>KZ451918.1:1534600-1625031 GCA_002786265.1 Apostasia shenzhenica
GCTCAAACTCATATCCAGACTATTCTAACAGTCAAGATCAACCTCACAACAATTCTACTTTCAAGTAAAATGAAAAGTAACAATAATAACATGTGCTCCACTTGATCTTCAATACTTGAGACTTTCTCTCCAATATAATTAGATCTCAATTTTAGTATAAAATTGAGATGCAACTTTAATAAACCTGAGATTAAGAACACTAAACAATTATGTTAGTACACATTAACTTAAACATATTGTTAAACATCAAAATCACAATATTACCACAATAGAGGAACCAACATGTTATTCATGTAAATCTTTGGAGTAGCTATACTGTAATATCCCGTGATCTCATTGTAGAGGTATTGTCTGCTTTGGCTTTAGAAAAATTATGTAACTTGAGTGCTTCCCAGGAGGTCACTCATCTTAGTGCTGCTCCAATCCAAGCACGCTCAACTATGGAGTTTTCCATCACTAGCCTTACAGTTTTACCCCAAAAGGCACCTCTATCATTTGAGATCACGTTATCTACTTATACATTTCAGGATTTTCCTTCCTTTCCGATGTAGGACGATTCATTCTTGTGCCCCTTTCACCACTCATTATTCGGCCTAGAAATTAAACCTGCTAGGAGCCGCACTTTGCTTCAGTGATTCCTTTCTCTTAGAACATCACCCGGCGATCACTCCCCGTCCTCTTCGGCCACGAGCGTCACATATACTTTTTTTCTACTATAAATTGGGAGTAAAAAAGAGAACTAGATGTAGTGATATTAAAGAATATGATGCCCACTCGTTTGCATTTTTGTTTTCACTCCAAATTCACTGTTTTTTTTTTATAATAAAATGGAATTAATTTCAATCTATTAGATCTGATTCAACCATAACTTGAACTCGTCTCTACGTACGAGCTGTATATATCGCGTATGGTTAGCTCAGCAAGCTCATCAAGCTTAATTTGAGCTAAATACTGATTCCATCATTCTATGCACTGAACATTATATACAATTTCTCTTGTCCTGATCAGGGAAAGATGGCCTCAGTTCATCATCTCCCTTGAAAAATACTGACTGAAATCTCATTCACAGATGCCTGACCCCCCAAACGGGATGACAAAGAGGATGATAGCAAATCAGAAGACTCTGAGCTGCCGCTTATGGCCCCTTTGTGAAGGCTGAGGAATGGCGGCTGGGTGGGGTTGGGCAGCTGCTTTGATCTGCTGTTCAGCATCTCCACCACCTTCCACATCGGAGGCCGCAACGTGGGAGAAGCCTGAACACAGAGAAGACCCACCTTGAACACCTTGAGAGCTTCTTCCTCCGAGCACCTCCCTTCGAGGTCAGGATCCAGTAGTGCCATCAGTGAATCACTGTTGTACTGCTGCCAAATCTTCATAAACAAACACCAAAATCACAGCTTTAATCTCAAACTACATAAACCATAAGCAGTAACGGTTAATGTTCTTAGTGTATACAACATTATCTTCCTTCCCAACTAGTTTTCAATGTCACAGAACGTAAGCGGTTCAGTTAAAGGGCAACAGCAAAGCAGGGGCAGCTTGGAGGATAAGGGATAGTGTGGGCTTAGTAATTGAATGGGGATGATCAGCCCTACCTGCTGCATAAGAGAATGGCCTTCGACCGACGTAGATATCGAGTTCTGGTTCTTTCGACCGGTGATGATCTCAAGAACAAGCACGCCGTAGCCGTAGATGTCAGCTTTCTCTGTTAGCTGCCCATGGACGATGTATTCAGGTGCCATGTAGCCGCTGCAAGCATTGATACAAAGAATAAGGAGAATGAAAATAGAAAGAAGAAAAGAGTTAAGGGAACAGGGGCTCTTCTGGCTTACAAAGTTCCCGCTAGACCAGTGCTGAGATGGCTCTGATCCTCCGCAAAGTACCTTGCCAAACCGAAATCTGAGATTTTGGGCTTGAATCGATTATCCAACAGTATGTTGCTGGCCTTGATGTCTCTGTGAATGATTCTAACCACTGAAGCATTGTGGAGATAAGCTAATCCCTCTGCTGTGCCGACAATTATATCCAGCCTTCTCTCCCAGCTCAGTTCAGTCTTCTTGAATGAATCTGAATACGTAGAAAGTAAGAGAAAATGAGATTTTGATGATAATTCGATGATTCTGCATGTGGATTCTTTACCGAATAGGTAGTTGTCGAGGCTGGAGTTGCGGAGGTACTCGTAGACGAGAAGGCTTTCAGGCCCCTCGACGCTGCAGCCAAGAAGCTTGACGAGGTTCTTGTGCTGGACTTGGTTGATGAGAGTGACTTCATTGAAGAACTGATCGACCCATTGCCTCGTGTTGAAGAAAAGCCTCTTCACAGCTATTTCTCTGCCATCCGGCAGAATCCCCTGCAATTCAAAAAAAGAAAGCATTGAACGTCATATAATCTTGCCAGACTCGGTCAATTATCATATACAAATCTTAAATTCTAACTTGGTTGATTTATCGTTATCCCCATTTGGGCGTTAGATTAACATTGTGAATCCCGATGATGAGTGTGAATTTCTGATATCTCGTCGCATTGTTAATTATCAGCAACTTTAGTGGATATACCTTGTAAACTGCGCCAAAACCCCCTTGGCCGAGCTTGTTGTTCTGGCTGAAATCACAGGTTGCCTTGCTCAAATCCTCATACTTGAAACTCAGTTGAGATTTTGTGATGGACTTGATGATCTCACGATTCACACCCTCGTTCTCTGCATCTGCAGTAGAAATCACAGCAGAAAATCAATGAATCCTCTGCAAAGCCTTCTTTTTCATAATGTCGTCATACCTTGTCCACAAATGGAAGAAGACCTCCTCATCCTCCACAAGAACACTAACCCAATCACCACAATCGCCGCAAGAACTGTGGACACAGCGATGGTCACGCGATGCCCAGCTGCAGCAAATCAAATGTTGCAATCAGTCGGTCTTTCTACAGCTAGATTTTGAAGAAAGCAGAGGAAGTTCAAAGAGACAGAAAGTACTGGAAGAAGATCCTCGACCGCCGCCGCCACCTGCGGACGCCGTCAGATAGAAAGGCTTTGTAGAGTACCGGAGGAAGCACCCGGCGTTCATGGCCTTGGCGTCGTCGGCCGGCAGGCATTTGCTAATAATGCTCTGTTTCCCCTGCTCCAGACACTCTCTGCAGCCGCTGGCATTCAGAGACCTCCAGCACTGCGCCATCCCGTAGACCGTTAGCCCCGGCGAAACCGGAACGCTCCCCACCGCGTAATAGTCCTTCATCAGGTAGGCGGCTGCCGTCAAGTTCCCCACCAGATCCGTCGTCAAGTTCCTGAACGTTTCCTGGGCGGAGCCCCCGACAGTAAAGTTGCTGCAGGCGAATGTGTCGCCGTCTTCGACGGAGTTGCTGGAGACGTTGCGGTCGGAGTACTCGAGGAAGCAGCCATCGAGGAAGATGCGGCCGGTTGTGGCGGGGAGGCAGAGGGGGAGCTTGACTCTACTCTGGGAGTAGCAGAGCTGGCAATTGATGGGGGAGAGGTAGGAGAAGCACTGGCCAAGGCCGTAGGCGGTAAAGTTGTCGCCGGAGGAGGAGATAGCGAAGCCACCGTTGGAGATGTTCTGGAATATCTTCTCCATTGCGTTGACGAAGTTGACGTCAAATGCCTCGGGGTTGGTCGTTTGGTTCTTGCCGCAGACGGTGCGGTAGACGGCCGGGGAAGGGATGCTGCCATCGCCGGCAGCGGTGGTCCCGGAGGACAGGAAGAGGAGGAGGACGAGAGCAGGAACCATCGTTGGGAGAATATGGGACTGAGTCATTGGGTTGTGAGGACGCTCGGATTTGGCTTTTGAAGACATTTGGCGGAGGAGGAGGAGGAAACAGAGGAGGACACGCTCTGGCAATACTGGGTTACGGTTTATATCTTTGACCAGTCGTACGCCAGTTTGAATCGGAAGGTTACATCGTTAAGTGGGAACGTGAAACATAGTTTTCTTCTACGTAAATGTCATTCAGGTCCCTGCGATTGTGGATAATATAAAATAAGTTTAAAATTTCAAACACTCTTTAAATAAAGTCTCTGCTATTTATATTAATATTTCAATCAATTTTTTTTATTAAATTAATTTTTTTAAAAAAATTAAAATTACTATTATAACTTTTCTTTATACGATTTTTTTTAAATAAAATTAATTAATTAATTGATTAATTATAATTTTAAAAAATTAATAAATGAAGTATTTTTTAACATCGTCAAGCTTTTTCCGTTAAACAAAGTCCCACAAACTATGAAAGTAGTCTAAATAACGAGTTGTCACAAAAGCCGCTCTAGGCTACTTTTATATTATTTTTGTAAATTAAATATTATTTAAAAAATATTATTTTAATAATTTATAAGTAAAAAAATAAAAATAATAATAATTTAAAATTTTAAGAAAAATAAATAAAATTTTTGATAGTTATCAATTAAATAAATTCGAACATATTTATTAAAACTTCAACTAATTAATAAAAATTTATAATTAAATTTATATTTTTTATACTTATGTTAGAATATATATAATATGAATTTTTCTAAATAAAATAATATAATTTCAAAATAATATTAAATTAAACACTTCTTAAAACATTTTTTTTTGAAACATATTAATAAAATAGTATAAATTAAAGTTTTAAAACTCAAATTTAATCTCAATTTTATTTTTAAAAAAATGGTTGGATTTTTGCCAATATTAGTTTTGATAATTTTAATAATTTTAATATTAATAATTTAAAATTTTTCTATAAATTATTTAAATTTTATAAATTTAAATTAAATTTATTTATTTTAATAATTAAATTAAATTTATTAATAATAATATTGAATATTATTTTTTTGAAGAAATAAGATTAGGATGAAATTAAAATTTAGTAACTTTTTTAAATTGATTTCAAATGAAATTAATCTGAAACTATTGAAATTCAGTAGTTTTAATTCAGTTTTAAAAATTTAATATGAATAACTTAAATCATTGTGAAACTTATTAATAAGGTTAGATTTTGCACAGTTAAAATTTAATTGTGTTATGCTCATAAAAAAATTTGTTATATTAAATATACATGAAATGTGAAATATATTTAATTTATTTTTTTATTGAATTATTTTAAATATTTATGTAAACTAAATTGTTATGATTTTTCTATTTTTCTTGATATAAGTACTTCAAGGGTTTATGTAAAATAAATTGTCATGAATTTTTATTTGATTGTATAAAATATTAAATAAAATTAAAAATTATGAAAAATGTAATATAAAGTAATTTTGACTCTATAAAGATTTGCATGAGACGTGATTGTTAGAATTACTCCAACTTGATTAAAATAAAACTAGTGAAATAAATAGAATCCATTCCATACTCCAATAAAAACATTAGCTTCCTTTCGTGAAATTAATACATATTAGCTTTAAATACTTATTAACCCTTTGTTATATTGGCAAATAAATAAGGACAAAACTATTAAAAAAAAAAAGTAAATAAGGGCTCTTGTGCCTTTTAATTCATGAAATTACTTTCTATTTATTCAAAATTCTCTCATATTTTGATACGTGTTTTTTTCTTTTTTTAGAGTCTTCACGATGAAAATATGTATCTTTTTATCCATCTTATTCCTAGTCTCTTTTTTTTTTTTTTTTCGCATTTCCACTTGACTGATTACCCTACAGACAATAATCTCTTTTGGGAGAGGTATGTGTTGTCTGATATTATAATACAAAAACTCGATTAACTCAAAAATTTTAATTTTAAGCTGCCTTGATTTTTTAGACTTGATTCAAGTCAAATTTGAATTCAAGCTGATTATGTTTTCAACTTAGGTCAAAAAGCACTTATAATCAAGCCAAAATCTAGCTACACCCCATTAGACAGGGGGTGTGGTTTGAACTTAAAACCAAGTTAAGATAGAATCAAATTTTGAATGAATCATAAAAAAAAAATCACAAATATTTTGATCAAATCTTTTGAAATTTTTTTATCCCATTTCAAATCTCTACGTCTTCTTGATTAAATGAGGTCTCATTGCAAAAAAAAATTTATAATTCTATGTTAGACACATCAATAGAGATATCAATGAACTGTACTCTATCGAGCAATATTTTGTTCGAATTTATGTTCATTTATTCAAGCTTTATTCACAAATATGATAATATATTTGTGTTTGATTCATGAACAATTTTTCTAACTTATTCGTGGACAAGCTCCAATCACGTTCAAATGCAATATGTTCATAATTTTTTTTTTTAGAAAAATAAATAATATATATTAAAATATCTTAATAAGTTTTAAATAAGTCTCATATTGAACATTTTAATATAACATATTCATTCATTTCTGTGCACAACTAAAATTATAATTTGAATTGTGTTAATTCTTCGCAATTAAATTATATAATTATACAATATTATTTTCTGTGCACAACTAAAAACTGTAATTTTATATGACTATTTATGATTGGATTATATACTTTTTTGTGATATCATTTAAAATATCAAAATATATAATTTTACATATTAAAAAATTGGACCATATACTTGTATTACTTTATACCAATAATCAGTTAATTAAAATTAAAATAATATGTATTGCCGGCAGCAAACGCACGGAGAGGAAATCACTGGTCTTCTTAAACCGGCACTAGAAAATTTCAAACTAGAAAGTCTTCATTGGCTGCTACTTATCGTCTTGACTTTTAATTTAAATTTATCGATTTCAAATTATTTTTTTTTATGAAATGAAATAAAATTAGTCAAATTCCTGTTTAGGCCGTGTTGTTTACCCTAATTATTAGCTCACCGATCGCATTTAAGGCTGGCTTTGTGATCTTGAAGCGGCGCATCGTATTCGATCAAGATCGAGGAAAATTTTGATGGATTAAATGATGAAATTTTAAATTTAAAACACGGTTAAATGACATTACGGTGGATCCGTCTTCTTGAGAGCCTTTGACTTTTAACTTAAATGCTGAAAACGTTTATGCACGTAAAAAGTTACAATTATTTTACAAATCATATTTTTATTAAAATATTAATTATGTATATTAAGTTATAATAAAAACTTATATGCATTTACATTTTAGTTTTTTTGTATAGAATATTGTAAATTTTTTATATTCATCCTCCAAATATACATTTGAAAATTTTAAAAATATGTGTGAAATTGATTCCATTTTGAGTAATTTCAGTTGGAGCTATAAGGAAATTGAGCAAAATATAATCTAAAGTTTTATGTTTTGAATAAAATTATGTACATGTAACATATTATTTGAATCAGACTTAAATTTAATTTTCACATGATCCAAATTTATCACTTTTATTGATTTATGTCATGATCTACATATATTTTATAAAAATAAGAAATACGTAACGTGGCATTACAAATAAATTTAACGTACTTTTTAAACACTACTTCATCTGCATCCAATAATTATTCACTCTAATTATATTGAGTTTTCTCGCAATCAAAAACTAATAAATGAATTGACTCAGTAGGTTAACTTAATTCATAACTCATTTATAAATAAAATTTTGAACTTGAAACGGTACAAAAATTAAAACCGAAACCGAAATTATTTACTCGTGTCGAAATCTTCAGTCTTTGCTGAATATTCTCATAAAAATAACCGTAGACGCACGCACGCTCGCGTAAACTGCCGATTACGCTACTTGGAATATATTTTAATAATTAAACAAATATTAAATATTATTTTAAAAAAAATAAAATAAAATATTAATTATTTCGGCCTCTTTTTAAACAATATCATCAATCATTGAATGGTTCCTTCCCTAGTTGATGATGATCAATTACCCCTGGCCTTTTAAAATGGAACAATTATCTATATGCTCACTAAATTTATTATTTTATATATTATATATTTATATTTTATAAAATTTAAAGTGGTATAATTTTAAAAGGTTTGTACAGCATGCAGGTAAATACCCCCAATATATAAATATTATCTTCTTATTATAATAGTAATGTATCAAATATAAAATTTTTAGTAATTTATAATATACATAATGTAAAATATATACATAGCATTATTTATCAAGTATGAAAATAATAATTTTTATATAAAATATAAATAATTAATTCTTTTAAATCATATTTTCACTTTATTATTATCGATTAACTAATGTTAATTTGACAAAATATTGTCAAGTTTGGCTGCTTCATTGACCAACTCTCATCTATCACTTGTATCGCGAGCCCATATGGAGTATGTATACATAATGGGGCCACGATTGGGCACCTAATTAAATAATATTTTATTCAATTTCATATGTAATTTATGTTATGCGTTATGGTACATATTAACGTGTGAATATATTGATCTTGATAACTAGGAAATATTATTGTGATTTACTTATAAATCTAATTTAATTAATTTTTTACAATTATTTATGAATCAAGTGACAGTTTCATCATAGTACATATTGATATGTGAATAATTCGAGTATTGATAATCATAGACAACATTATTGTGAGTTACTTATAAAGATAATTTGATTAATTTTTACAATTATTTATGAATCAAGTGACAATTTTTACGTGGGCCCTACATATTCCGAGCAAAATCAAGCTTTTCATGTGGAGGATTCTTATGAACTTCTTACCTACCCTTTGCAGATTACGGGATCATCGATTAAAAGTTGATCATATTACTTGCTTGTTTTGCTTCTCAGAGGCAGAGACGATAGACCATGTGCTAAAAGATTGTGCATTTTTCGCTACTGTTTGGGCATCTGTTGGGTTGCCCATCGAGCTAGTCGGAACCCACTTCAACTCAGCGAATGACTGAATTAGCATTTTACTGAGCGACCCAAGTAGGTCCAATTTTGAATTAAGCGCTATCACTTTATGGGTCATTTGGAGTGAAAGAAATAACAGGCTTAAGGGGGCAAAGGCAAATCACCAGAGGAAATAACTTTTTTCGCCACCAACCTGAAGGGTTTTATCAAAAAAAAAAAAGTGACAGTTTTGTCATAGTACATATTAATATGTGAATAATTCGAGTAATGAATTACTCGAATTAATTGAAAATCACGCGAACAGGCATGTGTTGAGTTCAAAAACCCTTCTCAAATTAATATGAAAATGTGTAGATCATCATATCATATGATCATATTTCTCTCCCTCTATTAATAAATAATAGTGGCACATTGTCATTATCCATCTTTGGATCATAAAATAGGAAGTTAAAAATATATCGTTTGGAATAAAACTTGCAATAAAGATTTTGAGAAAAGCTTTGTTCCCTTCTTTTGAGGTATGTGAATGGTTTAAAATAAAATAAATTAATTACATTAAAATTTTTATAAAATATAAAATAAAATTAATGAATATATATATATATTAAAAATTATGTAAGAGGTAAAATAATGAGATAATTTATTATTAAATTTTATATAAAATGAGAAATAAAATATATTTTTGATATTTTATTTGAATAAAAGGATATATCAATGAAAGAATTAATATTTTATTTGAATGAAAGAATATTTATTATTAAATTTTAATTTTAAAATTAATTTTATTTCACTTTAGTCTTATATATTTTTTAATAAAAAAATAATTTTATTCTACATATTATATAATTTTTAATATTAAAATAATAAAAAGATCTAAATATATGACATAAAATTTTACTGACATTATATGTTTTACTTAAATTTTTAAAAAATTATATTAGAGTGATTTTTAATTTTGTTATACGTCTCGCACCTAAAACTTAATTAGTTCAATAAGATGTAAATATTTAAATATTTATTCTGTCAAAGCTGAAAAGAATTGAGTATAACATATATAATATTTTAAGTATTTTGATGGTACACGAAATTTCGATAAATTTGAATATTAAATTTCTTTTGTAGCAAAATTTGCATATTATTAATTAGGGAAGTTACCATGGAAAGTAAATGGGCCCAATAAATAATTAATGGATACCTATTAGTCCAAAAATTTAGACTAATGAGTCATAATTTTTAATAGTATATTAACATTATAACTTGTATTAAATATCTAATATCAAATAATTTTATATGCATATCCCAACACATATTTAGTATGTAAATTATAGAAGACAAAATACACCACTTAGCTCAACCTTACATGTGGTTGACATAAGGACTAGTTCGCTGATTGGCTTTTGAACCATTTGCCTGAATAGTTTAAGAGGTCTACTTGAATTAAATCACTAGAATAGAATATCGTTCAACCAATCAAATTGCCACAACCGAATAGGATGCCCGAACAAAACTTCTCAAACTGGGTTCCTTGCCCAAGCTCATTGGCCAATTGGTTATTAGGCCATGCCGTTGTAGTACGATGCTTAGGTCATAAGTTAGAAAGAGATGATTATCATTATGACATGGGTTGACTGTGGACATAAACAAAATGGGTATGGGCTGGCTATATAGTTGCCCATGCCACATAATCTCTTCATATTAGTGAGGCTCACCTAATCTATCTGTCATGAGTTAGAGAGAGATGATCATCATTAAGGCGTGGGTTGATCGTGAGTGTGGGCAAAACGGGCATGGGTTGGCTATATAGTTGCCCATGCTACAAAGTCTCCTCGCATTAATGAGGCTTACCTAATCTATTTGTCATCATCTGCTCATTTCTATTATAAATATTGGCATTGATGATAGAGAGAGCTCTTTTTTTTTCTTTTTATTTTCTTTTGTTTTTCTCTCTTTCTCTAGAAAAACTCAACTCTTCAACTAGTCCCTGTTGTTCAACTGCTGTTCGAATGTTCGGCTCTGACGACTCCATATCATCTCTCTTAACAGTTGGTTGTCTTGGCCAAGCAGCTAACTGCATTGAACTAATTTCTTATCTTTTTAACTAACATAAGAGAAGCTCATCTTCCTTACTTCTCTATAACCTCTAAGTTTTACAACTTTTTGCATTATTAATTTTAGTTTGGCGATCTTCCTCAAACAAAAATTTTCTTAAAATTAATTTTTTAGTAATTCAATAAAATATCTAAATGAAGTAATTCTTAAATTTTTATATTCAAATTGATCATATTACAATCATCAATATTGATTTCAAGAGCAAACATGTGTGTAAGATCATCTAGTGCCTTTAAGTGAATATATTTTTTCTTATGTATGTACAAATTTAAATATAATACACATATATTGTTATATTAGTCATAAAGTGACATATGACACAATAAGTCAATAACAAAGAAGCATTGAAAAAAAAAATACACTTTGCTGTATTTATCCTAGATATATGATTATGTTTCATAAAGTATAATTATGGTAATATAATTAATGCTTATATTCCCAATAGAATATGAAGTTTGAATTTTTTTTATATTATTATATATATATAATTAAGTTATACCTAAGGCCTAATTCATTTAATAATATGAGTCGGAACGTTTGATCAAAATAATAATAAAAATAAAAATAATGAGTCGGAAAGGGAATTGCGGGTTATGAGTATAATTTATCGACTCATAATGGGATCGAGGTCCCACTCTCCTCGCTCTTTCACGCTCCTCTCGCTTCTTCCGGTGCTTCACGGCAGCCGTCGCCGACCGACGTCAACGCCGATCACTGCCGGCCTGGTCTCCCACCTCCACCAGAAGGGCTCGTCAGCCCTGTGCCGGCGCGGAATTTTAGAACGAGTTTCTTCACTCCACCAACGCGAAGCCTATCGAGTTTCTCCGGTTCGCCATTCGCCAGATCGAGAGCTCCGCCGGTCGCCGACCGCCGATAGCAGCCCTTTTTCGCTACGTTGTTTAAGGTAATCTCTCTCTCCCTCTCTGTCCTTTTTGTTCTTATTATGAAACTTAGTTATTCATTTCATTTGTAGATTATATGGATTAACAACTCTCTTCAGATTAAATACGCAGGTTCTCCCCCTTTGGTTGCCTAGTCTTCTTCCTTTTGCTCTGTTTGTTTCTGTTGCTTTCACCATCCTAGCTCTTAAAAGGCAATTCATGCATCTCTGCTACAGCGTACAACATTCCTTGACAAGATATATTCTCTGTTATGTCTAAACATTTTCAGTTTGTTTGAATATTTATTCTAGTTTCATTTGTTGAATCAAATCTTATGATTCTACAAGTTATACAACATTACCATTGTAAGTAATAAATTATGTTGTCTTTCGTAAATTTAGTATTTATTGGGTATTCTACACTGTTGCCTTGTTTTCTTTGATATGCTCCTTTAGTCTCTGTTGCCCCTGTTGCTTCCATCACTATAGCTCTACCATGGAATTTTGTACTTCTGCACACAATGCCTTCAATGATGAGTTATCGTAGACATATCACCCTTCAGGTTCTATAAGTTCTATTTTACCAGAGCAAATTGTATCTCCCAATTAGGGGTGTGCACTCGGTCGGTTTGGTTGTTTAGTTAACCAAACCAAAATAAGATTTGAATTCGATTTCAAAATTTAATAAACCAAACTAACCAAATAAGACTATAAACCGAAAACCAAGCCAACCAAATAAAATTCTGTTAGTTTGATTTGGTTCGGTTAAGACCATAATTTCCTCTTTATTTAAATAGTTGTCTTCAAAAATCTTAAAACAATATATATAATATAATGCTATAAGGTTTCATAACTACAAAGGCTAAGAATATTTGAAAAAAATAAATATCATAATTTTAAAAAGAAAATTAACAAATATTTCATATAATTTCAATAACATTAGCACGTGATGGTATATGATATTTCGATTTATTCGGCCAATTTGGTTTTCAAATATAAGAAACCAAAGTCAAACCATTTAACCAAAAAATTTTAATTACCAAATCATTAACCAAACCAACATGTTGTAAATCAAACCAAACAAACCAATTTTAATCGGTTTGGTTCAATTTTTTTGTTTAAACCATTTATCGCACACTCCTACTCGTGATCCATCATCATGTATAAGCTATAATATTCTTTTTCTTCTAATGCTGACATCTCTACATATTATTTTGTCATAGTATTCGGAATACAAGTTCCTGAGCCCTTTACACAAGAAGGCATATTTTCTATGATGTTGTGTTCGTAATCAAGTTATTTTGCAGACTCATGATTCATTTTTGCTTTCACATATTTCCTTGCTTTGCATGTTTCAATTAATTTTAAAGGCCTCAGGAAAACCTACATTTCTATTTAGGTTTGTGCAATGGTTATAGTACATCGAATTCCCATATGAAACCTATGCGATACAATTTCTTTGGTTCTTACTAGGTCTATTTTTGCAGAGAAATCATATGGGAATACAAAACTTGCATTACTACTTAGGTTCATTTGTGGCTACTACATAACTAACCTTGGCTCAACTTGGCTTGGTTCATTTGTAGATCTATCGTATTTCAAATCCTTAGAAAAAAGGTATTTGACCTATGTTGTCATCCAGAGTTTGATGTTCTTTCTTGGGGCATTGCAATCTTTTTTATATGACCCTTTTTATCACAATTGAAGCAAGCTTGTTCTTTCCTTGGTTTTGACTTGCTTCGTCTTCTAGATGTGAGTCTATTGCTCTAGTTTCTTTGAGAGCTTCTTCCTTTGCCTTTTGTATATAAGACAGTGCTTGATGTTTCACCTAATTCTTCCTTGCAATTGTCTTTGCTGAGAATCAAATCACTAACTTTCTGAAGCTTTAAGTTTTTTTTTTGCCAAATGAGCTGCTCATTGTTGTAACAGTTGCATTGTAACTCTCCAGTAGAGAAAATAAAAAAAAGGAGCATTTATCTCATCATCAAAATTAAGGTGTACCGAACTCAGCTCAGTTGTTATGACATTGAACTTATAATGTGACTATGATAAAACTTCTACCATTTTTAGATTGAACAAATTGCATTTTTGACATCAAATGTTTCACATGCATATCGTATAAAGTTCTCATCAAATTTGCAATTTTCTTCTCAGTGGCGATACTAAAAGTTGCATTCTTTGACAATGTAAACCTGATCATCTATAGTGTCTATGGATCCAAAATGTCATTTTTCTTGCTTCATTGAATCTGTCTTCTCCCTTATCAGAGGTCGATATTTTTTGGTATAATGTATAATCCTTTCACATCTTCTAGAATTGGAAATCCTTTCCGTTGAATCAATCGATTTTTACCTTTATATTATTTATCACTTGCTCCTCCTATTTCAATCAGCCAAGTAAACCAGAAAAATTTGTCTGATACAAGTTGCTGGGGATTAAATACAGTCGTAACCATTATTATAATAAGTAAATGTAAATTTATAGGTGTCAAATATGTAATATAGTAAGAATGTAAGTGGCATATATGTAATTCTTCAAAATAATATTGATCGAGCCCATTAACAAGTTAATTGAGCACATCATCGAGCTTTAAACATTCATGTTTGTTGTTTTTATGTGCATTGTTCATGAACATAAATGAGGTGAATAATGAAAGCCTTATTTTTTCTAACCATCTCTTCTCCTACATCTTTATCTTAGTTACTTTGCATAACATTTCTTACGGTTGAACAAACTATCTTCATGTTTCTAATTGATAACCTATGCTTTTGTATTTCTCTGCTCAAATCCTGAAATAGGCGGTTAATGGATCAAGTTCTATTTCCTGACGGAGATATGTGATCTCAAAGGAGACGCTGTTCTAAGATTGATAGCTGGAAATATGAGAATTTCATTATTGAAAAGGTGCTTCAGTTCACCATTTTCTTTGAACCCATATAGTAGTAGCTTCGCATTTGGTTTGTGCTTCAAGTCATTTACTTCTTTAGCAAGGGAGAAAGTGCTTTCAGCATCTCCCACACATAACGGTTCGACCAGATCAAATGTCTGTCACCATGGAATAGAATTGCCGCATTTAATTCCATCTGGGGAACACCGTGTGGAAAAGTTTGATATTCAGCTTGTTGATCCTGATCTTTGGCGAGTTACTTTTGGCGTGTCCTACTCTTCTAGCGGAATGGAGGACAGGCTGGAAAAATCCTCAGATTATTGTGAGGAGGATGCCAATGAATATGGTATTACCCATGACGATTCAGTGGTGGGGGAATCTCTTGATTTCGATGCAATTGATGATCTCAGGGTGCAGAAGCAGCTCTTTTACAAACTAGATAAGGGCTCCAAAGAGTATGAGGAGTGTAGTTTCAGATTCCATCGGAAAAAATCTTCAAAGAAGAAGCACGAGAAGCAAAGTCAAAGAAAATTGGTGGAAGAATGCAAAAAGATCAAATTTTCCGATGCTAAGCCATTTTCTGGATGCCCAAAGGGGAAGGTAAAGCATAGACCTTCAGTTTTGAAAACATTAGACACTGTGATGAATAAGGAGGTAACTTCCATGGTGGCTAAGAAGGTGAGGACTCCGACATTCAACCAGCTAACAGATCCTTATCATCTTCCCTTCTGCTTGGATATCTTCATAACCAAGGGCTCTGTTCGTGCTTGTGTCATTCATCGAGTTACTAGCAAGGTTGTGGCTGTGGCACACTCAATTTCAAAGGACATGAAGTTTGACTTGACCTCTAAGAAAGATGCTACAGCCTGCGCTGCTGTTGGAGAAATCTTGGCTCAGCGGGCAATGGAGGATGATATTCACAACATGGTGTACACGCCGAGGAAAGGGGACAAAATAGAAGGGAAACTTCAAGTTGTGCTTCAATCCATTATTGATCATGGTGTTAATGTGAAGGTGAAGGTCAAGCAAAAGAGACCTGTCAAATTACTACCCACGCGTTGAGGTTCTCATATATGTAGCTATTGTTATACTTCATTGAAAGGACGTTTGTGCTTAAAAATTATGCTTGATGGTCGCATGATCTATTTGTTATGATATTCTCCGTAAGAGAGAGCAAGGAGTTTGATGAACGGTCAAAGAAATGCTTAGTCGAAGATTTTGTTGAGAAGGCTTGTCGAAGAATGTGCTTTTGACAAGAGCAGATGTTTTGAAAATCTTGTTGGTGAGTTGAGGTATGAATCTCCGAATAAGAAAGAATCCTTGATGAAGTTAAGAGAATCTTCGATGATGATGGCGACAAACAAACCTCATTCTGGCATATCCTCAAGAAGGTGAAATCTTGAGGAATCTTTAGGTTAAATAATGCTACTTGTTCATCTATAAAAGGGGCCACTTAAAGAGAGCCGGTGGTTGTGGTTGCTATGGATTGCTAATCCTGGAAAAGAGAGCACTATCAAAAGAGCAGGGCTACTAGAGAATCACATTGATAGTGGTTGAAGTGATCCATCATCAACTAAGAGTTCCATCAGTGAAGTCTAGCAGTGAAAAACAATTGAAGGTAAACTGTCCATCTAGAAGGAATTTATCTTTTTTTGATGTCTTGTTGAAGAAGAATAATAGAGAAATCAATTTTCTATTAACCATCCTCTAGAGTTTTTCATGTTCTAAATGAGGACACTCTAACCACTATTATACTCACTAGATGCTTGACTTTGTCGCAATTTTAAAAGAGTGTTTGTAGATAAATGTAATATACACACACACGTAGTTTATAGATATATAAAAATACGTACATGCATATGCATATGTATATATATGTATATGTGTGTTTATGTGTAAATAAAGGTATTTTTTGCTCATAAAGAATAGCTATTTTTTGGTTAGGGGGAAGAAATAGTTATTTTATGAAATATGGAATGGAGATTTTCATAGAAGAGCTATTCTATCAAAGTAAATATAAGAATAATTATTGATAAGGAATAAGGGTGGAATGAGAATCATTTCATTCATTCAAATAAATATACTTTATAAGTTGTAGCCTACTGTAGTTTTTCTTTTCGAGTCATACAAGCTCTTAGTGGGAGGTATTTCTCCAAAGTTCAGTATCTTTTGCTATTTCATCACTCTCTCTCTATTTGCTAGCGGTTGATCTCACACGAAAATATGAGGAAGAACTAGTGGTTTTTGTTAACTGACGTAACGAAAAAAAACCTCTTGTTCTATTCTTTGAAATTCCCCAATGCTCCTATCATTCTCACATTTGACAATTATGCCAAACGTTTTAGGGAGATTATCTGTACTGTTCTTAAAAAAAGAAAAAAAGGAAGGAAGAAAAGCAGCTCAAACACCATTAACATAAACAGAGTTTTTAGCTATACATTTTTTTACAACGTTTTCAGAAATTTTTATTATGAATTTAAATCAAAATCCACAACGGAGAAAATGGATGAAGTTTATGCCCTAGCTCAATCCATATGGAGTTTTATTATTATATTACATAAAATAAATTTATTTAATATTAAAATTTAGGAATAATTACACCTAGGTCTTTGAGTTTAACGCTGGTCCCTGAGTTTTAATAAAGTATCAAATGAGTACTTTTTTTTAATTTTTTATTATTAAAATTTTTTTAAATTACCAAAATACCTCTCAGCTTCTCTCTCCTTCCCGCCTCTCTCTCTCCTCCAGATCACCGTGAGCGGCGTGTGCGACCCACCGACGGTCGCACGGACGTCGCGCGGCAGCCCAGGGGTAGCACACGCCAGGTCCGACAGCCGTGCGGCGTGTCCCGTGCACGGCGATCAGGAGGAGAGAGAGGCGACCCCTCTCTCCCTTCCCGATCCCTGCTCACGAGCAACGGCCGCGCGACCCGACGGCGGCTGCGCGGGAGCCGATGGGTCACACGGGTCCGGTGGCCGCGGCGTCGCCTGTGCACGGGGATCGGAAGAAGAGAGAGAGGCGCCTCTGTCTCTCCTCCCGATCCCGGTGCACGGCCGACGGCTTTGCAACCCGCCGGCAGCCGCGCAGGCGCCACGCGGCCATCGGTGGAGAGAGAGAGAGAGAGAGGGGGGTTGAGGGGTATTTTGAAAGAAGGACTCATTTGAGGGGTACATAATAGATTCTGAGAGAAGCGGGGAGGAGAGAGAGAGGTTGAGGGGTATTTTGATAATTTTAAAATAATAATAATAATAATAAATCAAAAGAAGGACCCATTTGATAATTTATTAAAACTCAGGGATTCCGATGTTATAATTTTAAAAACGTGAATTTGCGTGTTATTAAACATTAAACTCAGAGACTTGGGTGTAATTATTCCTAAAGTTTATGTAACAACATAAAATTAATTTAATTTTTTATGATAATATATATGTTGATTGTGTTAAAAAATAATTTTATATTAATATTTATTAAAAAAAATTCATAATATATATTTTTAGATTTAAGTCCAATAGTGCTAATTCTGGCAGTGTTTTCTAATTATTTGGTAAATAGGTTAATTTCATTATGTCATAACATAGCTTTAAAATATATATGTGATAAAAAATAAAATTAAGGGTAAATTACACCGAGGTCCCTGAGTTTAGTGCTTAATAACGTACAAGTTCATATTTTTAAAATTATAATATCAGTGTCCCTGAGTCTTAATAAATTATCAAATGGGTCTTTTTAATTATTAAATTTTTTTAAAATTACCATTATACCCCTTCCCTCTCTCCTTTCAGGTCGCGCAGACTCGCTTGTGCGCGAGGATCAGGAGGAGAGAGTGCGGGAGGGGTATAATAGTAATTTTAAAAAAATTTAATAATAAAAAATAAAAAAAACATTTGATAATTTATTAAAATTCGGGGACCCCGATGGTAAACATGAACCTATGTATTATTAAGCCTTAAACTCAGTAACTTGGATATAATTTATCCTAAAATTAATTATGTAAAATTATATAAGATATAAAATACAATTGATTGATATATTAAAAATAAGGAGTTTTTACGTATAGGACATGAATTTTTTTACGAAATTACGCATTTCACCGTCAATTCATAAATATTACCACTATTACACCATATTCATTTAAATTTTACGCATTTCACATATTTCACACCATATTCTTTGATGGTGAACTTCATATTTCTAAATTGGCCTTGATCTTAACTATATTATTAATATATTAATTAAATACTATAAATAAATTAATTTATATAAATAATAATTTAAATATTTATGAATTTATGTATTTTAATTTATTTATTCTATTTAAAATTTTCAATTAGGGTACCAAATTTTAATCCACATGACTATAATTTTTAATTGAAGTAAGGAAATTAATGTGTTTACAGTAAAAAATAAAAAAATATATGAGAATTTAAATATTAATAAATTTATACATTTTAATTTATATATAATATTATAAAGTATATAAAATATGTGAAATACATGAAATACGTAAAAGTTAAATGAATATGGTGTGATAGTGATAATATTTACGAATTAATGATGAAATGCGTAATTTTGTGTAAATTTTATGTAAGATTCCTAAAAATAATATATATTAGTATTTTTAAAAAGATTATGTAAATTATTATAAAAATTAATTTAATATTTTTTTATGTTTTTATAAATAAATAAATTATTTTAATATTTGGCACGATAAAAGTGGGGTATTGACGGAACAAAGACCCTTGCTGACTAATCCGGACCCCATGAAGTGTCCTTATTGGCTCATAATGATTGAGGGCCAGAATTAATTGCAAGTCAAGGATTTTTCTTTTTCTTTTTTTTTAAATCAGTTTGTTTGCGGATTATTTTGATTAAAGTAATAAATATTTTCATGTGATTATTTTTTAGATTTATAAACTATTTTAAATAAAGTTAAATTTATTTTAAAATGCGTCTTAATTTTAATATTAAATTTATATAAAATTTAAAATATTATTAATTTAATATTAAAAATAACATAAATTTAATTTTGTTTAAACAAAATGTCTCTTAGAGTTTTTTTTTAAATATTGTTTTATTATTATTTTAAGTGTAATTTATTTTAGCTAATAAAAGACAACTATCTGATTATTATATATATTAATTAATTTTTAAGCATTTTATTTTATTTATTTTTAAAAATAATTCTCTATTTCATTTTTTCATTCATGCCCATTTTAAAATTCTATCCAAATGTGAAAACAGAAAAGGGAATCACAAGATTTTCATTTTTTTAATGTCTTTGGCAAACAAAGAGCATATTGTGGCAGCCTCTTTAATGTTCTAACTTATTTATTAATTAATCATATTGTTTATTAATTGCAGGTCCCATCAATAACTTCATTATTTATTACCAAAGTTTTGGTGAGAAATGTGTTGAATGAATACTGGTATCTTTCAAATTATTACATTATTGCCACTATAACATATATATATATATATATATATATATAAATTCCCTTCCTATATTTAGATTTTCTCCCAAGAATATTGTCTTGCTATAAAGAGATTGCTTGCAATAAATAAGTTTTTATTATCATTCTTTTGCAAGGTTTTCAAGATCGATTGAAAATATCTATTTCGTGAGTTTTAAATTGATTTTAATTTCGATCATATTAAAATCAATGTTATAAAAATTGGATAGAACTAACAATTGTTCTATTGTCTAGTTCATAATTAATTAGTTAAGTCAATTATTGAAAATGGTAAATTTATTTATTATATAATTTATTTTCATGATAAAATTTTAAATATCATAAAAAAATAATTTGTTTATAATTTGAACTAGTTCGACATGTAATCTAATTTGAACCTTGAGTTGGACCAGATAACATGCCGATTTTTGGTCGAACCGGATAATTCGAATCAATTTTTAACCACTTTGACTGAAATATACAAAAGATATCAGCTTTAATTAAAGCATGCTGAGTTTAACCAGCATATAAGATTTCTTATAAAGAGTTTTTATGGAAATTTGAGAGAGTCTATGTTCTTTTATTCCAAGACATAGTTATATCATGAATTTTTTAATTTTAATTTAATAAAGCCATACATACTTTAAATCATGAATTAATAATTATGAAATCACAATTAGAGGAGATAATTCAATGAAAGAATTCATATTGAAGTGTAGTGATGTCGACATTATGCTTTAATTTAATCTTATAGCATATAATCTAATTTTGACATTAAATAGAACTAAATGGCATGTTTATTCACGATCGAATCAATCAGCCACATAATTCAGTTCAATTTTTACAATATTAATCAAAATATGCAAATATTATCGATTTTAATTGAATCATATTGACTGAGTTCAATCGGAATATAAGATTCCTGCTTGGTTAAGAGTTTAGGTTAAAATTTGAGAGACGATCTTGAATTTTTTTTATTTTAATTTAAAAAGCTATATGCATTTTGAATGGTGAATTAATAATTATGAAATGACAATTAGGGGAGATAATTCCATAAAAGATTTCAAATTGAAGAAGAGTGATGGCAAAAATTATAGTAAAATTATATAATTATATGAAAATTTATTATATAATTTAGTTTATCATACTGTATTCATTTTTATAATTTAAAAAATTATTATATCATCAAGTCGTATTGTGTTATATTCTCGTGTCTCTGTGTCTATATATCTATACTTCATAAAAAGTGTCATTTCAAGTGTGCAATTAACTTCATGTATTGAAAAATAGAGTTTTTTTTAATATTCATTAAGTCTCGTTTATTTGCAAATGTTAAATTTAATATGGTTGAAATTTAACTTTATTTTTTATTAAAAATTATGATTAATATAAAATAAAATTAATTGTTATGTTAAAAAATATGAAAAATATGATATAAATTACTTATTATTTACGTGATGTCATTTATAAATTTGCAATTAGGGAGTGCTACCTATAAATATTTGATTTAAGGGAAGTCGTTTGTGAAAAAATATTTTTAAAAGCGAAAAATATAAATTTTTTTATTTTAATATATACTTAGTATATAAAATAAATTATTTATTTATTTATATATATATATACATAATATGAAATATAATTAATTTTTAATATTAAATTTTATATATAATGTGACACATCCTCATTCTCCTCAGCCATACTAGGAATATATCCATTTTTCTCATTCTATTTCTGCTTCACATTAATCATGTGGTATAATATTACAACCTTAATTTTAAATTAATGCAACCACCAGCCCATGGACTTTCTGTAGTATTTTATTTCTTGTGTTGAACAAAATAAGCATAAGGTAATTAGTAGAAGGCTTTGATTATTATTATTATTATTATTATTATTATTATTATTATTATTATTATTATTATTATTATTATTTTGATGCTCGAAGGCTTTGGTTATAACCTCAGAAAAATCTGTCAAAAAAGTTTGCTAATAATGATGTAGAAATATTTTTATTCAATTATTTAAAAATACTTACATATATGTTTTATTTTTTTAATCTTGTATATATTAGCTAGAGATATATATTTACTTCAAAATTTTAATATACACATAAATTCATTCTCTCTTGTGTTGGGGGTGAGAGTGTAGCTTAAACATAGATAGTTGCAATTGCTCAATGATTAAATTAATATTTAGTTGGAATCTAATTTAATTTGAGCTTATTGAGCTGAGCAATAGAAAGTTAATATTGTGTATAATTATATATATTATTTATAGTCCTTGTTTTCTTCAACAACTACGATATATTTATGCTAACAATTAATGGCTCATGAATATCCTCATTTAGTCGTGACTGGTTATAGTTGTGGTGATTACCGATGGCTCAATTGACCAGCTTAATATTTACTCTATTTAAAATAATCGAGTAATTTTTCTCATCAAGCATATTATATTGCCACAACCTCTTCAAGTTCCTAGTCTTTTGATTGTGATGTACACATACATACTAGTAAGATTAGTAGAATAATTTGAAAAAAATTATTTGCATGTGTTTATTGTCTGATTTATTCTCGTCTTTATGATTTCTTGTATCTTTAATTCTAAATATTGTGAATGTAAGGATGGCACTAATTGGGCTAATTTCAAGTGAGTTTGTAATTAAAATTATTTTTTTTAAATTTTATTTTGCATAAGATTAGTTCTAAATATAAACCAATCTCACATAATAAATTCAAGTGGAAATCTCAAATTTTGAGTTAGTTCAATATAAAATTAACACGAGCAACTCAAAACTAATTATCTATATCTTTTAGGCAGCTCAACTTAAAATTAAAATTACTTCTCATATAGCTGTGGGATATTAATTAATGTGTATAGAATTTGCTGCTCATGGAGAAATTATTGAGTTCGGAGAGCTCGCCACGTCACTTTTTCATATACTAATTAAATGGCGACAGCTGGCAGTGAGCGGCCCGCTACAGTTAGGTTCGGAGATTGATGTGCTTGTTATACGTATAGAAGTGTTTGCTATAGGTATAAAAGTGCTTGTTTTAGACATAAATGTGCTTGTTATAGGCATAATTGTGCTTGTTATAAGTATAAAAGTACTTGTTATAAGCATAAATGTGCTTATTTATATATATATTTATGTTTATAACAAGCATATTTATGCTTATAACGAGCACATTTAGGCATAAATGCGTTTGTTATAGGCAGAAATGTACTTATTATAGGCATAAATGTACTTATTATAAGCATAAATGTGTTTATTATCAGCATAAAGTACTTATTATAGGCTGTTATAGGCATAAATATGCTTGTTATAAACATAAATATATACAAAATAAGCACTTTTATACCTATAACAAGCATATTTATGCCTATAACAAGCACATTTATTCCTATAATAAGCACCTTTATACTTATAACAAGCACATCAATCTCCGAACCTAGTTGTAGTGGGCCACTCGCTGCCAGCTGTCGCCATTTATTTGGTGTATAAAAAGGTGACACGGCAAACTCTCCGAACCCAATAATATCTCATGCTCATGAGAAATCAAAATAGATAGAATATTTTGTCCCTAAATTTAACTTACTCGAATTAAAATCAAATCAATTTATGACGGATTATATGCAAGTAAAAATTTGTTTATCCAAGCGATCTCAATCTGTATTTAATATTAATTAGATTCTTTGGATTTAAAAAATTTAATAATATATAAATATTAAAAATTAATAATTCATTAGACATGAATGTGCATTATTTAGAATAAAATTATTTATTATATTATAATAAATATATAAAAATAAATAAGATTAATAATTATGTTAACATATTTTATAAAATATTTTTACTAATATTTTTTATTTATTTTACATCAAATATAATTAAATATTAAAAATTAATTTTATTTCAAAATTTATATAAATTTTATTTTATTTTCACAAAGATTTTAATAAAAATTAACTTTATTTTATATTTATTATAAATTTTAATAATAAATAAGTTTTCATATTATAATATTAAATAAATTTATAATTAAAAAAATTTTAATATCTCTGAACACATTTTAACGTGACCTAAAATTTCATTAGTTATATGAATGCATTGTAATTTACGTATGTTTGCTTACATAGAGTGTAGCGCGGGTTAGGGGAAAGGCAAAAGGTACAGTCGTACTTTTGCGCAATGCCCGGCGGTGCGCTGTTCCCGAGGGATCGCCCAGCCCTTCCAGTTCTCCAGCAGATTCACGACACGTGGCTGAAAGTCATGTCCATCTTAATGATGATGGGATGTGCATCCAGAATTGCCGGCCCAGTGGACGGGTGGGCCCAGGCCCATTTGTTTGTATGGTGGGTGCGACGGTGGGTGCAAAAGAAATGCTCGTAAGAATATGCAAATTAGAGACTACACGCTTATTACCATCACGTTTACCGTTAGCTCCAAGGCAGCACGTGCGGCCCTCTCCCCTTGTTCGGTGCATTCTTTTTTTGGCCTCCCTCTCACATGCGTAATTTCGCCATCGGTCCCTTTCAGGGTATTTTTATAATTTCGAAATTATTATTGGAGGTATTTTTTAATTTTTTTTTTTTTTTTTTTTTTCAGGTTTTGCAGTTTCAGGATCAGGTGCAGCAGGGCTTTGGGAGTGGAAGGCTCAGTAGGAGCTGCTGCTTCTCTGCCCCTGCGAAGGCGGGGGGGATTTCTGCCGGATTTTTCTGTTTTAACCCTCCATCTTTTTCTCTTTTGTGTAGCAGACATCCGCTTCTCTTATTTACGTGTGTGTGCAAGAGAAGCGAAGGGTAGGAGAGAGAGAGAGAGAGAGATGGGGGATCTGTACAGCATACACCCCGGAATCGCGCGGGCATCTATGGTAGCCGCCGCCGGAGAAGTGGCGGCTGGATGCTGCGGTGAGACATGGTTCAACGACGGCGAGGCGGCGTCTGCTGCGGATGCCGCTGGCACTGGCAGATCGGTGGTGGATCTGCCGGATCTCATCAAAGCACGAATTGCTTGCCATCCTCACTATCCCGCACTGTTATCGGCCTTCATCGAATGCCGCAAGGTGAGCTACAGAGAGTGTCAGAAGGTGGAGAGAGAGAGAGAGAGAGGAGGGAGGGAGGGAGAGAGAGAGAGAGAGAGAAGAGAGAGAGGAGAGGAAGAGAGAGAGGAGAGAGAGAGAGAGAGAGAGAGAGAGAGAGGCCGGAGATGGCTAGGCTGCTAGAGGAGATCGCGATGGAGCGAAGCGGATGCAGCTACGTCGGTGGGGCCGGCGGCGGAGTTGCGGAGATCGGAGAGGATCCGGAACTCGATGAATTTATGGTGAGCGTGCAGCCCAAGGAATCCGTCTTTCGGCGAGCGATTTCTTATTTCTTATGATTCAAATGATGTGCGATTTTGCTTCTTGTTTATATTTTTGCGGTTATCTTTTGTTTTTTCTCTTTTCGGGTGGGGGTTTTTGTGGTCCAGGAAACCTACTGCCGGGTTCTACTGAGGTACAAAGATGAGCTCTCGAAGCCCTTCAACGACGCTTCCTCCTTCCTGAATAGCGTGGAGGCTGAGCTCCGCGAGCTTTGTAAGGCTTCCACGGCGGCATCTTCTTCATCCTCATCGGCAGCTTCTGCTTCGGCCGCCGCCGGAGGATGCGCCACCGGCGCCGGGTCCATCACGTCGGCCTCCGGTACGATCTAGGGCGTCCTCATCTTCCATGTTTCTTTTTTGTTCGAGAACCAAACAAAAAGATAAAGGAAAATCTGACGGTCGTGCGAGGGCCGTGAGCGAGTGGGAGCAGTCAAATCGTGTCCATGCATATGGGGAGCAGGCGTGTCAGAAAGTGGGTGGAGAGATGTAGGCTTCGAGCGTGGGTATAGGGTTTTCTTGGTCTAACGTCAAGGAGGGGGGAAGAGAGAGGATTGCTTTCTGAAAGAGTAATGAAGCCATTACCCCAAAAAAAAAAGTAATGAAGAATAATTATGCTTAAAAATGGCTTACATTTTATGTAATATCGGAGAGCAAAACCAAAATGGTGATAACAATACACGAGTTGACAGTATTTATCATTGCATGTCTATAAAAAAAACAATTATCATTGCATGCTGAGAGAGTGTCTGAAAAAATATTTTCTTTTTTCTTCTCACTTTGTTATCTTATTGGCTTCAGCCATCTTTGCCCACCTTGTCATAGAAGAACTAACCTTCGGAAAATTGCATTTATTTTTTCTGGGAGTTTCTTCTGTTGCATTATCAATGGAAAGCTGGATATGTCGAGAGTCATAAATGGTTAAGTTCTGATGATGTGCATGTTCATGTCTGCAAAGCCCTTGATCATTATTTCTGATAAGCATGATATTCTACAATGTGATTTCCAGGATTCTCCACTTATTAAGATTTACATACTTTGGTACTTCTATAGCAAAAACTAGTAGGTTTGTGATACACGAGAGTTAGTGCTTCAGAGGTTTTATGCAAGTATTGCTTATCTGTCTTTTACTTATGAAGCACTTTGTTTGCGTTAGGTGCTTGTTGACTATTCTCCTTTACTGAGTACAATTGAATGTTTCCTCATATAGGGACCAAACTTTGAATGCTACCTTTGTAGGCTAACTGTCACGTGTAGCTTTGACTAGCGTAATTAGTAATACAGTGTTTTATTAGCGAGTAACTAGTTGCTAGTGTACACCTATAGCCAGCTAATCGTTCCTGCTCTTCATTCAATAGCATTTTGTTTGAAGCCTATGTGTACAGTAGCAGTTTACAGTTTTAAACAGTTCTATTTCATTGTTATAAATTCTTTTCATTGCATTACCTGTACTTCGACTTCTGTAACTGTTGATTCTGATTTCTGAGTTTTAATTTCTGACTAGACATTACATACACGAAGCACTCTTGATGGGAAGCTTATTTTTGGTAATAATATATGAACTTTTCCCTCACTGTGCAGACCTGAATATAATCGGAAAATATTATTGCCCTTTCGTCAATAAGGAAAATGGATTTTTTTAATGGCTAGCATTTATTATATATATTAATGTCAGGTGAAATCAAATTAATTATAGAATTTCATCACCATTACATAGCACCTGTTGGCCAACTGTTGAGACCAACGTCCTTCTCAAGTGAGCGCAGATCATGATCAGAGTTAAAAAAGAGAACATGAGTTTGTTATACAACATAAGAAGGTGGAATGTAAAGCGTATATATCACTTTGTTCACTGTAAAGAATCACAACAATGGTCATCTATTTGATGATAAATTTTCAGCTACATGATCCAATGCATTTCTTAGCATTGCTGGCAAGAAGAAAGAATGATTAGTTATTATGCATTCTCATCTTTTTCTTGGCAAATGATTTATGTAACTTCAAACTTACTTTTTTTTGTGTACTTAATTAACCATACTGCTTGTTCTATAGTACAGATGAATTGTTTCTAGTCACCGGTGCTGCTAGATTAGAGTTTGTATGCCTTGTGATCATGTTAGGATAGTTATATGCAAAAATCATGTCTATTATTAAGGAAGCACACTTTGGCCAAATTGTGATTTTCTTTGGAAACCTTTTATAAAATAATACATATGCAAAATAAAAGCAAATAAATACGGGTTTAGGAAATTGTTAACAAATTTGTTAGTGTAAATCTCCACTTTTGTTTGTATTGGAAGTTTGAGTATGAACTATTATGGACTTTTTGAGTCCAATTAAACTAATCATTTTGGAGGCCAGTTAATTTTCTATGGATTTGGTTATAATAGGTATTTAATTACATTGAAGTTGTAGGTTTATGAGATAGTTTTGATCAGTTTCCACCCTTGTATTTGAGTTGCACCCAAAGTGAAAATATGTTCGATTTAAAAGTGTAAATCAAATTAAAGTCTACCTTACAAATTTTAAAATTTAAGTAAAGATTGCTAATTAGAATGTTATAGAAAATGTCATAACCAAGTAAAAGTAATGTTGTTCAATTAACATGGTACAACAAATCCTAAATGTGCTATATAAAAGTTGAATTGTAACTATGTTTGATGAGAATTATATATTTTGCATAATTTGAAATTAAAGAAAATAGTTTTCAATAGAATTAATAAAATAAATTGAGTTTGAGAATTTAATGTTAATGCTAAAAAAGATTTGCTAGAATTAAACTGCTACAGTGAAATTTGAAAGTAATTATTATTATTACTTTTTGGTGTGGGGGTTTTTATGAAATATATGGAAGTTGTATATAGCTACTGATACTTAATTACATCACTTTGTATGTATAGATTTTATCTCCCACGAGAAAGTGATTGTTTCCCGTAGCTTACTTGGACCTGGGTGCAAGCTATGCAAAATAATTATGGAAAATAAAAAAGAAAGGAAAAATGGAGAAAGAAAGGGACATAAGTCTTTTTTTAGGTGGAAAACTCCTGGGTAGGAAAAAAACATAATGCCCTTGGCGTTGGAGATTTAAAAGCTCTTCGTCATATTTAAATTAGGCTTTAGAAAGATCTATAGAAAAACAACCATGCATCTTGGGCTTCTTGGTCACATAGTATGAATGGTGAATTAAATACATAAATGAAAGCTTAAATAATTATGAAGGGAGAAGTGCTGAGGAATTCTTATTGATACTTGTGAGAAGTCTCTAGAGATCTTTATGAGAAGTGCTACAATGGTTAGGAAGCTAATCACCTTTTTCTTGATTTCTTTTCTTCATTTATAGTTGTATAAGGTAGGTAGTAATAATAATTGGAGGAGTACTAGCCCGCAACATACTTGGAATATTATGTTTACTGGTACATCTTTTAATATGATATAAATGAGATTTAGAGATCTTCTTTGTGTTGATGTGTTGCTCACTTATTGGTTTCTCAAGTAAGGTAATAAATGAGGAGATTTGGTTGTATTTAGAGACTTGATGGTGAGATATATTAATATGTGTGGTAGTTGGGGCTACATTTTGAGTAATTGAGTGAATGCAGTCATATCTAAGACTAGTGGAATCATGTTGTCGGCTAAGGTAATTAGGAGTCTCCTGATGACCCCCAAGGGATAGGTCTTCTTGAAGCCTATGTGAGATGTCATGGTGAGAAGTCTTAATATAGCACAATAACCTATCTTGTGTAGCAGTTTTGAGATAGGTTAATTCTCTATCCCTTGTCAAGGTTGACGGATATATACTGTTAATTGTTTTCCCTCTTACTTTTTTTATCTTATATCATATCTAGTTTACAAGGTAGATCTTCCTAGATATGGGGAAACTTATAATGATATGCTATATAGACATGCTAGCGTATTGGGAGATAACCATATGACTTGCTATGATGGTAATGACTAATGACTTTTACATTAGATAACTTACAGTCCTCCATTGGCTTGCAAATTGAGTTGAAATTTTGTCCTCCCTAATGGGCTTGCGAGTTAGGTCATCTCTCCCACATATAGATCATGCTATCACATGGAGCCAGTATGGGGGGATGTGCAATGGTTTCTTCTGTACCTTGGAGGAGGAGGGTTGTTTTACACATGGATATATGGTATGCATGAAGGCACAATTATAGTGTTAACATAAACCCACAATTAATTGATTGCAAACATTTAATACACTTGGGGAAATTTTAGATTCAAAATATGGAAGCAATGCTGATCAAAGTAAAATGTTCCAAATGTAGAGACCTTGAAGAATATGCCAAAGAAGGACAAAATACGTAGAAGAGATTTGAAGATCACCTTCTCAAGGTGAGCAGTAAATGAAATTAAGCTAAATTCGAGAAAGATGGTTTTTGTAAGAGATAAATGTGGATAACCTTCCCAAAGAGTAGACTAGGAATACTCTTCAATGTTATCTATTATAGCTAATATTGAGATAGGGGTCTTACTAGATGAATATGCACAAGCTTCTCACACATATTGTATGAAGCTTTTGTCAAACTTGCAGTAGTCTTCTCATTGGTAATGATGAAAGCAACATTTCTTATTGATGTAAGCCTAGGTCAAACTTAGTGCATATTGATTTAGAAGATCCATATTCTTTTTGCTCCATCGATTTTGGCTGCATACTTATTAGAGGTTGATATAAATTATTTTGGTTTAAAAGTGCTGTGTGTAACTTCATCTCCCAAGATAGATTCATCACGACACAATGCGGAAACATAGCTTTAGATGGATAATCGTAGCAAAACAAGAAATTACAATGCTGATATCAAAGAAGAAATAAGAACAATAGCATTAAGACTTATGTGGGAAATTCAGAGAAAAAGCATACTAATCTTCAATATTCTTCAAAGAGATTAGAAGAGATCACACATATTCTCACACTTCACAGTAGCTTGATAAGCTAGAACACTAGCCTACAAACAAAAATCATGCCACACACTTAGCGAAAAATGTTAAATATAATCAATTACTATAAAATAATCTTACCATCTCTATCTCATGCTCATGAGAAGGGGTACATCACCTCATGTGTCACACTACGGATCCCTCAATCTAAGTGGCTCTACTAACCTCAAAGACCATGGACTTCTCTCAATCCTTCAAAATTCTCTTCTTCTCTGGAGGATGAAGGGTCCTCATTAGAATCCCTGCTTAGCCTCCTTAGAAGAAACTCACAATGTTAAACATTTAAAAATGGTAATTCTAATAGAATTTACCTAGTGTATTTTTTCTTCAATACAACCATGGTTTGGCTCGTGTGGCCGCCATGTTGTCGCTTCAATTGTAAACATAATATATTAATTTTACTATGCTTTCATATGTTTCAAACATATATTGAAAGATAAATATTACTTAATTTCTTCTGTGGACAATTGCCATGGATGTCGATAGTGAGATGGTAATTGTGTTCTTTGATTGGGTCATCTCTTCCTCATGGGACCCAATGCCTCCTCTACCTTGTCGTTCGATGCCTCCTCATCAATTTGCATACCCATAGGATCAACTTTCTACCATACATCCTTCATGCTATTGGAGGATGAAGGACCCTCATTAAAATCTCTACTTGGGCCCTTGCTTGAGCTAGGCCTCCTTATTGGAAACAGTGTACTTGTAAATGAAAAGTAAGATACCATCATTAGTTACCCATAAGCCATCCATATAGTAACTTAAGTAGAACAAATATGAATATTGTAGAATATATAAGTATCATACATTTTTTTTTATTTGTATAATCTATATTTATTCTTTCATAATTTGAGTTGTTTTTGAATAATTCTCAATTTTGTTCTCAAATATTACCTTATTATGCTTAATTTTGTCCTCATATTCTACCTCATCATCCACAAAATTCAAGGAGAAAATTGCACATGGCTTAGTTTTGTCCTCATCATCCTTATTATGGGAGTTTTGTAACTCTTCGTTGAGAAATTTAGCAGCAGCTAAGCTTGTAGTTCATTGTCAAACTGCATCCTTTTCATCACTATAAGTTAGCTTGTGATGCTATGCATTTTGTTTAGATGTTCAGAGATAAATGCCTTTTACCAAAGTTTCATACTGGCAGGTTACTTGATAAAATGGATCTTGTTGTTTTCTGCTGGTTTAAGCTTTCCAAGTTTTTCCACAAAGAACTAGGTAATACTCCTTTCAACACTAGATAAAACACACTCTCATCTAGCCTTGTTCAGGTTCATGTTATTTAGTTTTGTCCAACCCCTTCTATATCAACATGTTCACTGGCTTCTTCTCTGCGCCCAGTAGAGGGCGGTTTAAATCCTTTTTTTAAAAGAAAATTCTAAATCCTTGTGCTAAAACCTATAGTTATTGTCATAAAAAAAATTAGTTATTGCCGTCAAGCCTTGCCAACTCGCTCAATATTTGCTGATTTGTTATCTTCAAGATGTAGGCAACAAAGGTTTTGATACTACTTGCTATGGAAGTTGAAGAAATAAAAATACAACTTTGAAATATCGTCTACGAAACCTCACTGATGAAAAAAAGTTGACATGAGAAATTGACTACAATAAAGAAGAGAAATGTGAAAATACTCTTCTATTCATAATCGATGCATGTTATCGATTTTCGGTCCAAATGTTTTCATAGATCTAGTTTGATGTTCACTAGCTTCTTCTCTGAGCACAGTATAAAGAGGTTCAAATACTTTTAATGAAGGAAATTCCAATCTGTCGCTTCTACAACTAGTCGTTATTGCCATTAAGGCTCCCTAGCGTGCTAGATGTCACTGAGTGTATTATCTTCAAGTAGGCAACTGAGATTTTGGTACTAACTGTTGAAGTCGAAGAAACAAAAATACAATTTTAAAATATCATCAAAGAAACCTCGTTGACAAAGAAAAATATGTCCAAAACTATGGAATTTTTGACAACAATAATTGACCACAATAGGAAAGAATAAAATTCAAAAATATTCTTCTAGATCCTTGTAGAATTTGATGACTATCTTCTATGAGGTTTTATGTGTGAAGTCAAAGAGTCCATGATATCTACATGCCTGCTAAATTGCTTGATATAGGATTTAATTTTGTTGGCTCTCTTCAGTGACTCATCAAGTAGTTGCAGGATTCTTTGCCTAGGTATAGATAAGTGAAAACAAAGTGTGCCCATATGTTTTTTTGTGACGACTGTGATGGAGCTAAAAAGTCTCGACACTCCTACTCGAACCTTCATTGCAGGACTTCTCAAGATGCTAAAGTGTCCATCGAGGAATTTTGGTGAAATGCTTCTCTTCATCTTATAACGAGAAAACGAAGAAAGCTCACTGGAGAAGCTATGAAAGAATGTTGGTTGTGTTGTGAGAAATAAACTATCATTGTATGAAAAGGATATTTACTGTTAATTGATTTGGTTTTTCTTTGTGCAGAAGAAAATCTCAAATGAAGCCATTGTCTCTTATTAGTAATCAGAGAGCAGCTCTTGAGCCTTGGCCCTGTTTGGCGTGAGGATCAAAATCAGGATCAAAATGGTATTAGTTTAAAAAACAATAATAATAATAATAAATAAATTTTTTTAATCATTCTACACAAACTTAATATAAAATTTTACTTCACATACTCAATAATTTTCAATAAAAATATCAAATTTATTTCACATCTTAGACCAAAATATTCGAATCGAGTATTTTGATCTAAGATGTGAAATAAAGTTAATATTGTTATTAAAAATTATTGAGTATGTGAAGTAAAATAATATTTTTTTATATTAGAGTTTGTGTAGAATGATTAAAAAAATTTATTTATTATTATTATTATTATTTTTAAATTAGTACCATTTTAGTCTTGATTTTGGTCCTCACACCAAACAGGGCCCATGTAGTCATGGTAGTATATATGCAATTCATGTGAGGTTGACACCATCTGTATATATTTGCGATCAACAAAAGAAACCAATAAATCAACCTCGGTGAGAGCACCAAAAATCTTGATGTAAAAGTGATACATTTTGAGGTGATTGAATATGCTCAAACATAAAGATCAAATATCAAATAAAGTATAGAGATATCTTGAAGGCTTTATTTATATATGGATTGCCTGAAGTGGGAAAAAACTGCGACATAAGGCAGCTTAAAAGAGAAATTTCACTCTAAATTGGTAGCCCTTAAGGGTTATATGGAGATATACATAACGTTGAGGACGTATGAGATCCTCCCTATAGTAAAAAAAAAATCTTTGCCTTCTAAAGAGGGGAATGTGGATGTGGCTCTAGAGGAGCTGAAGGGTTGAATATAGGCTAACAAGTGCTTGGCTTGTCCTTCCTCTGTAAAAGAGAAATTTATGCAATATTTATAACCAAAGTGGGGGGCTCTGTTGTTGTAATAACTTTTTTGATAATAATTATTGTCTAGAGATGTCCAAGGATGGACAGTTCAAAATGAGGACGGGTAGTTCAACACATAGGCAGGCAAGGTTCTCTATCAATAAGGAAAACATAAACAAGTTTTAATGCATGAAATTAAAAGTTTAAAAGAATAATTTAGGAATTAGAACAACTATGCATCGAATCAAATCAATCATGAGATGTAATGTATTTAAACATAAATAGAAAACATTCACACAAATTACCTTTATTTTTAGAAATAAAGAAATAAAATTTGAGAATAATATGAAAAATAAAGATTAATGTCATATAAACATCCAAAAAAAAGGTAAAAGAGATGAATAAACATGAGAATAGGCTGGACTATAGAAGAAAAACAATAAATGAAAAATAAATAAAACAAATAAAGGGTTGTAATTGACTCAAATCATACGTTCACTCCCTACGATCATGCCTTAAATTTGAAGAAATGACAAATCTAATTCCCTTTTTCTTTTGTGTAAAGTTGGATTCCGTTCAAAGGATAACAAAGTCTACATATCATTGAATTTGAAATATATGGGAAAATTCATCCAAAATTCATCACTTCCAAAGCAGCTGATGTGTTTGTCTGTAAACGTGATGTGACAAATGTGCATGCATTGGGGTGGGCGGTTTCGAATGATGACAAGTTTAGAACAAGGATGGGTAGTCCAGAATGAGGACTGGTAGTTCAGAACGAGAATTGGTGGTCTTAAATGTGGACTGACAATCCAGAACAAGGATAAGCAATCCAGAACGAGGATTGGTGGTCTTGAATGTGGACCGGTAGTTCAGAACAAGGATAAGCAATCCAAAACGAGAGGACGGGAAAATTAGAATGAGAACAAGCAATCCAGATAGAGGAGGGGAAGTCCAGAACTAGTACGAGCAATCCAAAATGAAGTTGGGTAGTCTAAAACGAGGCTGGGTATCCATAACGAGGCCGAGTTGTCTAGAATAAGGACGATCGGTTCAGAAAGTGGATGTGCAATCCAGAAGAGGATTGATCCATGTTGAGGCCTACTTTTACTTGGAAGGTGCTGGTACTTGGTCAGGGGAATCATTATGCAAGTCAAGGAAGGAATATGGCATCACACATTTACAGCTCAAATTTAGGCATCAAATTTGATATAGCAGTTACATATATGGTAAATTTGTTAGATGGTTTATTCTCCTAGGTATTTAGATCTGTTTTGTATAGTCAATTAAGGTTTGTGTGATTTATGTGGAAAAATCAAGCCTTGTACATATATATCTTCAAATTTTCTTCAAATAATTATCTTGTGTGGTCTTCAATTCATCTTGATGCTTTAATTAGTATAAATAGTTAATTATTGTTAGGTCACTATAGTTAATCTCTAATTATACGTTGGTTCAGAAGTTTTAAAAACTTGTTGGGAGGTCTTATAGTTAAATTTTAATTACACTTTAGCTTATGAGTTTTAAAAGCTTATTAATATGTCCCTAGATTTTAACTAATATAATATTGAAAGTTTTTAAAATTAAATTTATTGCATATTTTGATACAAATAATACTTTCCATTAAAAAATATAAAATAAAATATATAGTTTGGTATTGTCTTTTTGCTCCCTCTCTCTCTATTAAAATATATTGGAAGGAGAAGAACCTCGCACCCCCGCACTTCCTCCATCCCCCTTTCTACTCTAGCAACCTTTAATGTATATTAATTAAGAAAAAGGGACTTGTCAGCAAAATTTTAAAATTCATGGACCAAAGTGTTATTAGAAGTTAACTATGGGAACCTATTAGTAAGTTTTTAAATCTCAAGGACCAAAGTGTAATTAGGGTTAAACCTAATATAAATTCTCTATGTGAAGATATGGACTTCAGCAAATAGTTATTGCTTGTTCTATTTTTGCCTTTAGCTTGAATATAAGTTTTTGTTGCTTAACTGTCTTACCAAAACCCTGATTTTTAAGATCACGTTGTACCATCAGTACAGATTCATGTTTACAGCATAGCTGTTGTTTTGTTGGGTATAATTGGATTACCTTCATTGTGCTATCTCAATTTTGAATTATACCTAGCTGGCATAAATGCCTGAGCCCGAGATCACCTCTAATAAACTTTATCTTCTCCTCTAGTATTGAAGTTAAAAACTGTTTATTGAATCTGGGAAGCAGCAATTTTAAGCTCAGAGTTGGATTGCATTTGATCTTGAGAAAGAAACATAAGATATCACTGCAAATCTCAAGGTTTTGAGAGTTGGTAATACAGTTTAATTCCTGACATGAGGCTCTCCGAGTGTCTGTAGACCATGTAATCACAAAATTTGTGACCCTTTTCATGGCATTAATACTTTCTTGAACTGAATTTGTTTAAAATGGATTGTTGTTCGTTGATGTACACATCTCATGATACTTTTTTCATTGGTTAGATGATGCACTGGGTTCCTCTGACGAGGAGCCAAGTCATGGGAATGCTAATGCATCAGAAAGTCACGATTCAAATGCTGGAGTACAGCACCATGAGCTGAAAGACATGCTCCTTAAGAAGTACAGCGGATATCTCTGTAGTCTTCGGAAAGAATTCTCGAAGAAGAGGAAAGTTGGAAAGCTTCCAAAAGATGCGAGATCAACTCTCCTTGAGTGGTGGAACAGCCATTACAGATGGCCCTACCCAACGGTATTGTCATTGTTGCATCTCTTATTCAAAAGCCATTTCAACCTCGTATACATCTTACATGTTAAATGCTTCTGATAAAATTACACGCTAAATACTACATACTTTTTACAAATCACGGTAAAAATTGATAAAAGACGGGAATTTGTTGAAATTTGTTTTATTCAATCATGTTATTATCAATTCAATTTCATAGCTGTCTGAACTTTTTGTATATGCTGTACTGTACTTATGCAAATGCTATAGTAGTCATCATGTTTGTTAGATTTATGACGCGGCATATACTTGGATTTGCTAGCAAATTTTAGTAAATAGCTGGAGAATTTGGACATTTTGGATAATATTGTAGCATTTCTCATGAGGCATTAAGTTTTGAGATTTTTATATGCATTCCACTCTAAATTTCTCTATTTACATGCATGCCACCACAAATTTGTCTATTTTACATATACCATTCAAAATTTTGTATTTAGTACTTACCATACAAAAGCTTTTGATTTACATTCATGTCACTCAATTTTTCTATTTACATATTAAGAACTCAAAGTTAACTTTTTAAATAGGAATACTTTTAAAACATGTGGTAAATAATGAACTTTCTATCTTTAATTTGTAAATAGAAAATTTCTGAGTGGCATGCATGTAAATTTAAAACATTTTAGTGTTATTTATGTAAATCTAAAACTTCTGAGTTGTATGTATGTATTTATATATAAAACTACTGAGTGGAGAATGTGTAAATATAAAATTTTGGGGCTGACATGTAAATAGATATTTTGGAGTGGCATGTATGTAAAATCCCCATTTTTGAGATTTTGGAGAGGAAGAGGAGAGGAAGAGGGAGAATGTGAAAGGGGAAAGAGGGTGAGGGCAGGACTAGAAAATGGGGAATCAAGAAAGAAAAGGAACAAGTGGAATCGACACAATGGTTGTATAAGTATCTATTTAGAATTAGCATTCACTATGCTTGGCCTATATTGTAGAAGTGTGCTACAATAAAATAAAGCTTTGTGTTATGGTGTTATATGACCTTCAAGTTGTGAAAAAAAAATAAAAAAAAGAAAATTGGTTGCTTTTGTGTAGGACATAAGTAGCCTATAAATGGGTTAGGTTTTGATCCAATCCTAGATTTGATTTGAAATATATGTTAATTAAATACAATTCACTTATCGGATTCGAAATCTTTTTGTTTGGAGGTTCATCCACGTTTATGTGTTCATTCTTGAGTGTTTTTAAGAATAAAAGTGATAGTATCTTCATAGTAGTTGAACCATTTCTCTTCTCTTCCTGTATTTAAATTAGTAAATCATTGCAATTATTATGCTACACCACTCTTACTATGATGCTTTATTTTTTTTAGTGCATTAATTGCCGCACTCTTTATTAATAAGTTAAAAATTGCATTACGTTTTGAAAAAGTGATGAATAAATTTAAAGTATTAAAATAATATTAATTTCATAATTAATATATCAATTAATCAATTACCTTGGAAATAAGTTGAGCTCGTATATATGAAACTTTTTTTGTACTTATGCAGAGCAATAATCTGACTTGATCCGAGATCCGACCTGACCTGGATCTGATTCGAGTTGGATTTGGGTCAAGGCTGATCCAATTTAAGGTGTGATCCGATTCAAATATAATTGGATCTAGATTTGGATCCCTGATCTGATCCGAATCTGACCTGTTTACAGGTCTAGACATAAGGTTCTAGCAGGAAGCACCTAGTAGGCCAAATTCTTTGGAAATAACAAATTCAGGATGGGGCATTTTGGATTGTCGTTGATTTATACTACATCTCTGTGGTGAAATAAGAGATTAACATAAAAAAAGTAAACACGAGGAAGAACCACAATGTTGTACCCAAGAACCGTGGTTGTGTATTGTAATTACTTGAGAACGGGATACATTAACTGTACAAAATATGGAGTTACCATCGCAGAATGCGATGTGTTAATGTGCATGATTAAAAATAAATCAATCATACGGTGTAGCATTATTGAGGTTGAGCTTCTCCTCCACGTGGAATTCAAGCTTTTAGAGTTGTTCACATGAATTATTAGCATCTTTCAGTCATTTTAAGTTCTTTAGTTTGTTTTTATGTTATTCTAATAAAAAATTTCAAGTTATCTGCCAGGTTTCTCTCTCTTCCTCTCTCGCCTTATGCTTTTTATCCCCACGTCGTTGTCTTAATCAGAGGGCAGCGAGAAGGGAGAGAGGGAGACTAGAGATTCATTAAGAAGCTTTCTATCCAGAATTTATAGTGATTTCCGTCAATCAATTTATCAAAATAAAAACTTTTGATTTTACATGAATCAAATTTGATGGTTCAAAATATATTATTTTGTGAAGTTTTCAGATTTGGTTTATTATACATAATTAGGTGCTTGATAAGATGTTATCAGGATGAACTTTTTTTTTCATGCGGATCTATGTATTTTCATCTCTTTTTGTTTGGTCGCTAAGGTCTAAAACAGTTCATTGTTGCTCTTCTGTGAATTTTGTTGTTAATTTTACAGAACGATCTGATAAAACATAACAAAACGACTAGTAGAGAAAGAAGATCTATTCAACTGGGACCTAACGGCATGAAATAAGGGCCCAACCTTGTGGACTCGGTTGATATTTATCTATTATTTTTATTTAGTTTCATTTGTTGCATTAAAAAAATATTCTCTTATCATGCAGGAAGATGAGAAGGCAAGGTTGGCTGAGATTACAGGCCTTGACCAAAAGCAAATAAACAACTGGTTCATTAATCAGAGAAAGAGGCATTGGAAGCCCTCGGAAGATATGCAGTATGCCCTAATGGAGGGTGTAAGCGGTGGATCCAGTGGCACTACGTTGTGCTTTGAAACTGGTACAATTGGGCATTGAATCCAACGGTAACCTTCTCTTTTCCTTGTAACTTTTCCTCATCAAGCTGTGTGTATATTTTGCTATCGCTTATAAATGAATTTATTCCGACTTTCCTATGTGTCATCTACTTGCATCATTTTCATGTGAGAAACTTCATTGTGGAAATTAGTTAATTTTTATGTTCATTTCAATGCCTTAGTTTTCGGTTTTGCACTCTTTATTTCATCACAAGTTCACTAATGTCTGACGATTTCATATTTAGTTTTGGTTTTAAGTTCTATGGAAATATATGCTTAAATTGTGGGGGTGATTGATAGCATAGGGAAATTTATTATGGTTGGTTGCAATTTATTTGTACAAATGAAGGTTTTAATAGTTGGGAGAAATTGTTGGCAAGTTTGCTTCGCTAGAATCAAGCCGACTCGAAGGGATTTGTCAATTTTAGATTTGTTGAGACACGACCCAAAATGGGACTAGCGTTCTATGCTCAATCCCAGCTCAGAGAGAGTTTGGCTTGAAGATTGTTAGTCGTCCCATGTTCAAATTCATATTTAGTTCAAATTGAGCTGGATCAGTTTCAATTCACTTGGGTCGATCTCTAATTTTTTAAATATAAATAATATATTCAGGTATTTAGTATAATTAATATATTATTTGTACATAAAATATTTCTTTAAAAGGTGTTTGTTAGTTGTGATTAGAATATTTATTAGATTATGTGATCTTGTGGGTATGCTTATCTTAATTTCAAATTCTAAGATAGGTAATTTTTTTTTTGTTTATTTAGGATTTGAGTTGGCTCAATTAAAGCTTGAGTTAGCTCAAAGTTAAAATGAGTTGGCTCACATTTAAATCGAATTGAGATGAGTTGAGCCTATGCTATGTCTAGCTTGGCTCGAATAGAAGAATAAAAGGAGAGATGGCAACTAACATGCTGAAATAGAGGAAGGTCAAAGGTATTTCTTTTATGTAATCATTCATTGAAGGACATAAGTTGAGTGACATTTTAATAAATTTCAAGTGACTGAAATTATGAAATATTAGAACTATCCTCACTTCCCTGCATACTTAAAAAAACAAATGAGTAGTTATAGTGTAGTATGTCTTGAGCTAAATGTAGATGTATTTTTTGCTTTATTTTTAAGAATTGCATAATTTATATAACTTTTAAGAGATCATTTATTTTGATATTTCTTTAGTTCAAGAACATTTAAATGTGAGATTTTTGATTATTAGTTTTACAGTTTATATTGGGACTATATTATTACTAATTCTCTTCTTTTGTTAATGTAAAATGATTCATTCTTGTCTCCCTCATTAGTCATTATCAAGCTTTTTAGATGTTGCTCGTTGTTCCAGTCATTTTTTCTTTTTTTTGGACGTCACATGACGATTATTTTTGATATAGAATGATTTATTCTTATATCTCTGACTACTCGTTATCATGTTTAGTTGTTTTAGTAGTAATCTCTTTTTGAAACATCATTTGGCAACATTTTTTTCCCTTTTTTATCATGAGTTATCACTTTTAAGACCCATTTGGCTCAATGTAAATGGGCTGTATCCTTTTATTTAAAAAATTAATTATTTATTATTCCATTTCACATAAATTTTAATATTAATTAATTTTATTTTACATTTGACATAATTTTTTATTTATTTATTTTTATAAATTTTATAAAACTTTTTCTTAACAACCATTTTAGCACTGAATCAAACAAGAACACTATTAATTGAGTACTGTTATTGTCTGTTCAAGCCTAGGTGATGGTAGGCTCATGAAATCTTTTCGAAATTAGGAAATGCATCTAATGTGATTTGATTAGTCGGATTTATGCTTGTATAAAAATCTTTTTTAAATTATGGAATAAGCTTTAATTTGATTTAGGTTAATTAAAATTTAACATTAGTTGTATTGGATAGAATTAACTACCAAAAATAGGTACACAAAGTTGCTCTTCGACCCTGCACCAATAAAATGAGTAAAACTGGTTGAACGATGCAATCAAGATCCTGTCGTATTAGTGCGAAATAGTGTCTAAAATATACTCTTCTACATTAAATCATTTATTCTGACAGAACTGCAGCAGAGTTAAAAACTGTTCAGAGTGGGAATATATGCTTAATATCTTGAGTATAACAGCTGTTATACATTCTCAAGATCTACAATCAATCAATCCACTATTTCATGCTTCTCTTCGCATCAGCTCTCCTGGAAGAACCCCCAGCCATCAGGGCCTTCTTCAGAGCTCTCCACTGAAGGCTCGCTTTGGTCATCACTATCCTCGCCGGATGGTTCGTAGCCGCTGAAGCCTTCATTTCTGGCTGCATCTTCCGAAAATGTTTGTTCTTTATACGTGAAGGAATCCGTCAATCCTTTATCATCTTCACTTTCTGTGGAGCCTTCGGATGTGAAAAACTCGAGCATTCGGCTTACTCCGTTGCCAACATCATACACCATCAGGCCTATTCTACCACCGACCCAACTGCCCAGATGGCTTCCAAGAAGATAGCCAAGCTTCCCAAGCATTTCTTCTCCATGGAATCCGCCTGCATAGGCCCCAAGCAATGTTCCTGCTCCTCTCATAACACCCTCCATTGTGGTGCCACCATAGTAAATAGCTTCGAAGGAGTCCCAACCTGCTGACATAATCGGACCAACAATGCGTTTGGCTTGCCGCGAAGCCTGCTTTGCGGCCTTTTGACCCACCTTTTGTGCTTGCTTTACTGCAGCAGAGGCATCTAGCCCTTCATTGAGAGCCTCAGTTAATGCAACCTCAGTGGCTTGCTGCCTCGCTTTGTCGACGTGCTTATTTCTGAGGCTGTAGACGTAGAGCTTAATGCCCTCTTTTCCGAAACAAGAAAAGGTGCCGGATCCCATATCAAGGCAATTCAAGAATGTGAACTTGCCGCTTTTGGATGAGTCTTCCTCTCCGACGAATTCCCTGACTTTCTCAGCTATTGAGGAGGGTAAGAAGTTAAACAAAATACTACTTGTAATAATGAGCAGAGTTAATTGATATCACTTCTAACTATTATCCAAGCAAATGGAACTTAAAGGGCCTTTGATTTTGTCATATTATTTGAAGAAATTAATTGTTTCATTTAATGATATATTTAAATAATTCAGATAATGATTTAGAGATAGAACAGCTATTTAGACAATATTGATATTTAGATAACACAAAACATCTAGATAGTTGTTGCATCTGGATCCACCCTCAATCATCTGAACTGCACACGTGGAAGCTTATGTGGTATCAACGGCACGAGCGCTCGGCGTCGAACATGAGGCGTATTACCCCGAACAGCAGACGCCAAAGAGACCGAGACGAACAACAGGGACTAGAACTGACCGGCGCCTGGCGAAGTATCAGTGAACATACTGCTTTCAAGAGGTACGGGCTCTCCTGCCGGCAGGCCGTACCGTCCGTACATCGTACAGCAAAGGCCAGAGAGTGGCCCCCACCTGCGGAAGCAGAAGCCCATTCTGCTGAAATGACTCTACAGGGTAAACCAGGATATAAATATCTCACTTTAATGGGAAAAGGGCCCTCTCTGCTGGACCCAAAAAAAAACTTCCACCTCAAATCTCCTCAGCTTTCTTACTGTAATCCTAGAAAGATTGATTCTAGTGATTTTTTAAGCCTCCCCGAAAGGAGCCGTGATTTTTCCGCTCAGCCGGTTTTCCACATAAAAAAATTGATTGTTTCTCGTCATAACAATTTGGTGCCTTCACGCAAGATCAGACCCGATCCCTTCAAACACCCATGGAAGACACTCATGGCGAAAACACTCCACCACCAGGTGGACAGCAGGCAACGCGCCTACCCCAGGAAAATCCTACTGCAAACGACCTGCAGCTTCAAACATTAACAAACACGGTCGCCATGCTTACCCAAACGATGAACACCTTCCTCGCCAACCTACCTGCCTGCAGCAACAGAGACCCCTTCCTCTAGCTCTACCCCTCGAAGGCCCGCTTCCATAGCCGAGCGCGGAGCGCGTCGAATTACCCACTAAAGAGGCCAACACCCACGCTGTCGCCGAAAGTCGGCCCGAGGTGTATCCTTCGGCTCCCCCAGTGGATACAATCTTCTCGCCTGCCATAATGGTGGCGTCGGCACCGCGCGCCTACAAGGCCCCCCGGGTCGGCAACTACGACGGCCTCACCGACCCGGCCCAGCACGTGAAGCGCTTCGAGAAGGCCCTGGCGACGAGCATACAATTGTCGTCTATTCAGGAATACTCTGACGGGCCTGGCGCTGGATTGGCTCGACGAAATCCCCCAGGGCTTCATCCAAAGCTTCCTGCAGTTCTCCGAGCAGTTCCGCACTAGATTCGGAACCTCAAGGACTACCTCCCGAACAATCCATGAGCTATGGCAGATAAGACAGGCTCCCGACGAATCGTTGTGCAACTACGTGGATCGGTTCTCGAAGATGAACGCGAAGACGAAAGACACTACCGACGACAGATCGACCATGATCTTCGTCCACAGCATTCTGCCCGGGGAGTTGTACGACTCTTTCGTCGACGACATGCCGAAGACACTGATGGAGGCAAGGGTCCGCGCCGAAAAACGGATCCATCTCGAGGACGCCAAGGCCCTCAAGGCGAAGACCAAGCAGGAGGTCGCTTCTCCCCAGGACAAGAAGACGAACTCCAACACTCCCAGGAGAAGCTTTCGAGACAGAAAATTCTTCCCCTCCCAAGGGAAGCGCAAGTTTGAATGTGATTCCCCGCGTCCTACAACGCCGGTCTACATCATTGAGGAAATATTTTCAATCCTCAACGACAAGGGCTTCATCAAGAGCCGTGGCGAGCGCCAGCCACCTCAACCTGGCGAGGACCCCACGAAGTTTTGTAAGTTCCATCAGCGTTACGGTCAACTCCTCTTCGAGTGCCGCTCTTTTCGGGCACTCGTCAATGAGTATATAGAGAGTGGCTACCTCACCGGCTACAAGAAGATTGAGGGACCCCCGTCGAAGGCGTGCCACGACCACTCTTTCCGCGTGATGAGCCTCTGGCGATCACCCCTTCGACGCCAGCAACGTCGAAAGCCGACGGCAAGAAGGCCGTCCTGTCAATCTTCGGCTACGACTGCGGTCTCAGAGCTCGAAGATACCGAGAGGTATGCACAGTCAAACTCCCCCCTCTTTTGCCTGACATTGTCTTCACCGCAGGGGACCTTCCCAGAGAGGGGGTCAACCGCGATAACCCCATAGTCATCATTGCTGAGATCGGAGCTTGTGAGGTCTACCGGACCTTGGTCGACATCGGCAGTTCGGTCGACATACTATATCTTCGCACCTTCAACGAGATGGGCATTGGTCAAAGCAAGCCTCTCCCCCCATCCATGACAATCTCCGGCTTTTCCGGCGACGTCTACGGATCCGCAGGCTACGCCACCCTGCGTGTCGCTCTCGAAGACGGCCCCAGAAGACGAGTGAAGGAGATCGACTTCATCATCATGGATACCCCCTCCGGCTACAACGCAATCCTGGGACGGCCTGCAATGGCGGCATTCCAGATGGTCACGTCCACCTACCACCTACGTGTGAAGTCCCCCACACCGTTCGGCATTGCTACCATCAAGGGGGACAATGCCGGCGCCAGGAAGTGTTTTGAAATAAATGTGCGCCTCCACACAGACCACCTGGATCCCAGAGATCATGCCTTGCTGTCGGTCGAACAAAACGATCATGTAACCGTTGCCGACCGAAAAACTGTATTAATCTCTAAAGATTTTCCTAATAATGAAAAACCCGCTCTGGCGGCACTATTTTCTGAGTATTTCGATGTGTTTGCCTGGGAACCTAGCGACATGCCAGGGATAGAGAGGGCAGTAGTCGAACATCGGCTAAGCCTCAAACCGGGAGTAACTCCCGTCAGACAGAAGAAGAGAAACTTCGGTGGCGAAAAACAACGAGCAATTCGGGAGGAAGTCGAAAAGCTCCTGGCCGCCGGATTCATCAGGGAAATCACCTACCCGTCATGGCTCGCAAATGTGGTGGTGGTGAAAAAGAATTCCGGAAAATGACGGATGTGTGTAGACTTTACAGACCTAAATAAAGCCTGTCCGAAAGATTTCTACCCCTTGCCGAAAATAGACAGGCTCGTCAATTCTTCGGCAGGGTACTCAATGATGAGTTTCGTCGATGCCTTCTCAGGCTACCATCAGATCCGAATGATCGAAGACGATGAAAAGCACACCTCATTTATCACTGACTAAGGAACCTTCTGCTACGACGGAGAGAGTTTCTTGCTTTCCTCTCTTGGGCCATGGCTTCCTTAGTGAGTTGCTTCACTTGACGTCTCACCACATTCAGCATATCGGCAGCCCGAGCGCCAAGTCTGGTCACCGAGTCCGACCTCCCTTCGGGAACGACTCTTAGAGGTTCATCCCGAACACCGTCCCCAGACTCCTCGACGCTCGAACCAACAGAATCCGGCCCTTCGGCGCTAGAGCCTGTCCCGTCTTCACGCCTCCCGCATTGCTCTTCGGGATCGTCACTGACCTGCACGTCATCTATGTACGCCAGGTCATCGACGCCCTCCTCGAAAATAAGAGGCGCCACCGAAGAAACTCCCTCCGCTGACGCTCCAGGTACGGCTCGTCTCTTCTTCGCCGGAAGACGAGAAGGCCCCGGCCGATCGTGGGGGACCCTTTTGTTCCCTATCTGCCGAAGTCGGAACCAGCTCAGTTCGAGCTCTGGCTGACCTGCAAACAACACAGACGCAGAGTCAGGACCGAAAAGAGGAAAAGGGCAATCGGCGAAACCTTACCTGTATAAATCCGCACGTCATCTTCAAGCTCGCACAGGTAGTCCTCCGCATCGTGCACACGCTTCCGAATCTCATCCACTTCCCGAAAACGTGGATCCTCAAAACCAAGCCCCTCTCCCAAAAACCTCGCCTCACCAACCCTTTGTGGACTGACATAACTCACTCCGCATGGTTCGGCGAAGAAAAACCTCTTGTACCAGTCTGCGAAGTAGGTGTCCCTAACCTTGAACACCTGGCAATACCTTCCCTTCAGGACAAAACACCCGTGCAGCCGAGGGTTCGCCTCCCACCGAAAGACCGCCTTGAAGATGTCGATATTCGAAGGGATTCGCCGGCGTCGTAGCTCCTTGATGAGGCAATAGATCATGGTGACTGCGTTCAGCGGGAGCTGCGTTGGAACGATGCCGAAGTGGTTGAAGATGTTCACGAACTCTGGCTGGAAGGGAAGAAACAACCCGCCGCGCAGGTGGTGAAGACATACCGCTATCTTTCCTTTCGGCAAGGTCATGAACCTCGCTTCCGCCGACGGATCTTCCAACCCAACCTTCGGGTTCCTCCCCCACACCTGCATCACCTCCGTCTCGAAAGTGTGCGGAGGAAGGACACAGAGCTCACCCCGAAGAGCATGGTAATCGCTCCACATTTCCTTCGCTCTGCTGCGCGATTTCTTTACCATCTTGGACCCAAGAAAATGACAGTAGTAGGGACCCATGGTTGGGCCATGACCCTTTTTATAGTCCTGAACCCCGACGGTTCCGCTCCCCGAGGGTGACCCTTAGACTGTCTAATCCTAAAGGTTCAGACCTGCCTGGCGCACGCGCCTTACCTCGTTTCTCCCAATAGTCACATGAAAGTAATAAATAATGATAAAGAAAGCATATTCCACGAAGCATTTCTTTTACATTTCGTCAAAAAAAAAAGAGAGAGAGAGAGAATGAAAAGATCGCCTCTCTAAGGAGAGAGCCCGAACTCCGACTCCGCGAGTAGACCCAGAACTGCTCGCGCAAACGCTTTTCGACGACGGTTTTCTTCCTCCAGCTCTTCGACTTGGGCCACCAGCGCAGCCCTCTCCTTCTTCAGCTCCTCGATTTCGGCAACCGCCGCCTCCAAGTCGCCCTCGAAGCGAGCGCACTTCGACTCCAGCTCCATGATCGCCTTCTCTGCCTCAGATGGCTCCAGTCTCCGAAGAAGGAAAAGCGCTTCCTCCATCTTTTGCTCGAGCGCTGCTGCTTGACCCCTACTAGCTAGCTGCTTTTCGACCTGGTCAAGGTGCGAACAGATGCTGCGCGCAAAGTACTGCGCGCTCGAACTGCCAGAGCTGGGTCCTTTCTGGCCGCCCCCTGACGAGATCTCCGGACCAGCCGAGGTGCCCGAAGGGGATGAGACGGGGGTCAAAGTGCTTCGCTCCCGCAGCGGCGCATCTAGGGCCTCCGTAGGCAGAGGAGCGGGAGGCTGATTCTCCGTGCCTTCTCTCGCCGGCCGCATTTCGTCGTCAGCCACGATGACGGTGCTCTCCACCGGTGGGGCCACTCGAGCGTCGCCTTGAAGGGATCTGGACGCCGCACGCGCGCACTCCCCTGCGTTGGAGAGACGGATTCTTGGCCTTTTCGGCGCCTCCTCACGAGTGAGCGGCCGTCTTGCGCCCGCCTGACCCGGTTGAGCAGAACCCCCAGCTTCAGGAGGTTCGTCCCGAACAAACCCAGCGACGCCTGAGAACATGGCCATCGCCACACAGCTCTCCTGGGATCAACAGGAGAACCGTCCGATGCTCCACAGGTATTTATAGATTCCACAAGCCCACGTGGCACCTGAGCACGCGCATCAATACGCTTCACGACTATCGGGGGGACATGTTGCATTTGGATCTATGCTCAATCATCTGGACCGCACACGTGGAAGTTTATGTGGCATCAATGGCACGAGCGCTCGGCGTCGAACATGAGGCGTATTACCCCGAACAGCAGACGCCGAAGAGACCGAGACGAACAACAGGGACCAGAACTGACAGACGCCGAAGAGACCGAGACGAACAACAGGGACCAGAACTGACAGATGCCTGGCGAAGTATCGGTGACCATACTGCTTTCAAGAGGTATGGGCTCTCCTGCCGTCAGACCGTACCGTCCGTACATCGTACAACAAAGGCTAGGGAGTGGCCCCCCCTGCGGACATTGATGGTCTGTCACTGGAGCTAAAGCCTATTCTGCTGAAATGACTCTACAGAGTAGACCAGGATATAAATATCTCACTGTAACGGGAAAAGGGCTCTCTCTGCTGGACCCAAAAAAAAAAAACTTTCACCTCAAATCCCCTTAGCTTTCTTACTGTAATCCTAGAAAGATTGATTCTAGTGATTTTTAAAGCCTCCCCGAAAGGAGCAGTGGTTTTTCTGCTCAGCCGGTTTTCCACGTAAAAAATCTGATTGTTTCTCGTCATAACAATAGTGTTGAACTAAACACCCTCTTAGTGTTTTTGCCAATACAATCAGTTACAATAATAAATATGGCAGGGTAGGCTCCCTGAAGATGACCAAAACATATGCCGAAGAAAACCAGTCTGCAATCTGAAGGAGATTTGGTTCAGCAATGAGGATGGAGAATCATAGCAAATCACATTAAGCATTTGTGAAAGCTACTTATAAGGCATTCTAATACCTCAAAGTGATAAAAGCAATTTGTTCACAAAATGCAATCAAGCTTTAGAATAAGTTGTTATGTTTTGTAATTCGGAGACTAATCAAAACAAAAAATAAGGCAAAACAAACATTCTTAAGAGATTAAATATTTGAAGTCAATTTGGCAAGCAATCATGAACAAGAGCTAGAGGAGAGTAGTTGAATGTTTTTCATGGATTATGTAACATTAGAAGAGGGAAACTATTACAGCAATTAATATTTCCACTTCTTATGCAACAATTGCCGTACAAGATGGATAACTATATAATGTTGTTTGAAGGAAAACTATTGAATTACATCATCTACAATCTGAAACATTTCTTAAGATTCACTCCCTCTCCTTGTGGCCTGTGTCACGTGTACGGTTGGTTGTAGTCATCAACGAAAAGGAGCATCCAGAGGTTACAGTTCACGTTATTCAAAACAAGATTCGCATCACCGTAACCACAAGGCCAGGATAATAACCCGTTTCTTCTTTCTAAAGGATTCATCAGAGCTGCAGTTCAGGTTTAGATGGTTGGCTCAAATCAGAAAGAAATTTTAAATGGCTTTCATACAACTATAGCAGATGTTATCATCATTAACATTCTGGATATTAATTAAAACAAACTTTTATTCTCCCTAAACATTGGCCTCATATTAGCCCAGCCAAACGCGAATTGGAGCATAAATGTCTTAACCATATTAACTAATCTAGCTCCTCATCACTAGCCCTGCTAATTCAGGATATCCCGAACCCCATTGATAGTTCGTCTATAATCCGAGTTAAACACATTCATGGCAACTATATCAATGGTTATTAACTAAGCAGAATTTATTATCTAACTCATCTAATTTGAGGTACTAACCAAATGATTCACTGTAACTTAACCCGTTGCAAACAGGCATGAACTGCTTGTCTTCTCTTAATTCAGCGGATCAGTTAGCAACATCTAGAGCTCTTAACGAACCCCAAAGATGCATCCCAAGCATCTAAATTCTCCCTAATTATATCAATCTTTCTTCAATCGCCCCGTAATCAGTTAAAAATTTTCAGCAATTTTGAGACATACATCTTCAGCTCATAACCACTTTTGCGAAAATCAGTCACGACCGGAAGCAATCGGAAGAATTAAGATCTTGATGGAGGAGAAAAATCTAAGCAAAGAAAAGAGGGGAACCTGCCATACTGAGTGCGAGAATGCCGGCAATAAGCAGCCCCGTCCGAACTCGAGGTTCACGGAGATTCAGCATCCTTCGCCGGCGAAAAGAAACCCTAGTCCTGATTCGAAGGATGCTCGAAGGTTTGCGGCAGGGAGGTAAGACTAGCAGAGCTTGAATTGAGATGGGGAAGTCGGGGCTTCGCTTTCCCCTCCATTGCGTCCACGCACGTGCGTAGACTATGACGGTCGGCCTTTTGGAGAAGTTCTTCGGTGCTGACAACATACTATACGGTATCTTATGTATATAAATTTGAATTCGTATTTTAGTTTTATTTTAATTAGAGTTTTTTTTTTTGAAATATTTTAAACTTTTTTTAATATTATAATATTAAATAAATTATTTTATTATTAATAATTATATTAAATAAATTTTATTTTATTTTATTTAAATATATATAGGATGCAAAATAAAATTAATTTTTAAAATTTAGATTAATATACGATATAAAATAAAATAAATATATTAAATAATTTAATATAAAAGATTGACGGAATTGTGTTAGAAGAGTTTAATATTTTTTAAGTTCTATCAATTGAAAGTCATAAATCAAAAAAAAATTAAAACCCATGTGTTCAAAAAGTTTGGTTCGGTTTCAAACTCGAATCACAAAATTTAATGTTACTCTGGTGGGGTTAGTTTTGGCGAAAATGATTTAGCTTTATTAATGGTATATATAATTACGGGAAGTTGAATCATTAAAGTTAACTAATAATTAAGCTTAATAGATTTGTTAACTCATTTTTATGCACATAAATCATCAACTTAAAAAGCGTTACCATGACTAATGATTTTATTTATTAGTAAATTTTAAGTCATGATTATATCTAAAAAAAAATTATAAGCCACGTGCAACTTATTAACTTATATTTTTTATAAATTGCTAATAAGATTGATGACTAAAGTTTTTTGTTATTTATGAAAGTTGATGACTAACGTTAGATATAATCAAAAGATGAGAGAAAGGCATTTTTAAAAACTCTTAACATTTTTAAAAAAAATTAATTACTGAAAAGTTCTTTTAGTTAATGGCTAAAAAGTTTTTACAATTAATTACTGGAAAAATTGCACCTAGGGGGTGTTTGGTTCAATGTTATCTTGACGTTATGTTATGTTATCTAGGAAAAATAATTGCATGGTTTAATAACATCTATAAATAATCTTTTATAAGACTATAAAATTATTAATCAAAAGATGACATTTAGATGTCATGACATAACACCATGATAACAATGAACCAAACGCCCACCTAATATCAATTGAAAGCCATATAAATTTATTGAAAGGTTTTTATAGTTAATCTATAATTACTGTTTGGTTCATAATTTTTAAAAACTTACTGAAAAGTTCTACAATTTACTCAATATTATATAAAAAGTTTTTTCGCTTTAAAATTTAATGAATTTTTAATTTAATCTTTTTAATATTTCTTCAAATCTTTATATTTTTATCATTGTAAATTATGTGTTACTTGTCATCGCTTCACCATCACCGTCTTATTGTCACTGCCACCTTGACGACAACACTTCACCGCTACCGCCCTGTGGTGCCACCTTATTACCGGCGCTTTGTTGGGAGAGTAGGAGAGAGAAAGAGAGTGTGTGTGCGCTTGTGTGTATGCGTGTGTGAGAGAGAGGTGAGGGAGAAGGCGAGCATCGATAGGCCTCCCCACCCTTGCACAGGCCTGCAATGAAGGAGAAGTTATTGGGTTCGGACGACGCACCGTTAAAGTTTGCAAACCCAATAATTTTTTGCACTGAAGATAGAATTTTGTTTTTTTTTAAATTTACAAAAAACTCAATTGATGATTAGATTAAAATTCAGTGACTAAAATATTAAAATTTGAAAAATATAAACAATTATGATAATATGCTCTAAACTTAAAAGCCTAAATTTAATTTATTCTAATATTTATGTATGGTGTTAACTAAAGTTATATTATTAGAAGAATTAATCTATGATGTGAAAAAAATTTGATTTTTTTATTATAAGATGTATGAAATGTGAAACAAAATTGATTATAAATATTTGATACAAAGTGAAATAAGATCCATACAAAATTCGGTGAAAAAATATTTGATTTTATATGGATCTTATTTTACTTTGTATTTTGTTATATTTAGATCCACGCCAGCGCATCTAGAGTGTACACATAGATGTTGATGTGGCAAATACACAAAGGAGGTTTAGTGGTCGTCACATAACGAAAAGCCTACTTTGAAGAACCTAATTCAAACTCTCCAAGATGAACTGTCTACACAGTCAAGTACAAGTAAAAGCCTCAATGCTGTTTTAAAGAGGTATGGCTAACCTAAAGGGGCCGTGCAATTCTTACAAGTAGGGCTTCCATGCTCTGAGCGTGACTGCTCTAAGCCATTTCTATGAATTGATTGCTCTAAACTAAAATTAGGCTATAAAAATCTTATTGTAACAAAGAGAAGGGGACGAGACTCTCTCTCATCACTCTTATTTCCTCTCTCTCAAAAAAACAAAATTCATTTCTTCTATAAGAATTTGATTTCTAGTGAAAATCTTTGAAGCAGTCATGAGATTGACGTCGTGGTTTTCCCACTTAAGCAGTTTCTATGTAAAAAATTCCTTCCCTAATTCTCTCAGATCTGTAGTATCAATATATTTCTTTTTTTTTTGAATTTTATATATAAATATAAATCAAGTTAAAAATTTTATAAAAAAAGTTTGCAAATAAATAAAAAATGTGGCAAAACTTCATTTTCTCACCGTTGAGTGTGACGCTTTTTCATTGAGTGTGCCTCACAGATGATGGTGTGCACTGCCCGCACTCAATACGGATTTCTAACAGCAAAGCATAAATCATTATTTTATAATTTATAAAATAGAAAATGACTTCGAATACTTTAAACATTTTCACATTATTGTCCATTTTTATTTTTTTCTAGATTTTCCAAAAAATTTGAATTACAAAAGATCAAAAATAATCTGGGCATTAAATATAAAAAATCAAAATGGAATTAAAATTAGTGATTTTTAAAATTAGAATGGACCTAACGTAATTGCGGTGACCTATATGATAATTTAATGAATCATAAAATCTGATTAAAAAATGAAAGCATATGGCCTAATTTATTTGTTACTTAAAACTTTAGGACCTATATTTTGAAATTAAAAATTTAATTTAAATATAAATTTTATTAAGACTGTGATAGAAAATTAATGAAATTCAGACTCAGTAGAAATATTTATATTGATTTCATGCGCTCAATTAAAAATAATTTTAAAATTTAATTTTTTATATTATCCCAACCATAAAAAGTTAAATTTTGATTACGTTTTTATGCCGAGTCGTAAATTGTTATTGGAAATTAGAAATTCAATTATACAAAACGAACCTGCTATGAAGCCGCGTACAGCGATCGTGTTGCGATCGAAAAAGGATTCTGCCTGGCGTCAAGAGGTTGCCGGCGCTGACCGTACGAGCTGAAGCGTAGTGGTCGAAAATGGCGTCGAAGGGTGACTGTGGCGAGAGAGGGACGACTGCCGCCTGGATTAAGAAGCACCAGCCGATCTACGATCGCGCGACACGACATCCCTTCATCCGCAGCATCTGGGAGGGCACTGTGGATTTCTCCGCTTTCAAGCGATGGCTCGTAATCCCTCATGCCTAATTTCTCTCTCTCTTTTTTTTTTTTTGGAAATTTAGTTGAATTTAGTGATAATGAGGCATGATATGTAGATGCCTCAGACTGTAGCCTAAAGATTTTGCAACTTAATAGATCTGTATGAGGATAAAGCATGATAGGTCGGATTATTTAGTTTAAAAATACCATTTTAACAGGTCCTTTTGAAACTCAGAGCGGTACTTGGTAAAAAGTTGATCACAGATTTCTGTAGATTACAGACTTGAGTGCATTAAAACCTTGCTTTTTAAGCTTAGAGTGCCCTATAATGTAAAATCGAAGCTTGAAAATCTTTTTATTGAAGTCCCAATTCGTTGAAAAAAAGGAAGGCAGTGACCTATGGAGAAGGACCACGTTATTATATTAGAAAATTTAAAGGATAACAATCAGAGGACAGAAGCAGGAAGGACAAAAAACAAAGATTGCAATGTCTAAATCTCTGATTCACATTTCTATCCCATTGAGATTTTAATTCACGGTTATGTACCATTTATGGATGATTTTTAGGTGTTTGTGCTTGAAAGGCTTGTCTCTATTTTAGTACACTAATGTATATGTTAGTTATTATTTTATTTTATTTTTTAAATAGCTTTGATTGTTTTCATCTATACTTCTCAAATTTCATCATAGTATGAAATTTATTTATATTTTTCTTGATTATTCAAAACTCTTAAAATATTGTGTCACACACTGCAACTTATACCATTATGAGCCTCCTTTCTTTGGCTTTGTGAAATTTGTATTTTATGTCAGAATGCAATGAATCTTATGGCAGTTCCTATGGCTCTTACAAAATTGCTGCAAGATATTGTTTTGGGGGAGCATACCATATAGTGAACGCAAGTACTATCGAGAATGGGTCCTAGAAGGTAGGCTAATGTACTGCTATTGTGTTGTAATTTACAATACTATGGCGTACCTTACGCCAATCATAGGCTTTCCTATGCACATTATTGTGTTGCTTGGTAACAATTATCATAAGATAGCATTTGAGTTGTTTTGTGTAAACATTTTTTGAAACGGTTAGAGGACATTTCACTTATACGGACTTACCTCTTAGAAGCTCAAATCTTTCTTATATTCATTTACAAGTTCTTCTTACAACAATAACAACAACCAAGTTTTTATCCCATTAAGTACATGAATCTTTTGTTTCCATTGCACTCAGTCAAATAACAAGTTTTCATTTATCTTCAAATATGTGAGATATTTTTTGATAGTTTTTTGTTATGTCTTATTTGATTTTCTATTCTTCCTCTTTTTTTTGTTTTAACACAGGAAAAATCTAAGAACTCAACTCTCTTTGTTAGAGCTTCTATCTGTCTACAGTTTTTATGTCCAAATTATCTTAGCCGACTCTCCTTTAACTTATTTTCAATTGAGGTTATGCCAACCTTTTTTTGGATATACTCATTTTTTATCTTATCTTTTCATGTATACTCATTCATCTATGTTAGTATTTTTATTTCTACAATACTTATTTTACTTGTATGTTTTCACTTTGTGGGCCAGCATTTTGCATTATATAATATTGCTAGTTTTACAATTATTCTGTAAAAGTTTTCTTCAAGTTTAAGTAAATTTTTTTTATCACACAACACGCTTGAAATATTTCTCCATTTTAGCAACCTCGCTTGAATTTTTTTAATAACATCCTCATCTATGTCATTGTTATTTTGTATAGCTTTTATCCTTGGGTTTTGGTTTCATACCTCCTCCTTATTTTTTCCTTGCTACTTTTACATTGGAGAGAACATTTTTTGGGTCTTTTCTTTCTCATGGTTTTTGATATTTCTCAAGGACTGGTCGGTGATAGAATGAGACCTAGCATACTTTTGATGGATTTTAAAATGCTCTAGTTTTTGTCCATTGTTCTTTCTTATATAGATATCTCTTCAATCTATGTTTCAGATCTCTTCAGTGGCTTCACTCTTGAATTCATGCTTGAGATTTTTAGTTGGAGATTTCTTTCTTGGTTCAACACTCTCCTTTCCAATCTGTAGTTTTTTTTGTTATTATTTATTTATTTTTTCCTCAACCTGTAGTTGCCCTCATTGTACATTCTACAATTTCAGTTGGGATAGGTTAAGCTTGAGCCTAAATTCTTGGCCTAAGTGATCGCTAAAAGGAGAGCCACTCTCTACCTTTGGAGGGATTAGTTGGGTTTCTCCATAGATTGTAATTAGCTTGCCTGCCTGCGGTTTTCAAAATTTTATACTAGTGTAATACTAGTGTAAAATAGCTTGCCTGCCTGCGGTTTTCAAAATTTTATACTAGTGTAAAATAGCTTGCCTGCCTGCGGTTTTCAAAATTTTATACTAGTGGAAAATTTCTAAGAGACAAGCTTGTGGAGTGGATGTAGGCAAGGTTTGGCGAACCACCACTGTAAATTGCTTTGCGAATATTTGCTCTATACCTCTTTTCTCTATTTTTCGATTATTCATGTTCTTGTCTCGATTTTTATTGCATATAGTACTTTGTTCTCTCACTAAAAGTAACTTTTTACGAAAAGATAGACATACATATTAAATTTTTAATTTACTCAATTAACCGCCTCCCTCTTGAGTGGTGGTTAAACTATTGCACAAATATCAGAAGTTGTGCTTTTTCCGAAGCCATTTCTTAAAATTTGATTTGGAGTTTCCTTTGGGTTGCCATTGAATTCTCCTTCATCCAAATCCCTACACTGTCTTTGTATCATCAGCCACATTCTAAGAAAATGTTAGGCTTCAGTCTCCCTCTGCTCATTTTGAAAGGACTTGAACAGCCTTTATCTATCTCTACCTCTCCCTTACATAATGTGAAATCAAAGTAATTGTTTGCAATTTGTTCTCGCAGGCACAAGATTACATATTTGTTAGGGAATTCATTCCATTCGTTGCAAGCGTCCTTCTGAAGGCGTGCAAGCACTCTGGGGATGAAGCAGACGTGGAAGTCATCTTAGGTGGTTTGGCTGCTCTTAATGATGAGATCTCCTGGTTCAAAAAGGAGGCTTCAAAATGGTGTGTTTCACTTAATAGTACTCCCCAAAATGCAAATCTGGAATACTGCAGGTATGAATTCTTTCACATAGTACGTGCATTACATACTTTGAGCTGCTAAAATATCATCCAAAGCATGTATGCACACAATTAACTTTAATCAGGTTAAGGTTAAATTTTGATGAGAAACTTTTGTTTTGAGATTTGTTAAAGTTTTAAAATAAAATTATTTTTTATTTTGAGATGCCCGTAAGATGTGAAATTTGTGTACAATGTGAGGTTAAATTTAACTCAAAAGTTAAACGGCAAATGAACAGGTCTAAAAGTTATGCAATGCCAGATTTTTGCAGAGCTTGACTCTCCCAGAAGTGAGCTACACGGTAGCCATTACAGCCTTCTGGGCCATTGAAGCTGTGTATCAGGAGAGCTTCTCCCTCTGCCTAGAAAGTGATTCAAAGATGCCGAAAGAACTCATAGGAACTTGCGAGAGGTGGGGAAATGCCAGCTTTGGCCAGTACTGCTCTTCGCTGCAAAATATTGCAGACAGGAGCTTGGAGACAGCATCCAGTGTTGTACTCAGCGAGGCTGAGAAGGCGTTTGTTCATGTTTTAGAGAATGAAAATTACTTCTGGAGCATGAGTTTGGGGGAATGAATGCTAAGATATCTTTAGCTGCACCGCATCAAAAATTCTGTGAAGAATGAGGTCTGTTTTTCTTCCTCTAAAGGAACTAGTCCTTGTACTTACTGTAACAATCAGTACAAATGATGGTGATCCGTTTTGTAACTACACTACTTTAACTAAGGAGTTAAGCAGCTTGAAGTTATGTTGTCCTCCAAGTATAATTAACGGCTTAAGTAGCTTAAAGTTAAGCATTTTAAGTACTTTGAGCAGGTTAAGGTAGTTTAACTTTTACGTGAAATCACTTGGATGTAAGTCGCTTAAATAGATTAACTTTGAATGTTGCTAATGTGATTTGCACTAAGGTTACAACTTGATTCTAATTTGTTTTTCTTGTGCCCTCGAGCCGAATGGTGAGTTGTAACGCAATAGTTGTGTCGCTGTGTTCTTATTTAATGTGAAAGCACTCGAGGTTTGATATCGTGTCTAATTAGGTGCCGGAGATTGAAGGTTTACTCGAGAATTCATCTTAAACGTTCCTCCCTTAGTTTTTTCTTCGTCTCTATCTTAACCCTTTTTGCTTGTCCTGTTATTTTACATTAAAAATATCGAAAGGAAAATATCTAATGCAATGCAGACGTGTCCGTTTTCTATTGGTCATGAAGAGATCAGAAATGTGCGTGCCCAGTGGACCTCCTCCCTCATCATAAATCCCTTCAGGCCTGGCGGCTTCCACCATCTCAACACTTCCTGTTCCACATTTCTCTGCGCAGTAACATCCCGTCTTCTTCCATGGCTATATCTATCTCCGGCGTACGCATCCCCGCTGCCGGCACGGCGGAGGGCCGGAGGCACGGTGCCGCCGCCGCCGCAGCGCTGCTCCCCCCTGCGCCGGAGCAAAGGAGGCTCTTTTTCAGCGGCCGGGCTGGCCCGGCGAAGAGGGCTGGAGGGCTGAGGGCGGTCCGGAGCGCTCCTGCGACGCCGGGAGGGATATCGGAGAAGAAGATCTCGGAGAGCATAAAGGAGGCGGAGGAGGCATGCGCAGGGGACGCCGGGAGCGGGGAGTGCGCGGCGGCGTGGGACGTCGTCGAGGAGATCAGCGCCGCCGCCGGCCATGCCCGCGACAGGGCGAAGGAATCCGACCCACTCGAGAACTACTGCAAGGATAACCCTGAGGCCGACGAGTGCCGCACCTACGAGGACTGACAAAGTGCTGCCACAGGGAAAAGAAGGAAAGAGGAGATCATGAGTTATAAAATTCTCACTACTAGAAAATTAGAAAACTTAAAAGAATTTCTCCCCATCAAAAATTAAAAAAAAAAGCTTTAATAAGGGAAGAACGACAGAGAAAGGCTAAATAGTTTCATTTTGTGGGTTATTTTTCTCTTGTGATGTATTAAAATTTAATTTATGCAATGAAAAATATATATCTTACCGCTTTATTGCAAAATTTAAATGATATATAACTGTTGTTGAAAGTGTAGTTAGTTAAGGGCCTATTTGATCTGAGGCTTGTTTTTTGTGGTTTTGAAGGACAATTTTTTGTTAAAAGTTACATAAGATGAGCGTAAAATATATAAAATTTTAATTTACACTCGATATCAATCATTTTACTATCAATAGTTGAATAGTCATTCCTATCTCCAAATCAATTTCACACATACAAATATGTTTTTGGACTAAGATTGTATATTTTACTCACAGAAGCGGCACAACTCAGACTCATTTTTATTGGGGGAGATTGTTTTAGAACACTATAAATTTTCTCTTCTTATAATTTGCTCGTCTTATTCGAATTTGTGACGTGACCCTTGGTATTTAGGCCAATAATTTATCCACTAAGCTACAAGGGTACAATTAGTTCTTTAAATACAATTTTATTTACTACAAAACTAAATTACTTAAAAGAAAAATCAAAATTTGACATCAACTCCTTCAAACTTGACTCTTTAACAAACCCATTTCTTTAGAGCATCTAAGTGTTTCAAACTAATTTGGGTAAATATTTCATGTTAAAACAACTAATTAGCTAAATTGCATCTGGGTTTCTCTTGTTGAAAAGAGTGTAAATCAGTCCTAATTTAAAAAAGATTTAGGATAAGCTCCCAAATATAGTTTATGCTAGCACATTGGTCCCAAAACGTTATAATTCTATTAAAATAAAGGTAAATGATTATTTTATCCTTCAATTTTCATGCCACTTAAGATAATGAATTTATTTCAAGATATTGCTTTCTCTGAAAATAAAAATCTTAAGTTACAAGGATGAACTTGAATCACGATAGGAGCTCAAAAAAATAAAAGGAGAAAATTTATAGAGATTGTGAAGATTAAATGAGACATTTTTATATATAGTGAAAGGTTTCACGATCATGTTTGGTTATTATTGATTGTCTATATCAATAGAGATCACATTAATTAGCGGGAATCAAATTGGGGGGCCAATGTGCTCATATAAATTATATTTGGGAGACCTATGTACCAATATAAATTATATTTGAGGGACCTATCTTATAAAGTTTTTAAATTGGAATCAGTTTGTATTCTTAAATGCCTAGATGCAATTTACCTAATATTTCTAAGCTTTATGTTGAACCAGACTTGGGCTCAAGGTTAAGCCCAAAAATAAAAAGGGTCAGGCCCAGAAAAAATGCTCAAACTGCATTTTACTATGAGCTAACACATGGGAGATTTAAACAACATGGATTTGTTTGTAAGATTTAAATTTAATAAGGTTAAAATTAAATTTAAATAGAGATATTTTTTTATTAAAAGTTGTGAATGATGTGAAATAAAATTAATTATTATATTGAAATATATATAATAGATGTGATATAAAGTTAATTATTATGTTGAGATATGTGAGGGATGTGATATAAATTAGTTATTATTTTGGTAATATGTGTAGGATGTGAAATAAAGTTAATTTTTAATATTAAATTTTATGTGTGATGTGATGTATTTTAAACTGTCAAACAAACAGGGGCTCAGGTGTTTTAATTTAAAGTATTTGCATAAAATTTATGTTTTAGTCTTAGAATATCAAGTTTCATAACTTACGTCATTCTAGTAATCATATAGGAAATTAAATTTTAGTACAATGTGTATTTGAAAAATTGGGCTAAAAAAAAAACTTAATTGATTTCAATTTTAAGTTTCAAAAATTTAAACTAATCAAATAAATTTTTAATTGAAAACAGAGCAAATTAAACAAAATTCAATCAATTTGTTTTCATCTGGTAAAATAAATTTTAGCTTTTTGATAATATTTTGATAGTCTATTTTCCCCTTTATCTTTAGAATTTTTCAGACAAAGGTGCAAGTTATCGATGAATAGAGAGAAAATATAGGCAACTTATATCTTGATAGTGAAGAAGTACACAGTAATATCACACATTAATTCTTGTTATTTTTTTCATTTTTTAATTTCAGCTCAAATTACTCACAACCTAAGATTAAAGTTTAATATTGATACAAAAATAAAATAAATGTTTTATAGAAAATTAACTCAGAAATTCAGAAATAGGCTATCCCTTTGCACTAACAAATATGACTCTTTCAAAAAGCACTATTTTTTATTTTTTATTGATATAAATATTTCATAATGCGTTAAAAATCTCTTTTTGAAGTAAACTACATGCCGATTTAATCCAATATTACTAAGAATAGAAAGAAGAAAATAAACGACGGAGTCAAATGGTAAAAACCTAAAAAGCTAAAAGAATAGAACCCTATTTAGCGAGTGAGCGTGAGCATAAATGATAGAATGGATCAACAACAAAGCAAGAATTCAAAGTCAATGATTATCAAAGGCTGATTGAAACCTGAAACAGAAGAAAACGAGCAAAATGTCATCCAAAAGAATAGAGAAAAGAAATCCAAAGAGAAACTAATCACTCAATTCTACGTACTAGAAATCTGAAAGGATGATGAAACCTTTCTTTGCATGCGAGTGATTGAATGAGGCAGTTGATCAGTTGGTAGACACTTGGGGCTATTTGAAAACTTGAGACCCAAGATGAGGAGAAGATGAGTCGATCGTATGTTAAATAAATAGATGAGCTCAATTTAGTATTTATATCAAGCTGATAATATATATGATTCAATCCATAAAATATACTATTAATGTCCTAACCTGTGTTCAAATGGTACCCAAAAATCAAACAACTAAATTAGATTAACTATTATATTATTAATCAAGTTGATAGATATTAATTTTCTATCAAATTAAATTAATTTATTTTGGCTTTTTGATTTCAACAGTCTGATACATAGCACTGCTCCAAGTCAGGAGGCATGACGCATAGTCAATTTTTTATTATTATTTTTTAATTTTTTATTTCATGACTTCCATTAAATTTTACAAATAATAATAATGTTAATTACAGCTCGAACATAATGTTGTGTGTATTTATATTCATAGTAAATTCTAGACATTAGTGGAGGACATGAATTTGATAGTATTATTGTTGTTTTTGTAAAAGTGGAAGAACAGATGCCACATTTTGATTTAATTCGCCTCGACTCATTATTTATGAATCAAATATGAATAAATTATTTGTAATATACATCACTAGTTAATTCGAGTTTGGTCATCAAATATTTTATTATTTTGGGTTCTTATCAAATAAATATAAGTGCATTTAATTCTATATTATTTTGATATTATATTATTTAAATATTATCTTCTGAACGATAGGTTTATAAATTTTTAGAAGATTTTATCAAATTACATAATTATTTTCTCTACGTAATATGATATAGCATAAAAATAATATTAAATCAAAGGCGTGCGCTTTTAATGATTTTTTACAAGTCCGGTTGGTAGGTTTAGTTAAACGTAGCTGGCCTGTATTAGTTCAGTTCAAATAAATTATAATCGTATGCCATATAATTGATCTATTTATTAAACAAGTCTCAGTGTTAATAAACCTAACTTTTTTACTCATTTTGAATTCAACATAATAATAATAATAAGGGCAAATTTTACTCAGGCCCTGAGTTTAAGGGTTATTATCACACAGGTCCACATTTTTAAAATTATATCATCGGGGTCCCTAGATTTTCAAAAAAAATCATCTGGGTCCTTTTTTTATTTTTTATTATTAAAAAATATACAAAATTACCATTATACCCTTACCCTCCCTCTCTCCACCAGATCCGGCAGCCGCGCCGCCCCCGCACGGCCTTCGGCGGCCTCGCGCTGCCTCAAGACACTGCCGGCGGCCTCGCGCCACCGCGCAAGAAAAACCGCCGGGCAGCCTCGCGATGCCGTCCACACCGCTGCGGTCGCGCTGCGCGTACCGCTAGGGCCGCTGGGCCGCTCAGGCGCGCGCGCGACGAACCGCCGGCGCGCGCGCAGACGCAGAGCACGGGCTCGCGCGCGCCGGGAGACTCAGGCGGCCGACGTGGGCTCAGAGCGGCAGCGGCGTTGTCCGTGCTGCCGCGCGAGGGGCCGCCGGCGGTGTCCGTTGCGGCGGCGAGGCCGGCCAGGGTGTCGTGCGGGCAGTGCGAGGGCCGCCGGAGGCAGCGCGGGGAGGCGCGGCTGCCGGATTTGGTGGAGAGAGGGAAGGTAAGGGTATAATAGTAATTTTGTATATTTTTTAATAATAAAAAAATAAAAAAGGACCCAGATGATAATTTTTGAAAACCTAGGGACCCCGATGATATATTTTAAAAATGTGAACCTGTGTGATAATAACCCTTAAACTCAGGGACCTGAGTGAAACTTGCCCTAATAATAATAATAAATATATACATAGAAATTTTAATCTGAAAATTAAACCTAATTTGTCATAGCACATTAGTTTCAATATGGTTTGATTTGAGCTAAAAAACTTATTTTATTAATATTTTTAATTTATCATAAATTTTAATAATTTTATTTCACATTATATATATTTTTAATATTAAAATAATAACTTTTTATTAAAATTAACAAAAAAAAAAAAATATTGTTTTTGTTAAAAATAATTTTCAATCAAATAAGGGATACCCAAAAATTACAAACAAATTTTCATAAAAAAACTTAAAATAAAAGCTAGTTTTTTTGTTTTATTTGTATTTTTTGATATTAACAAAAGCTAAGTTTTGTTTTTTGATAAGAACAAAATGCTAACTAGCTAAGGTTGGATACAACCTATAACAACACTATCAAACTATCCAAAAAAAAAACTTACAACACCACTTTTTAGCTGTTCGCTATTTCGTGGCGTGCAGCAGATCAGAAGGGAAACCAGGCCCGTGGACACCCGGAGACAGAGAATGTCGACATTTGTGTACATAATAGGCCTTGTTTGGTTCTCAGCCCAAATTGAAATTCATTTATATTTTAATAATATTTTAAATTTATAATAAAATTGTATTTTATATTTAACGCAAATTTTAATTTTCAAATAAATTTTATTTTACATTTTATATATTTTATTATATTAAAATAATTTTTTTTCTCATCAATAAAATAAAATAAAATATTTTTTTTAACTAAAATTAATGCTCAAACAAATAAAGCCATAATGTCTCGATATTTTTTTTAATCTCGGTTGAAGTCAGTGATTTAAATTGAAATTTTCACAACTAATTATAAAACTCGACTCAAAAATACTAAAATTCATAATTTTTCAAAAAAAAATAATTAAAAAATTATTACTAGTAAATATAATTTTAAGTTTATAATAAAATTACTGTAATTATTGAAACTATTGAATTTGATATTTTTATTTTGCGAGTGAAATTGAAAATAAAATTAAGTTTTAAAATCTCGTATAAAAATTTATAAATATTTGAATACTACAATTGCCATAAATAACTATAGAATAGTTTATAGTTATACATAATCTATATTTACTAAATAATAATATATATGTAAATTATATATGAGATATATATATATATATATATATATGTAGAAAAAAATAGTTGGATATTAATGAAAATATTTGTAAATAATAAAATGTTCTAGTTTTTTGATGGGGATAAATGCACAATTAAGTAATGCTGTAAAAAAGAATTTAAATAACTTTGTAGAATTAATAGTCAATATTTAATATTTATTCTGCCCAATTAATGCTACGCACAATTGCATTACCAATTAATTCATTGCAGTAAAATTAGTAGGCATTACATTACCATTAATTTCCATAATAGTCATAATAGTCATATATTTCACATATACATTTTTATCTTTTAAGTATTTATATTCCTTTTAGAGTAGATAATATTTTTTTTTGACATTAAAAATAAATTTATTAAATCAAAATGCCTATATAGATAATAGAAATAACAGTTTAACGATGGCTAATGCACTGTTTCTAGCTCTACTTTCTCTTTAGTTCCCATGTGATGGATGCGTCATGATGTATGTGAAAACTTTTAAATATCTGACAAAAGTGTTGCATAATTTTTTCTAGCAAATTAGACGATATTGATCAATGCTTGACAAAGCATCTCAACTAAATGCAATTCCACCTAGTTTTTGCAACTGGGCCCATTGAAATTTATTTTCAGAATTTGTTTTAGTTGGGATTTAAACTTGGGACCTGTGTATAATTTATCCTAAAAAGAAAGAAGAATTTAAAACCTATTTGAAGTTGGGAATGGAACTTCAGTACCCAGATATGATTTACTAGAAGAATAATTTCTCGTTATGGAAAGCAGAGCTTACCGTAGATAATCAGCGCCGCTCAACGTCTTTCATTAATCCACGGTAAATAAAGCAACAAATGAAAAAGGGAAAATAACTAGTAGGTCCCTATATATATCGCTTGTTTATAAATTATAATTACACATTAGTTTATATATTTTTAAAAATTCTTTACTAAGATCTCTAATTAAAATTATAAAGATCTATTATATCCTTATTTTACTTTATTTTTTAATTTAGAACTTTTTTTTAAGTATTAAAAATAAATATTTAAAAAGTGTAAACTAAAATATAACTATACATAAACTATAAAGACTTATCAATAATTTACCCAAACAAAAATGTTAAAACCCTTCGAAAGAGGGAAAATATTGGTTATAAAATTTTACTAATTTTTATAGTGTCAAGAGTATTTCACAATTTATCTTCTTTACTTGCTATGTGAAAAATAAGTAGGCTTGTAAATTAAGCTCAATACTTGTTTGATTAAATTTTTTCATGATTTAAATTTAGCTAACTTAAAAAAATCTACACAAATCAAACTTAACTAACTTTTTAAATACATAAATTTAAATATTATATATATATATATGCCATCCCATATAAGTAATTCTTTTTTAAAAATTAAATTTTTTTTATAAGAAAAACATTAACTTATTTATATTTAGATATTTAAGTTTCTGTGATATTAATATTACGCATAACATCTAAAATCTTAAAATGCATCTTTATTCACTAGAAAAGGTTAATCATTTCACTTGAAAAAACTCAAAGCATAACTTGAACTCAAGCAATTATAAATCAGCTCGAATTTTCAATTTACTCGAACTAGACTTGGTTCAACCTTTGTAAGGGTAAGTCTGAGAATACACAAAACTAACGATTCAAAAGATTATGAATCATATAGCTAAAAAAAAGGTATTTTTACATGCAAATATGCCAATCTTGCTACACTGCAATACACAAATCATCTTCACAAAAAAATTATCACTATATATATATTGTAAAATTTTATGAAAAAGAATGTAATAGATCAAAATTTATGTGGTATGTATATAAATGTTAAAACAAAATCAACTTACAAAATTTATATATCAATCTTCTTCCAGGGAAGGATATGGCTTGGATTTACAACAAGATATTGAGCCTATTAAAAGTAACATGCAATAACAACAAAAATTTCCACTTTTAATTTCCAGATTCCAAAAACACAATTTTTTTTTATCACCCTTCCTGCGTCCAAAATTACGTTTTTTATACCCCCTTCATCTTCCTCCATCAAACCCTCTCCGCAGCATTCGTTTATCAACTTGATTTGGACACACACAACCAAAGGATTACTCCATTTCATATACCTTTTGTTCTCTGCTCGTGATCACCCAATGAGCACATGAATGGAGACATTGCATGCGTGGTTGACAGACTTTCTTTCCTTCGGGGGGAGAGAGAGAGAGTAAACAGTGGGAGGGAACAGAGAAGAAGAACCAACTTACTCAGCACCGCTTGGGAGGCTCTCACATGCCTCCAGAGCCCTCAGTCATACATGAAGGCAAAGAAGGATTAAGACTCGCGCGTCTCCTCTACCCTCTCCCTCTCCCACTCTGTTTCTCAACCAATGCATCAGTGGCGATCCGCTCCACTGGGCATGCCTGTGGAAGACGTGTTCCACAGCGTGGTATTCTTTCTGTTACTCACATGGTTGCTACTACACTTCTTGAGGCCGAGAAGAGCCCTCCACGAGCTTCAAGAAGAAGGCAGCCATGGAGTCTTTCCTGAGATTATAGTTCTGTTTAACGTTCTAAATTCCATAATCAGTCTGGGTTTTCTTTCCTATGAAGTGTGGAAGATGAAAGGCATCCCTTTGGGCTCTCTCTTCCTGTCCCTTTCCTGGATGCTGGTAACCTTTCTCACCATCCACAGTAGGAAGAAAGCTGGGGCAGGGGGCTGGCCCTCTGTTCTTTTATCTTGGTGGGCTCTCTCCAGCACTTCCCAACTCTTTTTCATGTCCGTTTATTTGCTCAACTATTTCAAGCCCAAGCATTTGCCCGCTTTCTTTCCGGCTGCTACTGTTGGCGATCTGGCCACCTTCCCCTTGTCTGCTGCACTCTGTATATCTGTTCTTGCAATGAAGTCATCAAAAGCTCCTCGTGGGATCAAGCAGCCACTGTTGGTCGAAGATGAAGATGACAGTTGCTCAAGCCGAATCTTCTCTGATGCTGGAATCTGGAGCAGGCTAATCTTCAAATGGCTGAATCCCCTGTTCGAAAAGGGCCGGAAGCAGAGACTCAAGCTCCACCATGTTCCTCGGTTACCATTTTCAGAGACTGCAGAAGCTGCCCAATCAATTCTGCAGCAATGCTTCCGCAGGCAGAAGCCCGAATGCATGACGCTTACTAGAGCAGTCGTGAATGCGGCTTGGAGACCTCTTGCCATCAACGCAGCTCTCGCCGGTATCAAACTTCTCTGCATATTCTTCCATCTCCTATTGTGCTTATAGTCTCTTCAACCAGTGATGTTCATGGATTGCTGCAGGCATCAACACGCTGGCATCCTATCTGGGTCCATTCTTGATCACCAACTTGGTCGAGTTTCTATCCAGAGAAGATACCGAACGCAACCATGGCCATGGCTACATGCTCGCGTTCATCTTCTTCTTTGCCAAAACAGTGGAATCTTTATCTCAGAGACATTGGTATTTCGGAGCACGCCAAATCGGTATTCGCGTCCGAGCAGCGCTAATGGTTTCACTCTACACGAAGACTCTTGCAGTCAAGTATTCAAGAACAAGCTGTGGGAAAATCATAAACTTTCTCGATGTAGATGTAGAAAGGATTGGAGACTTCTTCTGGTATATCCATGGCATCTGGCTTCTTCCAGTTCAAGTCACTCTAGCTCTCATCATTCTTTCCAGGAGTCTTGGTGCTCAAGCTTCAGTCGCCGCTCTGCTAGCAACGATCATGATAATGGTGAGCAACACCCCATTGGCCAATTCTCAGGAGAGGCTCCACGCCAGGATAATGGAAGCTAAGGATGACCGAATTAAGGCCACCTCAGAGGCATTGAAATGCATGAGAATACTAAAGCTACACTCATGGGAGAAAGTCTACTTGAATAGAATACTTCAGCTGAGAGATGCTGAAAGGACCTGGTTAAAGAGATACCTCTATGCTTGCTCCGCCATCACCTTTCTCTTCTGGACCTCTCCCACTTTAGTTTCAGTCATCGCCTTTGGTGTCTGTTTCTTTGTGAAGACCCCACTGACTCCTGGCACTGTTCTCTCAGCTCTAGCGACATTCAGGATACTTCAGGAGCCCATCTACAACCTCCCAGAGCTTGTTTCAGCGATCACTCAAACAAAGGTCTCATTGGATAGAATACAGAACTTCATTCAAAAAGAAGAACAGAAAAACCTGACATCAAACAACAGCACAAAACACTCAGAAGTTGCAGTCGAAGTTGAACCTGGGGAGTACAGTTGGCTACCAGAGTCAAGCTCTGTTAAACCAACTCTCAAAATTGATCAGAAGCTTAAGATCATGAAGGGCAAAAAAGTAGCAGTTTGTGGATCAGTTGGATCAGGGAAATCGAGCTTCCTCAGCAGTCTAATGGGAGAGATGCCAAGGCTGTGCGGTACAGGAAGCAGAGTGTTTGGTTCGAGAGCATACGTTCCTCAAATTGCCTGGATTCAAACAGGAACAGTCAGAGATAATATTTTGTTTGGGAAGAAGATGATTAGAGCTTTCTATGATCAAGTGATCGATGGCTGTGCGTTGGATAGGGACATCGCACTATGGGCTGAAGGGGACTTGACCGTTGTGGGAGAACGGGGTATGAACTTGAGTGGGGGACAGAAGCAGAGAATTCAACTGGCGAGATCCATATACAGTGATTCGGATGTCCTCTTTCTTGATGATCCCTTTAGTGCTGTTGATGCTCACACTGGAGCGCATATTTTCAAGGTATCCAAAATTTGTTCCTTGACTTATGTTGGACATCATTGTCAGTACTATATCACATGCCCAAAATTGATTTGCTTCAATGGATATATAAATCACTTATTACTAATTGACCTAAATTTTATATTCTTATAAGTCTTTTTTTTTTCTTCTTCTTAATCTTATGCCTGAGATAATTATGAGCTTAAATTTGAAATTTCTGATTCTGATATCGTGTTAAATTTATGATTAGCAGCTGGCCTGGCCTAGAAACTTAAAACTTGTACATAATAACTTAAAATAAATAATTTTATATTCTTAGAGATCTGTTCAAACTGAGGAAATAGTTTAGCTGTCGCATTCAGTTATTCGCTGACAGGCATCTGATTTATAAAATGGTTGTAATTATGCTAAAGATGCCAGCACAAGAGCTATAAAATATGTATTGATGCTACCAGACTCTGTTCAACGCATTCAAGATCAGATCTAATGTCTTATTGGGAGGTGTTCTTTTTTATAATAAAAAAAAATTTCTATCGTTTACAATATCCAAATTTTGCCTGATATTCTAATGTATGTACGAATCTCTAACTTAATAAGAAAACTGAACATGCAGGAGTGTCTAATGCAGCTCTTATCCTCAAAAACCATCATCTATGCAACACATCAGCTGGAGTTCTTGGATGCTGCTGACCTTATTCTGGTGAAGTTTAACCAACCTCTCTTGGTTCCATAAATTTGCAAATATCACATACTAAAATGGCCTATAAGAATGTAAACAATGCAAAACAATGAAATAAGACCAAGAGTGTTACATGTGTGTTTGATAACGTTTTTTGAGTAAGGGTACACTTCAAAACTTTTTCATAAGGAACTAGTCATCCTGGCGTTTGTATATTGTTTTAAACAAATCTTAAATTTGTTTCCTTTTGGAGAAAAGAGTTAGTATAAATTGAAGACTAACTGATAACCAAACAATGTTGCAGGTAATGAAAAACGGGAGAATAGCAGAGTTTGGGAAATATGAAGACTTGATTTGTTATGCCGATGGAGAATTAGTACGACTAATGGCAGCACATAATAAGTCGCTCTGTCAAGTAACACCACAAAGAGAGCATCACCAGGCAATAAGCAGTCCGCAGAAGAAATCAAAAATGGAGTTAAGGGAAGAGAAACCCAGCAGTAGAATTACGAACAGTGAAACTTCTGAAAGGATTTTTGAAGAAGAGAGGGAATCTGGAAGGGTAAAATGGAGCATCTACCGTACCTTTGTGACATCAGCATATAAGGGAGCTCTGGTTCCAGTAATTTTACTCTGTCAAATTCTCTTCCAGGGACTACAGATGGCCAGCAGTTACTGGATCGCCTGGGCAACTGACAAGGAAGATAAAGTAAGCAAAGGAAAGTTGATGGGAGTTTTTGTTCTAGTGTCTGCAGGCAGCTCTCTTTTTGTGCTGGGAAGGGCAGTACTGCTAGCTACAATAGCAATTGAGACTGCTCAATGCCTCTTCCTAAGAATGACTAACAGCATTTTTCAGGCTCCTATTTTCTTCTTCGACTCAACTCCTTCAAGTCGAATAATTAATAGGGTGAGTTCTACTTTCTGAAAAATCAAGATTGACAATGTTTGTTTTTCCAAATTGCTGTACGCTTAAAACCTGCTTGTTTTCCAGTCCTCAGCAGACCAAAGCATAGTGGATACTGACATTCCATACAGACTAGCTGGACTAGTGTTCGCACTTGTTCAGCTCCTTTGCATCATAATTCTAATGTCCCAAGTTGCCTGGCCAGTGTTTGTTCTCTTTGTGATCATACTTGCCATCTCCATTTGGTACCAGGCAAGTCAGTTTTAATGTTCATACGACCTGTTTGTTAATGCTAAGATATGAACTGAAGCTAAGAAAAAATGACAAATTATTTTATTTATTTGATTTTTCTTTAGAATTTGGTATATTGTGTGATAAAAAATTTCACGCAGAATCAAAAGTAAAATTTATAGAACAAACGTCAGACAAGTGAATACTAGCCTATAAACTACAAATATATCAATAAATAAGTAAAATAGAGATGAGAATGTTAAAGTAGATAAGTGGGTAAATACAAAATAATATAATGAGAAATGAGTATATTTGTGAGAATATTGAAGTCATCTCAATATAAGATAAGCACAAAAAGAGCCAGCTTAGATGATTTTGAACATATAAATCGTAGGTCGATAGAATCTCCAGTAAAGAGAGTTGTGTTATTGGATTTTGCCCATATAAAAAGAGGAGGAAGACAAAAAATGTGGCGAGAAACTATAGCAAATGATCTTGCATACTTGGAGCTAAATGAGAAGTTATTGTTAGATAGAGTATAATGGCAACAAAAGATTCAAGTAGCATACTCATCTAATGAGATAAATGCTTGGTTGTTGCTGTTGGTGGTTGTCTATATGATTTGAAAATCACAAAATTCCTAAACCCTCGTATATATTTAAAAGTGCCTATATTTATTTTCTAAAAAAAGTGCATATACTAAGTTGATTTACTTTCATAGAATTACTACATCAACTCAGCACGAGAATTAGCAAGAATGGTTGGCACCAGAAAAGCTCCAATTCTTCACCATTTCTCGGAGACAGTATCAGGAGCTTCAACCATCCGATGCTTCAATCAGGAAGACCGTTTCTTAGCAAAAAGTCTTTCGTTAATTGACGACTATTCTCGCATAACATTTCACAACTCGGCAACTATGGAATGGCTTTGTGTCCGGATTAACTTTCTGTTCAACCTTGTATTTTTCCTAGCACTCATGATGTTGGTGTCTATGCCTAGGAACGGTATTGATCCCAGTAAGCCGCCTTCTCCAAATAAAAACATTATTAAGAAACAAAATATTAGAATTTCAAAATATTTACTTTTGCTAGTGGGACTTCAGGTCTGGTGGGACTTGCAGCTACCTATGGTTTGAACTTAAATGTACTACAAGCTTGGGTAATATGGAACCTATGCAATGTGGAGAACAAGATGATCTCTGTAGAGAGAATACTGCAGTTTTCCAGCATAGCAAGTGAAGCTCCCTTGGTGATCGAGAACAGCAGACCAGAGCAAGAATGGCCAAGATACGGAACCATTGTGTTTAAAAACCTCCATATTCAATATAGTCCTAGCCATCCTATGGTTCTAAAAGGCATTACCTGTATATTTCCTGGTGGCAGCAAAATTGGAGTTGTTGGCAGGACAGGGAGTGGAAAATCTACACTAACACAAGCCCTCTTCAGAGTAGTAGAACCCGCCCTTGGCAGCATAACAATCGATGGACTTGATATCTGCAATATTGGTTTGCATGATTTGAGATCACGGCTAAGTATAATTCCACAGGATCCAATTATGTTCCAAGGAACTGTGAGGATAAATCTTGATCCGTTACAAGAACATACAGACTCAGAAATTTGGGAGGTAAATGCTATTAACTTGTCAATACTTATGGCATTGTAACTTATAATTTCACAAATCTTGGGGTCCTTGCAGGCTCTGCATAAGTGCGAGTTTGCGGATATCGTCACTCAAGAATGCAAGTTGCTTGATGCACCAGGTACATGACTTCATGATAGTATGACAAGAAAACACTAGGGAGCATTTGGTTCAATGTAATTCGAAGAAATTAATTGTTTGGTTTGATGACATGTTTGGATAGATTGTAAAAAAATACAAATTTGCCACTCTAACTTAGCATCTACTTATCACCTAAAATTGTGTGACATCTTGATCTAATTAAGAGAGAGATGAACTGGGATTGATTTTTTAAAGAGGAGAGACGGAGATGAGTGGGTGGAGACGAGTTAGTGAAGCTTGAGGATAAGCATCATCTTTACCATTAATATACTAGTACAACACTATGCAATATGCCTCACAAATCTTTCTTGAAAATCCACTATTATTTAGTGTTAAAACAAAATGCTAATACTAATTTACCAAAATCTAAGTATAACGTTAAGTAATTTTTAGCATATACACTTTTTCTTCATATTCCTTTCACAAAAAAATGAAAAAGAGATCGCATTAGATTGTATTGAGATGTAGATGCTAAAAGGGATTAGCGATCACAGCAGATTACATTGTATTAGAAACTATTGAAGAGGGGAAAGCATAATACTTGTAGAGGATGAATGTCAAGATGGTTTGGTCATGTCCATGGTTAACTAGTAGAAGTCCTGTGTAAATGTAAGTAGGTCCCAATCATGACAGCAAAAAGAGAGGGAAAGACAAAAATGACATGGGATACAATCATTAAAAATGACCTTGGCTCGATCTTGCATAAGGCATTGTTGTTGTAATTGTCGTACTCCATTTGCAACAGATATAGCTCTGTTACTTAATAGTGCATCTCCCACTATGCATTGTACATGTCCACACCATTTATAATCTAGTTTGTATAGTAATTAAAACATTTAGAAGATTGTAGCATATCCAAATACAGAATCTACTATGCAGTGGCAGAAGATGGAGAAAACTGGAGCGTAGGACAAAGACAACTTGTTTGCCTGGCAAGAGTGTTGCTAAAAAGGAGGAGGATTCTTGTTCTGGATGAGGCAACAGCATCGGTAGACACTGCTACGGACAACTTCATTCAAAGAGTAATAGAAAAAGAAACAAGCTGCTGCACGCTAATAATAGTGGCACATAGAATCCCCACTGTAGTTGACAGTGACCTGGTTATGGTACTCGATGAAGGTAACTTATACATTTGATGTTAATTAGCTTTTGTCCCTAGTAACTACTGTTAACTGAAAATTCAGATGTATACAATGAGAAAAATACTGTTTCATTGAAGAGTTTGAGAGATCTCATGTCAGCATTGTCATTCTTATCATCATTAACCTTACCTCAAACATCTGGGAATAGCTTTATGAATTCTTTTTCACAGATATTTAATATCAAAGATGCTATTAACAAACAACATGGTGAATGATTTAATGCAGGAAAAATTTTGGAATTCAGTTCTCCTGCTGATCTTCTCAAAGATAAATCATCAGCTTTCTCACAGCTGGCAATGGAATTCTTAAGGAGAACGAAAAGTAACCAGGCTGAAGAACTTACTTAAGATACTGTATAAAGAGGCAGTCCAAAAGTTAGACAAGAAACACTTTCATCTTTATCTGCCGGTCAAAGCCTAAACTGCAAAGAAAAAAGTGAAAAAAAAACCAGATGGGCGAAGAAAACCTAAAAGCCTATACAAGGTCATCTTGTAATAGTCAAAGGGCCAAAGAATGATTAGTAGAGATTAAGAATTGACTGTCTCAAGCAAAAATCTGGTGTTTCATGTCCTTGTATGTCCATACAAAGAAGAGCATATTATTGATGCAATTAGAGATTACAAATTGCATCTCTATAGTTAAAAGAAAATTGCATCTTTATAGTTAAAAAAATTGCATCTTTGCCATTGTTCTCAAAAGCATAGAAACTTTGATTATAGAATCATAACATTAAAATGTTAGATAAATTATATTCAAGTCCCTAACTTTAGGATTATCACGCAGGTCCAATTTTAAATTTTTAATATTTGGGTCCCTACATTATGCACATGCTAACAATTAGATCCCTATAGTTAAAGTCAATACATCACTAAGATCCATTTGGATGGAAACCATCGGCAGAAAAAAGCAAATATAATTTTTTAAATTCTTTTTTAATTTTGCTAATTATTATAGCTCAAATGCCTAATCTCCTTTCTCTCCCTTGAATCTCCCATTATGATAGCAACAGCGCCATGGTTGTGGCGTGTGGCCTCCACTATAGGGTGTGTGGCCTTTGCTGCAAGGTCGTGGTGCGCAGCCCCCACCGCATAGAGGCCCTAGCTACAGCCTCAGAGTGGCCCCTACTGATTGCAAGGCCGTGGCAAGAGCTAGGCGTGGAAATGAGTCTCGGTGATGCATGCCTTGCTGAACACAAGCCTTTGCATCGGTCATTCCTTCACAGAGAGAGGGAGAGAGAGAAAGAGGTAAAAAATGTAATATCCATTAAATTTAAAAGAATTTTGAATGGAATGAGTCAAATGACCAAACTATTAACATGTGCATAACTCAGGGACTCAGATGCAAAAAATTTAAAATTATGATTTTATGTGATATTATACCATAAAGACAGGGACTTGAATGCTTTTTACCAATAAAACAATACAACTGAAAAAACAAAAAAGGAACTTGTGTAGCTGGATAACTACAAATGCAATGGGTGAGTAGCCTTTCAAAGAGCTCACTTAATACAATCAGCATTCACCTGAGGAATTGGAGTGAACCATATTTTGTCTCAAAAGAATAATACTTTTAGGGAACAAAATTGAGGCTAATACACAAATATGGATACTTTCCAGCCCAAAAACTTACACTAATGAGTAAGAGCTAATACTTCTATATGAACACCTCAATTTGCCTTTGATCATTTACTATAAGACAATTCTCTATGTATCTCAACAATCTCCCCTTCACAAAAATCCATCTACATTGGACTAAGAGCCCACTCAAACACTTGGAGCCACAGTGGGTCACTCGCACTTAGAATTAATCAAACATAGTAAGCCATAGAAACTCATGAGAGCACAACCTACATAAACCACTTGATCCTAGTTAAACTTGAGAAAATAATACATTTGGGGAACCAAGTTGAGGTTAATTAATACACACGTTAAAACAACCACTACAACAAGCAAAAAGAGAAAAAAAAGAAAACAATGTTAAGTCTATTTTACTAAGTTTGAACTAGAGGTAATCACTTAATATAATTGAAATCCAAACTTGGTAATCGTCTTAGACGGTTGGAAGCAATATTGATTTCAATTAGATAAAGTTGATTATTCAAATAGTGTAGTAGTAAACACTATCCAATTGTATCTTGGATTTGACTGTTGCAGCGATGATGGTATCTTGGATTTGACTGTTACAACGATGATAAAAAAAAATCTATTTGATTATTAAACTCCTTTCGTACCTGCAAGATGAAGACATCAGTTGAATCATTGAAGCTAAATGAAGCACCGTCTAAAAACGAATTCCAATTCCTTATGCAGAATGTCTGGCACTCATCCAGGATACAACCCAAGATGTTTATGCATGCACAAACATGAGCAGTTTGAAAGAATTCTCTAATAGCCTACATGAACCACAAAAACAAGTGGAATAAAAAATATCAAACAGAACTTAAAAGAATAACCTAATCTCTAATATCTCTAAATTCCATCTAAAAAGCAATAGGATATGAAAAACGGTAGCTTCAGGGAAGAAGCCGCCCAAGTACTGCTTCCATGAGACTAGGACAAACACAGATACTTGTTAAAAAAAAAAACTAAAAGCTGACAAAATAATATTTACAATTAGTAAATATAGAATATTTTTGAAATAAAAATCCAGCGAGCAGGACGAATGGCTGATATCATGCTTGGGAGATTGTTGATAGATGAGCTCTGTTCACTAGTCGTAGAGTGCAAGGTGGATGGAGCATGGATTTGGAAATGAAAGAATCCAAACAAAATAATAAAAGAAAACAACATTGGGAAATCACACCATAATTTAAAGCCTTATTTGGTTCATGCATATTTTGAAGCAAAATATTATTTTATTAATATTTTGAATTTTTTACAAATTTCAATAATTTTATTTCACATCTAACATATTCAATAATTTTATTTCACATCTAACATAAATTTCAATCTTAAAAATCAACTTTATTTCACATTCAACACAAATTTCAACATTAAAATTAACTTTATTTCATATTTTATACATCTTCCAATACTAAAATAAATTTTTTTCCCATTAAATTTAACAAATAAAATATTTTTTTCTCTCATGCCTAAAAATTACCATCCAACCAAACGAGACCTAAACATGGAAAACTTTTCAAGTGGGAAAAACCATGGTGCTCATAAGCAGCATTATAGTTGCTTAATTATAGTTATGGTTTACACGAGATAGTTTGAGAAGTAATATGAGAAGCTAGTTTCTTGTTGAAGACTTGTGGTGAGCTACATTAATTTCTGGTCAACTCTCCCTCTTTTAGTAGGCAGAGAAGGTACTTGCACTCCCATGAAGGGTTGCTAGGTCCAAGAAAAGACTGGAACTTCACCTCTTGAAGGGTCCTCGGCTAACGAGAAGCCTTGCCCCCCCCAAAGATTTTCATCAACGGAAATTTTTGGGAGTTGAGGTCTCCATTGCCAGAGGATTTCTATAAGGTGAAGTCTTCACTGCTTGGAGAATCCTGGGAAGTGAAGTCTACATCTCCTATGTGGTCATTAGAGATTGTCATAGTATCCTAAGGTATGGCACCCTGCTAGCATGTCCCCTAGTGATGAATAGCAGGATTGGGGCCAAGCTGGTTGTCGTACCCGAGATTTACAGGTATGATAGTTGTCATCGTAGCGAGTCCTAGGAGTGATTTCTGCTTTTGTACCAGATTTTGGAGAACTCAACTTAACACTAGACACGTACAAAATCAAAGATAGAGTTCTTTGGCAATGCCTGGTGCGATACCCACCACTACTGAGGTCTCTTTTCGACTAGATATATGACATAGGCTTAGAATTTCAAATTAAGAGAGTTTTGCTAGGCTACCACTATGTAGTTCTTCAAGTTGTTTTATGGGAGATCTTGTGAGATAATTATGCTTCTTTTGATTTCCCATTGATGGTTGACTTGTTGAGTAACTGAATGCTAAGGTGTCACATGGTGACACATGTAGGGTGCAAATTGAATAAAGCTTTTTTGTATTAGCAATTATATTATTATTTTATTTTTAAATTATATAGAACACTTAATGCATATTACTTCGAGTTCCTGAGAACAAAGATGGCCTTACACATAATACTCATATTTTTAATTTGGTTCAGTTATGTCTAATAGATCGACATTTTCTTACAGGTTTTGCAACTAATTTTGCCATCAACTTTTATGAAAGCACTAAAATTTCGTTTCTTACACTATCTTCAAAGGTTTCTCTAGGTTTATGATAGAGAGAGCTCTACCATTTTATTAGAAGGTTTTAATGGAGTCCTCAGGTGATGTTAAGGTACTTCTCGTTAAATTCTGAATTTTGGAAACCCAGGTTCTAGTGAAGCGATAAAACTAATAAATGAAAAACTTGATAAAACGTGAAAGATCATCATGAAAGAAGGAAGAGAAACAACTGCAAATTCAATGTGGCGTGAAGACGGCTAATTGGCGAGGGGTAGCAAATGAAGGAGAGGAAGCACCACCGTTTAACATGAAAATCATTCACACAATCTCTGTTGTACACATAACAAGTCAAGTAAAATAATTAAATGTGAAGAAATATATTCGACAGCCATTTTTAACAATGCTTATTTGACAAGATATCTTCATCAAAGTGCTTCTTTAATATTCTTCGACAAGATCTCCGCCTAAGTCTGCGATTACTATTTGTTCTTTGATAAGAAGATCCAGATCGACTCTTCTTCTGTGACTAGTCCCAAAAATTAATTGTAGCTTCCTCAAATGCCAAACAACATGATAGAATAAATAGTCGTCATGTACAGTTATTACATTGACCTTTCAGTTTCCTAACTGTTACTCTAACTGTCATTAAGCTGGATGTACTCAGGACCTTCAATTGGTGCCTAAACCTCGAACTCAAAAAAATATAGTTCATCTTCTACCATCTTTGACATAATTGTATTGTACCAAACAAATAATAATTTAGAGATAATATTAACATCCAGAGCATTGAGATAACAATGAATCAATTCCCCCTTAAGCTAGTTTGGAGTTTAGACATTTGAAACCTATCAGTTCTCAGAAAGAAAAGTAGCAGAACAAATCAATGATTTCTGCCCTTTGGGATGTGAAAGAAAACCAGAAGTGAGGGTTGAAGTTGATTGAAACTTCAAAAATGCACTTGAGATCCAATTATATAAATTCAAAAACTAGGAACTACATGCAAAATGTTTCTGAACTCAAGGAACCGGAAGTGATTTACCCAATATAAAAAGGTTTGCAGAGAGTTTGCAAGGGAAATCCTCATATCATCGAAGCAACAACGCCACCTTAGAGCGATTGAGGCATTCTCTCGAGCATCTTAAGCGCGTAGAAGAACTCTAGACAACAACAAGAACTTACTGTTAGCAATCTATCGACAAGCTCAAGGAAACCCCCATGGAATACCAGATCGTCTGTTGAGCAGGATGACGATGAAGGCTGGGAGTCGCCGCCATGGGAACCGAAAACCTGTGGATTCGGAGAGTTGGTGCATAGAACCTTTCATGGATACAACTCGCCGGCAACAGAGGCGTTGGCATATTCAGACTTGAGTCGTCGCCTTTGAGACGATGGCACGGTTGAAATTAACTGATAGATTGAGGGTTGTTATAGTCTCTTCACAGGAACTGCTGTTTTTATGATGAATTTTTAAAAAATTATTTTTAATTAACTAAGTAATAGTTTAAATATAATTATATAAATATGGAAAGACGTGTTGGCAGAAGCCACCTGTTTAAGAACAACTTCAACTTAACGGCATACGCTCAAAAACACAATCCTTTTACTAATTTTTACATAATTAAATTTAACAATTAATAAATTAATTAATTATATTTTTTTAAAGGGACATTTACCTGCATGCCACACAAATTTTTTTAAATTACACCACATATATTTTCTTCACAAAATTTACACTATGGATTGTGAAAAAAGTGTGTGTGGTGTAATACATGAAGTTTTATGTGGCATGTGGGTAATTATTCATTTTTTAAAATATTCTGTTTCTATTGCTAGAGGGAAAGGTGAGTCTCACTACAAGTGTGCAGTAAGACTCGAAGAATAAAAAATTGATCTAGAATTGACTCAATAAATTTACGTTAGATTTAAATTGGTTTGGGGTAATTTCGGTTCTTAAAATATTCAGAACTGATAGCATGGTTAAGTTCTTGGGGCTAATATATAACTCTAGTAAAATTAAATTGACCTAATTTAGATGAATGATAAAATATAAAATATAAAAATTATTTTTACTAATTACTCTAATTTAATTTTTTATTGTTGACATAGGATGTAGAGGATCCCAAGGAACCAGGAGACGGCGGCGCGCAGAGGGATAAGCCTGTTAATAGAGGCTCAAGGAAAAGAGAGGGAGAGAGAGAGTTCAGAGCATCCAGAAGAACACACAGAAATTTAAGGTGGTTCAGGGAGGAAATCCCCTACACCACCGGGCGATCAACGACGAAGGTTTACTGATGAGAGAAAGTAGCCGCCAAGGCCAATACAATGCTTCTAAAAGAGAAAGGAAAGAAAAGAGAGAGAGCTCCTCAGTTGGGGCTCTGATACAATGAGGGTGGAAGAGTCTGAGGAGTTGCCTGCACCCTGGATGCTCCTTTGATTTCTGATCTTTTGTCCTCTCTCCAATTGATTTTCCGGATCGATCCTTTTGCCTAGAGACTGTTCCAGGGTATTTGTAGGCGATGGAGTGCATAGCTTTATCATGATTTTTCGGAAGAAATGAGGTGGACAAGCTCTGGGTTTGCGCCGCTTGTCGGCCGTCGGAGGAGCCAGAAGCCGCGAAAGGAGGATGATATCTTTTAATATTGGTACTATTTCTGGGGATCCGTGATGGTTGAAGCATGCAGATCCTTGATTTGTGGGTTTGGAAAAAAAGTGCTTTGTACGGGAAACGGTGCGGTTGGGTCAAGCTGATTGTGACAGGCACCTCTTTGTAACCTCGTGCCCGACGTTACCAAGGATGATCCTGGCTCGTCGTGGACGAGGCTAAGTGAACCCTCGTGGCCAGGGTTAGACCCGGTCAGGAACCTACAAGAACAGAGGAGTTAGCAAATGAATGAAAGTAACTGGAGGCCAGCTAGGCGCCACGTGTACGATCGGGATGCAGCGCAAAATCCACGTGTTAATGTCAGCTCCCCGCATTGTCAGAGTGCGAATATTGATATGGGTCCTGGAATGCGAACCGTCACGATGGATGCGCTGCCCGAGGCCTGTTTAGGATAAGATGGGGGCGGCGTGCACCGATTCTTATCCCCTCCCTTTGTCTCCTGAAAATTCCTACAAGAGAATTTGTTAGAGAAATGGCGGAGGAGATGAAGTGGGCGACCCTAGCAACCGTTTCGAAGAAGAGAGTAGGTCTATCTCCGGCAGATGTTCCTTCTCCCGAGAAGAGAAGGCTTCTGGGATCCTTTGAAGGGTCGCCAAAATCGGCGACGGCAGAACCTGTAGAAGTGCCTTCATTGAAAGAAGTGAGAGCCCGGGCGGTAGAGCCGGAGGTGAATGCTCCGACGGCCAGGGCTGCTGTTGTCCTAGCGCAGGCGCTGAAGTTAGTGCGGGAGTCGATGAGCACATAGGTGGTGGTGGTGTCCGACTCTCCGGTCAAGCCGCCTCCGAAGGCTAGAGAAATGAAGGAGGTGGTCTTGGTGAGCGAAACACCTGTTGGAGAGAGGCTGGCGCCGGGGAAGATCCTGCTCAAAGATAAAGAGGTTAAACTGCTCCTTCCTGGGTTTGGGGCCCCTGCCGGAGATGTGAAGAAGTCACCCCTGATGATTTGTGGTCCTGTTTCCCTTGGCACCTTAATCCCTCCTCCTGAGAAGAAAAGGAAGCTTCTCCTTCCTTCTCTTCTTCTAGTGAGCCCCCAAAAGGATGAGAAAAAGGAAGATAAAGAGAGGAAAGAAGAGGGCAGTAAGATGGAGGAGGTGACTAAGGGGCAAAAGGAAATGCCCTCCCGGATTGCTCCTGAAAGCGCCCTTGGAATTGAAGGGTCATAAGGCAAGATGGAGGAAGCGATTAAGGGGAAGGAGAGGATTCCTCTAGCTACCTTCAGTATCGCCTTTGACATTGAAGGGGCATGGTGTGTGCCGGGGGAAAGATTATTCGAAATAAGGAGGGAAGATGAGAAGATTCTGGGGAATACCTCCCAGGTTCTGGAGGTAGTGAGATCTCTGAAGGGCAAGGAGAAAGGGGAGGCCCGTTACCTTCAGAGAATAAAGGAGCTGGAGGGCGTTTTACTGCAAGCCACAAAATGCTCTCAAAATGATCATAGGGAGGAGCTAGGGAAGCTGTACAAACTGGAGGATAAGTTGACTTCCCTAGCCCTGAATAATGCAGAATGGGCCAATTAGAGTGAGATTGCGAGGGGAGAGTTCCACCGCAGCCTTTCGAATGTGAGCCGGGCTCATTCTGCTCATGTCAAAGACCTCCAAAAAAGAATAAAGGAGTTGGATGATGAGAGGGAGGCTTTGAAAGAGGAGAGGATTTGGCTAAGGAATGAACTAGCCAAGGCCAAGGAGGTTTCGTCGGAGGCGAGGGAGGCGGCCTCCGGAGCTCGTCGCCGGGAGGAGTTGCTGAAGTCTGAGGCTCACTCCTTGCGGGTCCTGGTAGAGAACAGCTCTGGATGGCGGGGATGATGCATGGAGGATCTGGAAGAAGCGGTGAGGAGGGCGGTGAAGATCGTCAGTGCCTCGCCGGTGGGCCACCACGTGAAGAGTCAGGCCGCCTTTGATGTTCTCCTGCAGACGTTAGTTGATGAACATATCTTGGATCAGGAGAGCATCAGAAGCCCTGCGGTTATTCCCTTCTGTGGTCCTAAGGGACCAGACAGGTTCTTCGACGTTGGGAGCCACTACCTGGAGGAGATTCCTCCACCAAGATCCTATGCTGGATGGGGGTATCATCTATCTCTTCTTCGTAGGAGTCCTGAAGAGGGCCAAACCACTCCTCTTGAGGCCAGATGGCTAGGCCGGAGGGCTCCTCCTGAAGGCCAGTAGCAAGATCAACCAGGGAGCCAGAAATGACCTGCCTCTGCCCTCGGCTAGTTCCTCAGCCTAATCATTAACACCTTATGTTTGAAGGAATGATCATCGAGGTAGGATGAGGTCTGGCGGTTCCCAGGGTGGTCTGCTGCCTGTGGTCAGGAGAGTAATAGATTGGTCTCAAAGTGGGGAGGTTTCCCCAAAAAACTCCCCTCTTTGAGATCAAAGCTATTACGCTCGGTGTCTAAGTTCTGAAGCCTTATATTTTCTTTGTTTTTCTTGTACTCATGAGAAACATGTAAGAACAGAGAAAAAATGGAATTGTAACAAGTTTTATCATTAATGAAATTGTATTTTTCTCTCAAAAACTTGTCTTTGGATAAATTTTATTTGTATTTCTTTTCCTTCGTGTTTGAAACAGGTAGCATGAGATTAGAAAAGAGAATAAGAATTCATGAGTGTGAAAGTATAAAATCAATGATAAATTCTAAGTAAATAAGGGTAAAATTATCATCCTCGTGCACGATTATAAATCATCGGACGATAGTGATAAAAAATAACCACCATTTCGAACTACCGTGCATTATAGTAAGCTATCGTGGACGATATACGATGAGACAGGGAGAAATAATGCTTTGAGAATCATGCACCACTTCGAGTTCTGAGTCTGTCAGAAAGTGCGGACGGTCCGATTGTGTCTACGCGCTGATCGAAGAGATCAGATGGCCAGAAGATGAAAAGACACAACTGCTTCCCATAAAAGGCTTCCCCAAAGGGCAACTAACATACCTGTCCATCTTCAAACCCTAAAGAGAGGAGAAGAGATTTCACCCCGTCCCGTGCGAAACCAAGCCATGGGAGGAGGAGAGATTGAATGGGCCGAGCCGGCCAACCAATTCCGCAAGGATACTAGTTACCAGGAGAGTCTCCTGATGGAGCACGAAGTGCTCAACACTACCAGGGGATTTAGGGAAACCCCAACCTGATGATTATTCCCCTTACAACTGACTTCCGACCGAACAGCCCTCCTGAGGGGGCGGTTATGTGTATACCGGGCACAGGTGGAGTACGTCTTGATGCTGCCGCCACAATCGGAGTTCAAGGAGATTCTGAACTCCTTTCAGCTTGTCCCACCATAACTTTCCCCCAACGCCATTGCCTACGTGTATTCCTTCCTGAAACTACTGCAGGCCCAGGGAGTACCGTGGACTCTGACGTTGCTCAGGAACCTATTCAGTTGGATGGTGGTGCCAGGGTATGGAGGGTGCCTGGCCTTGTGGTCGAAGACGAGGAAGGCAATGTTCTCAGAAGCGAGTAGTTCTCACTCCGACTAGAGGAACTACTACTTCTTCATCGGAGGGGATTTGAGGATCCCCTTGACGCTCAGGACGTGCCCCCCTGAGCTCATGGGTGATGCCAAGTGGATGGCCGGGTCAGCCATCCTAAAAACCCTAGAGAAGCTAAACGGGCAGAGCTGGCTCTTGAAGGACTTCCTCAGGCATGTGAGGAATGACGTATCCCTACATGCCAAGGCGTTGGGATTCGCCGTTCTCAAGAAAGTCGTCCCACCTCCTGGTACGGTTCTGATGAAGAGGGCTAGGAGGGGGCAACCTCCTACCACCCAGCTTAGTAGAGAGATTATCGAGGTGGGGGAGGAAGAGGAGATAGGGGTTCCGGAGCCGATCTGTGGCGAAACCGCCGTTGATGTTGTATCCTCCCCTGAGGATGTCCCAGATGATAGGAAGACCTTGGTTGAGCTGGGATATACGGGAAAGGGAAAGGGACCCATGCCAGCTGCCAAGCCCTCGATCATTCCCAAAGGTGCCACAGGGATTGTTATAAGGGATAAGGAGGAAGGGGATAAGGCTGACAGAGGCCAAGAAAAGAAGGAAATGGAGGGACCCTGCATGGAGTTGGTCCTCAGGGAGGTTATCGGAGAGAAAAGAGGTTCCTCCGGAAGCCTAGGTCCAGAGCCCCCACTGAAGAAGGCGAAGAGTGTGGAGGAAGGTTTTGCTGCTGGAGGGGAACATGATTGGAAGTGGAGCGTAGAGCCCCCCTTCAGTGCCAACTTTGCCGGGCTCTTTGGGGACGAGGGACAAGAATATCAGTGAGGATGGAAGGGGATGACAGGAGACTGACTGTCATCACTATGCCAACCGCGAACAAGGTCTGCGCTTACCGAGGAGAGATAGGTCTGGCCTTAGGGGGAGGTCTGGTGTCAGGGGACTTGGAAGATAAATTAGAGATGTCCTCCACGCCAGACCTCTATTCAGGTCTTGCCAATAGAGTGGCCACAGTAAGGGTCTTCTCCCAGGGTTTTTCTTCCTTTTACTCCTGCGACCTGACTTGTGTTTGTTGCAGATCCTCGCTCACTTGCCGTTGGCTTTGAACAGGGTGATGAGGACCGAGGAGCAGGTGCTGGAGCAAGGACGTCAGCTTCATCAGAGGGATGAAGAGATTGAGGCCTTGAGGGTCCAGCTGGCGATGAAGTCCTCCCAGCTTGACGCCGCCCTGGAAGAACTTGCAGTGCGCCAGTCTGCCATGGGCGTGATGGAGGCTGACAATAAAGCCCTGCAGAAGAAGCTTGTCGAGGTCGCCGAACACCAAGAAGTCGTTGTCGCAGAGAGGTCTACGACTACTGTGAAGGCCTACAAGACGAGTTTACCGTGCGGGAAACTAAGGTTAGAAGGGATCAAGCGATCATGGGAGGGATTGGCTTCCACTTTGATCCAAGGGGGTAAGGTCACTGCCGCCGAACTTGGAGAAGTGGATCCTTTTCCTTGCATGGCCACTGATCCTACTTACAAGGAGGAGGGTTTCGACTTAACTGACGTCCTCATCCATCATGTATTCAGTCTTTTGGATGGGATTAGTAGAGGGTAGCCCATTCCCCTTGTAAGATGAGTGAATTGTAATCCCAATTTTTGTAATCTTTAAAAATTAATAAAAAGTTTGATTTGCCTTTCATACCTGTTTTATTCTAATGTGTATGAAATACCTTTGCATGAAACTTGAGATATTCTGACTGTAATTCTGAGCAAACCTCTTAATAAGATAAAAAAAAACTTTGAATCTTGTAGAATACCCTGAGTTTGACTTCTGAAACTTTACAGACCCATATAGAGAGGGTGTAATGACAGTAGGAGGGATCCCGCCTAAGAGGAGTTATCTGACCCGGTGCCAAAAGGATTTGAAATATCGTGTTCGATATTTGCTCCTTAGGCAAGGGCTGACCTCGGGGATATCCGAATTTGGGTTAAAGAATACTCCTTTGCGTACCTGCACAGGAAAGAAGTAACAATAATAGTGGAGATCCTGCCTAGAAAGAGTTATCCGACCCAATGCCAAAAGAACTTGTTCGTCTGAAACATCGTGACCGATGTTTGCACTTTAGGTAAGGGCTGACCCCCTTGGAATGACAGATTCTAGTGGGAAGCGAAGACACTCTTCTTAGGGGGGACCTGTATCATGAGTAGATAACAGGGACTGCCTAAGGTTACGAGTAGGCCTTCAGACCTTCCGCTAGCCAGATGAGCTTATGAAAGGGTTCAAGATGTATGTAGGAAATCCCGTTTGCCAGGCATAACTAGACTCAGTGACCGCAATATATGAAAGGTTAGTCATTATGACCCATTATGCGCGAGGTTAGGAACCTCAGATACGATGAGAGAAGTTTGAGTTTAGAAATCATACCTGAGCGATGTTAGGCTTGATATGAATACCCTAATATTCAATTGGCACAAGATTCATCGCCTTAAGAATTCCAGAATTTAAAATGATCTTTGGGCCGATGATAATGGAATCCGGATATGCTTTTGAAAGAAACAAAAGAAGACCTATATGTGTTCGATAAGGATTGCCTCTATTTTATAATGACTTTCTGAGTGAATCTGTACAAATGAATGATGTATAAAGAGTATAAAGACTAACTGCTGCCAAGAATTAGGTATAGAATTTCTTTAGATCATCCACACTCCAAGTTCTGGGGAGCTGGATGCCTTCGGAAGTCATAAGATAGTATGCGTTCGGTCCAGCAACCTCGCGCACGATATAAGGGCCTTCTCAGTTGGGCTCAAGCTTGGGAACCCCTAAATTGCTGCCAGCGAGAAGCCTTCGTTTAAGCACCAAGTCGTCTTAAATGAAAGTCCTGGGGTTAACCTTGCGGTTAAAATACCTCTCAATCCGACGTTTGTGTTCCAGACGTTTGAGTGCAGCCAGCTCTCTCTTTTGCTCTAAAAGGTCTAGATCGATGCGTCGTGAATCATCATTTTCGCTCACCCAGTTTTGCATATCCTCGAGTTTGAAGTTGCTGCAGTTTCCACCCTGGGAGAGTAATGCTCTAGTTCAACTAGTATGACAGCATCTGCCCCGAATGAAAGGGAGAAAGGAGACTCCTGGGTGATCTCGGAAGGAGCTGTATTATAAGCCCAGAGAGCGCTTGGTAACTCTTCTGGCCAGCGAGCTTTGGCGCCATTAAGGCATTTCTTCAAGATGTTCAAAATATTTTTATTAGCGGCCTCTGCCTGCCCATTGGTGTGGGGATGCCAGACGGATGCATACTTAAGATTGATTTGGTATTTACCGTAGAAGTCGTGGATCTGCTGATTAAAAAATGGGGTACCGTTGTCAGTAATGATCACCATTGGTACGCCGCATCTGCAGACAATATTAGCCCATAGAAAACTTTCCACATTTTGAACAGCAGGATGAGTAAGTGGCTTAGCCTCAATCCACTTTATGAAGTAGTCGACGACCACCAGTATCCATTTGCAATTCTTCATGGCCGCTAGCATTGGGCCTAGGAAGTCCAGCTCCCAAATAGGGAAGGGCCAAGATTAATTGATGGGTTTGAGAAAGCCTGCAAGCTGCCTATGCATGTCGGCATAGTATTGGCATTGAGAACACTTCTCCACAAACATCTGAGCGTCCTTGTGGATATTCGGCCAAAAGAATCCTTGGCGTAGAATTTGCATAACCAGACTTCTGCCACGAGCGTCGGTTCCACACTCCCCTCGGTGGACAACTTCCATGACTTCTTTGGCTTCCTCAGGCCTTAGGCACTTGGTGAGGGGTTTGGCATAGGACCTTCTGTAGAGCTCCCCATAGATGAGAGTGTATTTGGCGTAGTTAAGTTTCAGCTTCCTCGCCTCTTGCCTGTTGTCCGGCTGGGTCTCATCTTTTAGATAATTGAGGATCCTGTCCATCCAGCAAGGTAGCCGCTCTTCAGAGGAAACTTCTGTGCATTCGAAACTAGGCCTTTCGAATGTCTGAGTCCGACGGAGGTCGGGGAGCCCCTCCTTCACGAGCCAATCAGCCACTTGGTTTTCTTCTCCTGGGATATGCGTTAGGGAGAAATCCTCGAATTGAGAGATCAAGAACCGGGCCAGTTGCAGATACCTCTTCAGATCCTTGTCCTTTGTCTCAAATGCACGGTTCACCTAGTTGATGACCAATTGGGATCGCTGAACACCTTTATGCACTTTACAGCCATGCTGAGTGCGAAGTTCAACCCTACGATAAGAACTTCATACTCTGCCTGATTGTTTGTTGCTTTGAATCGAAGTGACACGGCATGATGTAGGGTGGCCCCCATCGGGCTGGTTAGGAGAATCCCAGCCCCTTGGGATTGTGATCCGGACGCACCATCGACATGAAGGGACCAGAGGTTTGTCCGGGGCCTGGCAGGTGGCGGCTCTGAAGTAGAAAGCTCGGCGACGAAGTCTGCCAGGGCCTGAGCCTTGATTACTATTCGTGAGACAAATTTGATATCGTACTCACCTAGCTCAATGGACCATTTGAGCAATCTTCCCGAGACCTCAGGGGTGCGCAGTATCTTCTGGAGTGGTTGGTCAGTGACAACCTTGATAGTATGGGACTAGAAATATGGTCGTAGTTTCCTTGCTGTCATCAGAAGAGCCAGAGCAAGCTTTTCCAGTGTGGGATATCGGCTTTCAACGTCTAGGAGTACGTGACTGGTGTAGAAGATTAGATGCTGCACCTCCTTACCATCGTCTAGGAGGACTGCCGAGACCGCAGTGTTGGACACTCCCAAGTAGAGGGATAGGACCATCCCCTCCTTCGGTGCTACTAATATCGGAGCCGAGGTAAGATATTTCTTCAACTCTGTGAAAGCCGCTTCGCATTCATCGGTCCACTGGTCCCTCTTGTTGTTGCGCAGACATCGAAAGAATGGAGAACACCGATCACCGGCTTTTGAGATGAATCTACCCAGGCTGTTGATTCGCCCTGCGAGTTTTTGAATCTCTTTCGGCTTGTTTGGAGAGGGCATGCTTAGGATAGCCGATATTTTATCTAGATTGGCTTCTATTCCCCGGGCTGAAACTAGATAGCCCAAAAAAATTTTCGAGGCCGCACCGAAGGTGCATTTGGCAGGATTAAGCTTAAGGCTATACCTTTGGAGGGTATCGAGTGTTTCCCTGAGATTGTTGAGGTATTCTTCCAAGGTTTTGCTTTTGACCAGAATGTCGTCTACATAGGTTTCAAAATTCCTCCTCTTTTGGTCTTTGAAGATGGCATCAATCATGCACTGGTAGGCAGTCTTCTCTTCATCTCCTTTGGCCATCCGGATCTGATGATACCCAGAGAAAGCATCTAGGAAGCTCATAACTTCATACCTGAAGGTGCGGTCTACCATCGTATTGATACGAGGGAGAGGGTAAGTGTCTTTAGGGCAAGCCTGATTTAATGTTCGGAAGTCTACACACATTCTCTACTTCCCATTGTCCTTTCTCACCATGACTACGTTGGTTAGCCATCGAGGGTACTAAACCTCCTGATATAGCATGCTCCGAGTAATTTATTGACTTCTTCTTTGATGGCGTTCTGTCTTTCCCCTGCCATTACCCTTTTCTTCTATGCTATAGGGGAGGCAGTCTTAGATACATTCAGATGATGTTCACAGACCATCCTGTCAATGCCTGTAACATTTTCGGGAGACCACGCGAAGACATCGATATACTCAGAAAGCAAGTCAATGAGTTCCACCTGCTGCTTGTCATTCAATGAAGATGATATGTTTATAATTTTAGAAGAGTCTTCCCTCCCCCCCCCCCCTCCAAACAGGATGCCCTTCACCCTCCGGCACACCAGGAACGATCAACGCTATCCTTAGCATATGACCCTTACGCTGAGTGCCGCCCTAAGTAATCGAGTGTTTCGACAGGTATTTCTGCAGCAACCATTCTTCATCTTATACCTTCCCCCTCCTACCTTATCCTGCAGTCGCGAGATCTCCGCCCAGCCCAGAGCAATCTGAGTCCATCTAGACGAACGCCTGCCATTCCGTCGGCATCGTCGCCGCCGCATAGCTGACTTCGATGTTCGAACAAGTGCTCCCGAACTCTGGGGAGCTCCCGCTGAAATATCCCTGTTTTGGAGAATCTGCCTTCCTCTAAGATGGGACTCAAAAAGGAAAGAACGAACCTCCTCCGCGCTGGAACCACCTTGCTTGTTTTCCTACTGTTGCGAAACGGTTTCCAACCTCTGGGATTACTTGACCTATACCCGTATACCTTGGTGCAATGATAACAGCCTACGTTATGAGCGATAGTCAACTTTGTTGTCACAGCAGCTAAGTCAGGCTATAAACGCGCATCCTGGGAAAGGACGACACTCAAACTCCTTTGGGGATTTATGGTGATATCATCGCCCTCAACCTATTGCGCCCAAAGTTCGACCGAACCCGCCGTAGCGCAGGTTGTCACCCTCAAGGAAATGCAAGACAAGCTACCTTGCTTGTTTCCTAAAGTAGCGGCGCCAGCTCGTAGTCGCAATTTCGAACTAGCGATTCCCCAGGAGCCTCAGCTAGTTATACCCATAGGAAGGGGTCAAATCCCAATGTAAACCCCTTGGGCGGGA
>KZ451918.1:1625056-1697318 GCA_002786265.1 Apostasia shenzhenica
CCCCCCAAGGTTACATTGATGACCCCTTCCTATGGTATAACTAGCTGAGACTCCCTGGGATCTAGTTGATCGACTACGAGCTGCGCCGCTATTTGGAAACAGCAGGTAGCTTGTCTAGCATTTCCTCTGAGGGTGACAACGCCGCTAGGGGTCGTGAACTTTGCGCATAGGTGAGGCATGGAAATCACCATCCCAAAGGAGTTTAGTGTCGTCCTTCCAAGGATGGCGTTATAGCCTGACTTAGCTCTGATGACAACAAAGTTGACTATGCTCATAACGTAGCTGTTATCATCACCAAAGGATACGGGTAAGGTAACGAATCCCAGAGGTTGAAACCTTTCCCCAGAGAAACCAAGCAAGGTGGTTCCAGCGCGGAGGAGGTTCGTCTCTTTGAGTCCCATCTAGAGGAAGGCAGATTCAAACAGGATATCAGCGGAGCTCCCAGAGTCGAGGAGCACTTGTCGAACATCGAAGTCAGCTATGCGGGCGACGACCACAATCAGGTCGTTATGCAGATTGCTCTGCTGGGGGAGATCTCCACTGCAGAAAGTAAGGGGAATAGATGAAGAATGTTGCTCAGAAATACCGTCAACCTCGATTACTTAGCGGCAAGCGGTAGGGTCAATGCTAAAGATAGCGTTGATCGTCCTGGTGGCCGGAGGGTAAGGGCATCCTGTTTGACTGGGGCCTGAAGATGGTATGGCCTTAGCAGGAGTTTCAGCAACCTCGAGGGCCTTCCCTTTCTGGACAGCAGTGAAGGTTGGCGCCATTTGCATGAATACTTCGAGCTTGCCTTGGTTCATCAGTTTTTCGAGTAGGGCCCTGAGGCCTCGGCACTTGTGAAGCCTGTGCCCGTAATTTCCGTGGAACTCACAATAGTTGTCGGGATCCACCCCGACCGGAGGTGCTGGTCTGGGTCCGGCAGGTCGGATCCAGCCCTGTTTAACGGCAGCCGTATAGACCTCGGGGAGCGACCGAGAGAGAAAATTTTTGTTGCTGGACGTGTCGAGGCTTTCCTTCATCTCTATCATGGCTTTTGGTCATATGCATCCTCGTGGCCGGAGGTTCGGCACCCCGATGTTTTCTCTTTCTTTTCTTCTGCTTAACTCCGGGAGCGTCTGTGGGAGAGGATTCAGCATCCTCGAGAAGCATTAATTGGCTGGCCCTAGCCACTAGTTCTGGGTAACTCCGAGGTTTAGCCAATTGCAGGAATTTGGACAGATCCCCCACTTTGAGTCCCCTTCGGAAGTTGTGCATGGTCACCACAGGGTCTACGTCTTCGGGTTCTGCCGCAGCAGCAAAGAAACGGTTGGTGTAATCCCGGTGACTCTCTCTCTCGCCTTGTTTGATGTTGGCGAGTACCATGTAAGAGAACCATTCGGGTCCGACCGATGAAACGGGCAATCAGCTCCAATTTCAAATGTTCGTAGGAAGATATGTGACCCCTGGGCAACTTGATGAACCAGCTAAATGCTGCCCCTTTCAACGTGTTGGCCAGAATATGGCATCTAGTGGCTTCGTCCGGTTGACGGTAATGGACTATAGCCTCGAACCCTTGTACATGCTCACGAGGGTCGGTTACACCCCTATAGACCTCTAGCCTGGGTGGCCTGAAGTTCTCTGAGATTGGGGCCAGCCGGATTGTAACATCCCGGTAAAATTTAAATTTAGATTTTTTATTAATTAAATTTATTATGAGGAATTAATTTATGCATGAAAAATTAATTATTTAAAATTAAATATATGAAATATTAAATATTTGTTATGCAATTCAAAATTTAAAATGGCTGAAATTAATAATTAATTTAATTTAATCGGATTATTTAAAATTCAAATCTAATGAATTTAATTACCCATTAAATATCCATAACTACCTCCTTAAATTAAGGCTAAAAAAAATTACAGAAATACCCCTAAATTATTATTTAGAGAAAAAAATAGTGTTTTTCACTCAAAACACCGATTCAACTCTTCCCCTTCTATAACCGTCGCCGGCCTAGAGAGAGGAGAGAGAAAGTGACGAGTTGGAGAGAGAGAGAAGCCGGATCTCCCTCAAAATCGACGATTCTTCTTCATCTTCTTTTTGATCTACACATTTTCTTATGCCTTGGATCGGATCTAGTGATTTTGGAGTGATATTTCTTTTCGGATTTCAAGAAAACCTAGAACTATGGTGAATTCGAGGTAGGTTTTTCCCTAACATGGCTTAATTAAATTCAGATTTATTATCAAACTAAATATATTGAATGAAATTAATATTTTATACAAAGATCTGAAATTTATTTTTGAAATTCCATTAGTCTATTTCTTCTGATTGCAAGATTAGGATTTGCTGTTGTATGGTAGGTGGAAATGGTGAAACCTTTTCATGCTTTGTTCCATCAAAAATTGAAACTTCCTTGCTACTTCAATTATGGAACTCAACGTTGGCTCTTCTATCTTTGAGTTGTCTTCCATGCATCTATTTTTTATTTAATGACTTATTATGTTCATTCACCTGTAGGGCAGAAGTGTTCTCTGAACTATAATCTCTGGTTGATATATTCTTGCATATTAGTTCTTCCTTGAGATATTCTTCATCCGTTTCTTTAGCCTGAAAACCTTCTTCTGTACTTATTTCTTGGGAGTGGTTGGGGTTTTATCAATATTTTCACCGTGTTGCTGCACTACTTCTTCTAGAGGTACTGTAGCTGTATGAACATCCAAATTATTACTGGAGTTCCCCTGCATCTCATTTATATTTTTTGAAAAATTTCCTGATAATCCAATGCATGACTTCTATATTGATATTTATGTACATATGGCAATTTAATTATATTCATATAGCTGATTTATTCTTGAGATTGTGACACCTACGGGAGGACAAGTGTACGGACTTATCGTCACATTCGATGAGAATATATTGACTTGTGTTTGTGACACCTACGGGAGGATAAGTGTAAGGACTTGTCGTCACATTCGATAAGAATATGTTGACTTGTGTTTGTGACACCTACGGGAGGGCAAGTGTACGAACTTGTCGTCACATTCAAAAATATAATATAATATTTAGGCAAGTGTATGAGCTCGCTATATGACTAAATTTATAATCAAGATTTTAAAGGCGATAATGGATTAAAATTTAAATGTGATTTCTGTGGGATTACGCACCAGCCTTAGCTCGAGCATATTATATATATAGGCGCGACGGTGTCCATTGCCATTCTGGGCTAGGGGGTGAAAACTCCCAAAACTGATTGAGAACCTCATATTTTGCCATTATGGGCTATAGCCTACGGGGCCAGAGGATGACGATCCCCAAATGTGTAAAAGGCAGCTGAGGCGTAGTACGAGAAATCACGGGCCCAAAAGATAAAAGTAAAATTAATAAAAAAAATCTGCTAGTGATTTATATTTTTTTATCGTTCTGTTTATATGCTTATGTTGTACTTGCCATGCAAATTATGTTATGTTTGTTTAAGATTTGTTGTTCACACTGTGCTATGCCATCTTTTTATCATGCATGCATGTTTAATTGAAATCTATGTTATACATGTTTAACTGTTTGTCATTCTTATTATATCATATTAACATGCTATTATTATTATTATTATTGTTATTATTATTATTATTATTATTATTGTTTAATATTTTTATTTAAAGGCTTTGTTAGTGTACAACCTACGAGTCTGTTCTAACAGACTCTGTCACTAACGTGGCAGGTACTGGAGCACTTGATCACGGGAATGGGGAGAATGCCAGTCAAGAGAAAAAGTAGTTTATTTCCTTATTTTCTAGAGAGTGACTATTTACTTATGTATTCAGTTGAGACTATAATAGTTCTGCATCATTTGCTTTAGTTGAATGTTTAATTCTATTCTAAGTTATAGATATGTGAACTCTTGTAGTAGCTTTTAATCTATTTAGTTTTCTTCCGCTGTTGAATTAATCTTCCTTCTCCCCTAACTTAGATAAATTTTAGTGTGACGGCTAGGGTCGTCACACGGATGGCATCGGAAAAAGGAGCATTGCCATTCATCGACCCGAAGAAGGGTCAGGCCCTTGATGAGGGGTCTGGACACCCGGAAAGGGTAGGTCTCTTCCGACGAGGAAAGGAGGGAAGGCAGATGGAAGGAAAGCAGGTTGTGATAATGGACATGGTGGAAGAGAATTCTGGCGAGCCTCCTAGAGGCGGAAAGGGCGTCTGGACTGTCTGGAAGAACCAGACGTTTGGACTGAAAGTGTTGCGGCTGGGGGCGCTAGGGCTAGAGCCCCAGCAACCGAAGGAGGTGGAGCCGGGACCGTCGCTACCGGCGGAAATAACTCTGGGGCCGCTGCGACCGGCAGAGAAGGCGCTGGAGCTGCCGCGACCTGCGGAGGAGGAGCAGGGACTGCCGCTACCGGCGGGTGAGGGAGTATTGCACACATCGATTGTGTCTGCCTGAGAATCACGGGCTGCTGGGCTATGAAACCGGTGATCAGGTCAGTGAGATTTGCGAGCATCCTCTGAAGTTCTGAGACATGGGTGCCCCTGGAGAAGGAAGCAGATTCAGCGTGGCGCCGAGAAGTTGAGGCCGAAGCCCTGTCGTCCGGCGCTAGGACAGAGGGTTCTCCCGCGTGCATACTGCGGGCAACGGAGTTAGTTCTGCGCGTTTTGGCCACCATCTTCCTGGGGTCTCAATGAAAGCACCAGAAGATGTTGACGTAGGATGTAGAGGATCCCAAGGAACACCGAAAGAGAAAGAGAGTTCTAGGAGACAGCGGCGCGCAGGGGGATAAGTCTGTTAATAGAGGCTCAAGGAAGAGAGAGGGTGAGAGAGAGTTTGGAGCATCCAGAAGAACACATAGAGATTTAAGGTGGTTCAGGGAAGAAATCCCCTACGTCCACCGGGCGATCAGCGACGAAGGTTTACTGATGAGAGAAAGTAGCCGCCAAGGCCAATACAGTGCTTCTAAAAGAGAAAGGAAAGAAAAGAGAGACAGCTCCTCAGTTTGGGTTCTGATACAATGAGGGTGGAAGAGTTTGGGGAGTTGCCTGCACCCTGGATGCTCCTCTGATTTCTGATCTTTTGTCCTCTCTCTGATTGATTTTCTGGATTGATCCTTTTACCTAGAGACTGTTCCAGGGTATTTGAAGGCGATGGAGTGCATAGCTTTATCCTGATTTTCCGAAAGAAAGGAGGTGGACAAGCTCTGGATTTGCGTCGCTTGTCAGCCGTCGGAGGAGCCAGAAGCCACAAAAGGAGGATGATATCGTTTAATATTGGTACTACTTCTGGGGATCTGTGATGGTTGAAGCATGCGGATTCTTGGTTTGTGGGTCTGAAAAAAAAGTGCTTTGTACGGGGAATGACGCGGTTGGGTCAAGCTGATTGTGACAGGCACCGCTTTGTAACCTCGTGCCCGACGTTACCAAGGATGATCCTGGCTCGTTGTGGACGAGGCTAAGTGAACCCTCGTGGCCGGGGTTAGACCCGGTCAGGAACCTGCAAGAACAGAGGAGTTAATAAATGAATGAAAGTAATTGGAGGCCAGCAAGGCGCCACGTGTACGGCCGGGATGGAGCGCAGGATCCATGTGTTAACATTTATAATTCAATTTTAATATTTTTTATTATTATTTTATATTTTTATTCTATATTTTTACTATAATTTCTCCTTATCCTTTTTTTTAAGTTGCTTTTATCATTATCTTTATATCATGATATAAGATGTTAAATTTTTAAAATTTAAAATTAAATTTTTAATTATACATTTATTCTATTTCTTCAATCTATTTTCTTTTCTCTTTCACAATTTTCAATTCTATTATAAATATTTTTTTAAAATAAATATTTAAAATTAGGATAATATTATCATTAAATTTATTAAAAAATTAATATTTTTTGAATTAAAAATTATTCATTGAATTCAAACCCGACTCTAACTTAGTGATTTGAGTCTAAGTCGGATTCATTAAATGCATGGGTCAAATCTAATTTTATGTACAGTGAAATTAACTCATCTGATGCACCACTAATCACTGGAGAACTATTAATTTTATGTAATAAAAAAGATATGCGGCACTAATAAATGGCCAATAATATTATTAAATTTATTAAAATGTTTTTATTATATATTTATGTAATCGGTGCGCATAAACATATATATATATATATATATATATAGATATAATTATATTTGATTGTCGGTGCGCAAATATTGCCCTAATATGAGAACTTCGATGTAAAAGAGGGCAAATTACACTTAAGTCTTTGAGTTTAACGCTTAATATTATATAGGTTCATATTTTTAAATTTATAACATCGGAGTTTTTGAGTTTTAATAAATTATCAAATTGGTCTTTTTTTATTTTTTTATTATTAAAATTTTTTAAAATTATCATTTTACCCCCAGCCATTTTCTCTCTCCTCTTGATCTGGCGCACGCGCACAGGCCACGCTCTGCAGGTGGTCGCGCAGGCCCGCTCGCGTGCGCTGGATCGGGAGGAGAGAAAGAACGACAAGGAGTAAAATGGTAATTTTAAAAAATTTTAATAATAAAAAATGAAGAAAGGACCTATTTGATATTTTTTAAAACTCACGGACCCGATGTTATAAATTTTAAAATATGGACCTGCGTGATATTAAGCGTTAAACTCAGGGACCTGGGTGTAATTACCCTAAAAAACTCCTAATATGAGTAAAGTGTTCTCTCAATTTGCGATTATATGAATTCATAAGAATATAAATAATATATCAACAAAAATATAAATACATGTATCAAAGAAAATAAAGCAAACACATACGCACATACATATATATATATATATATATATATATGTATATTAGGAAATTGTTAACAAGTGGTTCTAGCATTGCATCCCTGCCGTACACGTGGCGCCTACTTGGTGTTTAGCTTTTATTTATTTACTAACCCATCTATCTGTTCTCACAGGTTTCTGACCCCGATCAAACTTGAACACGAGGGTTCAATCAAACCTCGGACACGAGGATTAACCAAGCCTCATCCATGATGAGCCAGGACCATTCCTGGTAACATCGGTGACGATGTTACAAAGCAGTGCCTGTCACAATCAGCTTGGTTTGACCGCATTGATTCCCATACAAGGCCTTCTTTCCAAGACACGCAAATCAAGGGTTCGCATGCCCCAGCTATCATAGATCCCTAAAAGTAATACCAATATTAAAAGTTAGCATCCTCCTTTTTGCAGCTTTTGGTCCCTTCGGCGGCTGACAAGCGGCGTGAACCCAGAGCATGTTCACCTCCTTTCCTCTGAAAAATCAGGATAAAGCTGCATCATTCGCTGCCTACAAATATCCCTGAACAGTCTTCAAGCAAAGGATCCAAAAATTGAGCACCCAGGAAGAGTAGAATCCCTCCTCTATCACCTCTTGTAAAACAAGAGCTTGAGAACAAGAAAAGCTCTCTTTCTCCTTCTCTCTCTTCCTCTTGTAAGCTATTTGTATTAGCCTTCACGGCTACCTTTTCCCATTAGTGAAACTTCTTCGCTGATCGCTCAGTGGAAGTAAGGGATTTCCTCCCTGAACTACCTTAAATCTTTGCATGTTATTCTGGATGCCCCGAACTCTTTCTCTCTCTTAAGCCTCCACTAACAGGCTTATCTCTCTGCGCGTCGCTGTCTCCCAGAACTCTCTCTCTTTTTTGGTATTTTTTGGGTTCCCCTACATCCTACGTCAATATCTTCTAGTGCTTACATTGAGACCCTGGGAAGATAGTGGCTAGAACGCGCCAAACCAACTCCGCTGCTCGCAGTGCGCATGCCGGAGAACCTTCCGTTCGGGCACCAGACGATAGGGCTTTGGCCTCAACTTCTCGGCGTCACGCCGAATTTGCTTCCTCTTCCAGGGGAACCCGTGTCTCAGAACTTCAGGAGATGCTGGCGAATCTCACTGACCTGGTCACTGGCCTCACAGCCCAACAGGCCGTGATTCTCAGGCAGACTCAGCCAGTATGTGCAGTACTCCCTCTCCCGCCGGTGGCGGTGGCTCCTGCTCCTCTCACGCCGGTCGCGGTGGCTCTTGCTCTTCTTCCCCCGGTTGCGGCGGCCCGAGAACCTCTTCCGCCGGTAGCGGCAGCTCCTGTACCCCCTCATCCGGTCGCTGAGGCTCCTGCTCCCATGCTTCCAGTCGCGACGCCTTCTATTCAGACGTCTGGCTCTTCTCAACCGCCCAGACGCCCCTATCACCTCCAGGAGGTTCACAAGAATCCTTTTCCACCATATTCACTACCATAGCCTGCTTTCCTTCCACCTGCCTTCCACCTGCCTTCCCTCCTTTCCTTGTCGGAAGAGACCCCCTCTTTCCAGGTGTTCAGGACCTCATTATGGGCCTGACCCCTTCTTTGGACCGATGGATAGCAATGCTCTTTTTACTGACGCCATCCGGCAGGCCCCAATCCCAAAAGACTTCAGACCGCCTAGGCTTGAGGCCTACAAGAGCGCGACCGACTCCTGCGAGCACATACAAGGGTTCAAGGCCGCGGTTTGTTATCGCCAGCCAGATGAGGCTACGAAATACCACCTTCTGGAGAATACCCTAAAGGGGGCGGCATTTAGCTGGTTCATCAAGCTCCCCAGGAGTCACATTTCCTCCTATGAACACCTGAAATGGGAGCTGATCGCCCGTTTCATCGGTCGAACCCGAATGGTCGTTTCCAACATAGTGCTCGCCAATATTAAGCAAGGCCAGAGGGAAAGCCTCCGGGATTACACCAACTGCTTCTTCGTCACTGTGGCAGAAGCTGAAGATGTCGACCCTGCAGTGGCCATGCACAATTTTTGGAGGGGACTCAAGGTGGGGGATCTGTCTAAATCCCTATAGCTGGCTAAACTTCGAAGCTACCTAGAGCTGGTGGCCAGAGCCAACCAATTCATACTCCTCGAGAATGCTGAGTCCTCTCCCCCTGATGTTTCTAGAGCCAAGCAAGAGAAAAGAAAAAGAAAACATCGGGGTGATGAACCCCCAGCTACGAGGATACATGTAGCCAAGAGTCGTGATCGAGATAAGGGGAAGCCACGACACGTCCATCACACGTCCATCACTAGAAACATTTCTTCTCCTGGCCGCTTCCTGAAGTCTATGAAGGCGACCGTCAAACAAGGTTGGGTCCGACCTGCCGGACCCAAGCCAACGCCTCTAGTCGGAGTAGATCCCGATAATTATTGTGAGTTCCACGGGAACTAAGGGCACAAGCTTTCAAAGGGACCCCTTCTCTTCTTGGGAACCTCGCTGAGAATCAATTTCAGACAAGGTCCCTCCGTCCTCTTCTTTTCTTGGCCTCCGTTGGCCTTATTTCCTTCCTTCTTTTCCCCTATGACAATCCCTTTGACACCCTTAGGGATTGTCTAGGGCTCGACGGCTGACACGAGTCCCTTCCCTTTTCCCTTGTACCCCAGCTCAGCCAAGGTTTTCCTGTCGTCTATGGCATCCTCAGGAGAGGATACCACATCGACGGCGGTCCCGCCGCAGACCGGCTCCGGAACCTCTATCACCTCTTCCTCCCCTACCTCAGTAACCTCTTTACTGAGCCGGGTGGCAGGAGGCTGCTCCCTCTTGGCCCTCTTCATCAGAACCGTGCCGGGAGATGGGGCGACCTCCTTGAAGACGACATATCCCAATGCCTTGGCGTACAAAGATATGTCATTCCTCACATGCCTGAGGAAGTCCTTCAGGGGCCAGCTCTGCCTCTTTAGCCTCTCTAGGTTTTTCAGGGTGTCTTGCCCAGCCATCCACTTGGCGTCGCCGACGAATTCAGGAAGGCACGTGCCGGGCGTCAAGGGGATTCCTAAATCCCCTCCAACGAAGAAATAGTAGTCCTTCCGGTCCGAATAGGAACTACTTGCCCTCGAAAACATCGCCTTCCTAATCTTCGACCGCAAGGCTAAGCATCCTTCGTACCTTGGTACCGCCATCTAGCTGAATAAGCTCCTGAACAACGTCAAGGCCCACGGTATTCCCTGAGCCTATAGTAGTTTCAGGAATGAATACACGTAGGCAACGACGTTAGGGGAGAGTTGCGCCGGGACAATCTGAAATGAGTTCAAGATTTCCTTGAACTCCGGTTGTGGCGGCAACATCAAACCGTACTCCACTTGTGCCCGGTATACACATACCACCCCTTCAAGAGGACTATTTGGACGAAAGTCGGCGGTAGGGGGGATAACTGTCAGGTTGGGGTTTCCTCTAAATCCTCTGGTCGTATTGAGCATCTCGTGCTCCATCAGAGACTCTCCTGATAGCTGGTATCCTTATAAAACTGGTCAGCCAGTTCGCCCCCTCGATCTCTCCGGCTCCTCCCATGGCTTGATTTCACAACGGATGGGGCAGAGATTTCTTTCTCTCTTAGGGTTTGAAGACAGGCAAGTACTCCGGTTTCCCCTTGGGAAAGCCTTTTATGGGAATCAACTGTGACCTTTTGTCTTTTGGCCGTCTGATCTGTTCGATCAGTGCGCGGACGCAATCAGACTGTCCGCATCTTCTAACAAGTTCAGAATTCGAAGGGGCACATGATTATTGAAGCATCGCTTTCCCCAGTTTCATCATACATCGTGCATGATGGTTACCCTTCATGCGCAATGTTTTGAAATGGGGTTCTATTCTCTTTCCTCTTTACTATTATCGTCCGATATTTTATAATTGTGCACAAAGATAGTAACTTTTCTTTTAACTTAGAATTTATCATTGGTTTTATACTTTCACACTTATGAATTCTTATTTTTCCTCTTTTCTAATCTCATGGTACTTGTCTCAAACACGAAAGAAAAGACAAACACAAACAGAATTTATTCAAAATAAGTTTTTGAAAGAAAAAATATATTTCATTAATGATAAAACTTGTTACAAATTCATTTTCTCTGTTCTCTTACATGTTTCTCTCTTGAGTACAGGAAAAACAAAGAAAATAAAAGGCTTCAGAACTTAGACACTTAGTGTAATAGTATCGACCTCAGGCACGAGGGAACCCCCCTCTCTGAGACCAATCTATTACACTCCTAACAGTAAGAAGCAGATCGCCCGGGAGCTACTAGGACTCCTCTCCTCAACTATCGTCCCTTCAAATATAATGTTGATGATGAGGCTAAGGAGTTAGGAGAGGACGGAGGCAAGTCACTTCTGGATCCTTAGCTGATCCTGTTGCTGGACTTCTGGAGGAGCACTCCGACCTAGCCATTTGGCTTCAAGGGGAGTAACTTGGCCTCTTCAAGACTCCTGTGTAGGGGAGACAAATGATATTCTCAGCCAACATAGGACCTTGCTGGAGGAACCTCCTCTAAGCAGTGGCTCCTAGCATCGAAGAACCTGTCTGGTCCCTTAGGACCACAAAAGGGAAGAATAACAGGACTTCTAATATTCTCCTGATTTGAGATACTTACATTAACCAATATCTGCAAGAGAACATCAAAAGCTGTTTGGTTCTTCACATGGTGACCCATCAGCGAGGCACTGACGATATTCACTGCCCTCCTCACCACTTCTTCTAGATCCTCCATACGCTGTCCCCGCCATCTGAAGCTATTCTCTACCATGGCCCGCAAGGAGTGAACCTCGGACTTCAGCAACTCCTCCTGGCAGCGAGTTTCGGAGACCGCCTCCTTCGCCCCCGACGATACCTCCCTGGCCTTTGCAATCTCATCCCTTAGCCAACTTCTTTTTTCTTTCAAAGCCTCCTTCTCATCATATAACTCCTTTATTCTTTTTTGGAGGTTTTTGACATGAGCAGAATGGGCCTGGTTCACATCTAATAGGCTGCGGTGGAACTCTCCCCTTACAGCCTCACTTTTACTGGCCCATTCTGCTTTGCTCAGAGCTAGGGAAGCCAACTTGTCTTTCAGATTGTACAACTTCCCTAGCTCCTCCCTGTGATCACCTTGAGAATGCTTTGTGACTTGCAACAAAGCGCCCTCCAGCTCCTCTGTCCTCCGAAGATGGCGAGCCTCCCTTCCTCCTTGCCCTTCAGAGATTTTACTACCTCCAGAACCTTGGAGGTGCTCCCAAGGATCTTCTCCTCCTCTCTCCTTATCTCGAACAACCTTTCTCCCAATATGCCCCACGTCTCTCCAGTGCTGGGGGCGACATTGGAGGCAGCTGGAGGAGGAGGCCTTATCCTTAATCGCTTCCTCCATCTTGCCTCCTAGCCCTTCAATGCCAAGGGCAACTTCAGGAGCAACCTGCAGGGGCACCTCCTTCTCCCCCTTAGTCACCTCCTCCATCTTACTGCCCTCCTCCTTTCTTCCCATTTCTTCCTTTTCCTCGACATTTCGGAGATTAGCTGGAAGGAAAGAAGGGAAAAGGGGCTTCCTTTTCTTCTCAGAGGGAGGGATTAATATACTAGGAGGAGCGGGACCGGAAATCTTGAGGGGTGTCCTCTTCACGCCCTCTATAGAAGGAACCCCGAACCTTGGAAGGAGCCGCTCAATCTCTTCATTCTTGAGCAGGATCTTCCCAATCGCTAATTTTTCCCCGGCAACCATCTCACTCACCAGGATTACCTCCTTCAGCTCTCTAGCCTTTAGAGGGTGTTTGATAGGAGAATCAGATACAACCACTACTTCTGTGGCCTTTGCACCTACTAGCTCCTGGCCAAATCCCGACGTCCGCGCCAACACCACAGCTCCAACTCCTTCCTCTTGGAGCGTTTCAACAGGCTCCGCCGTCACCGGTTTCGGCGACCCTTCAGATGGTTCCTGTTGCCTCCTCTTCTCAGGAGGAGGGGCATAAACAGGAGGATCGCTGGCCCTCTTCTTTGAGAAGCTTAATAGGGTCACCCACTTCTTCCTCACCGCCATTTCTTTAACGTTAACACGTGGTTCCAGTGCTGCATCTCTGCCATACACGTGGCGCCTACCTGGCGTTTAGCTTTTATTTATTTACTAACTCATCTATCTGTTCTCACAGTTTTCTGACCCTGGTCAAACCTCGGACATGAGGGTTCAATCAAATCTCAGACATAAGGATCAACCAAGCCTCGTCCACGACGAGCCAGGACCATCCCTGGTAACGTCGGTGATGATGTTACAAAGCAGTGCCTGTCACAATCAACTTGGTCCGACTGCATCGATTCCCATACAAGCCTTTCTTTTCAAGACACGCAAATCAAGGGTCCGCATGCCCCAGCTATCACGGATCCCTAGAAGTAGTACCAATATTAAAAGTTAGCATCCTTCTTTTGCGGCTTTTGGTCCCTCCGGCAGCTGACAAGCGGCGCGAACCCAGAGCATGTTCATCTCCTTTTCTCTGAAAAATCAGGATAAAGCTGCATCATCCGCTGCCTACAAATACCCTTGAACAGTCTTCAAGCAAAGGATCTGAAAATTGAGCACCCAGGAAGAGTAGAATCCCTCCTTTATCACCTCTTATAAAATAAGAGCTTGAGAACAAGAAAAGCTCTATTTCTCCTTCTCTATCTTCCTCTTGTAAGCTCTTTGTATTAGTCTTCACGACTATCTTTTCCCATTAGTGAAACTTCTTCGCTGACCGCTTGGTAGACGTAGGGGATTTTCTCCGTGAACCACCTTAAATCTTTGCGTGTTGTTCTAGATGCCCCGAACTCTCTCTCTCTTAAGCCTCCACTAACAGGCTTACCTCTCTGCACGTCGCCGTCTCCCGGAACTCTCTCTCTTTTTTAGTGTTTCTTGGGATCCCCTAGATCCTACGTCAACAGAAATATAAAATTTTTAAAATCTAACGCACAAGATGATAGCGCAGGATGATAATCACGTAACATCATAAATCTAAAAGCAATTTAGATTAATGAAGTAGAATCAGTTATGTAATTTATAGCTAATCATTTTTGTGTTTCAGCACAATGCTTTATTATGATATAAAATTTTTGAATAAATATTAAAGGTTAATTAATTAAAAAGTAACGTTTGATTTAATATAACATTAATATTATGTTATTTATTTAAATAACTTGATGTGAAGTTATTATATTTTTAGTAATAATTTTTAAATTTTTGTAAAATTAAATTATATATATTATTAAATTAAATAAATATTTATTTTAAATTATAAGACATAATATCAAAATGAAACTTCTCCAAACAAACATTTCCAATTTTTTTTAAAGAAAATGGGAAGCATCACCGTCTTGCTAAAAAAAAAATTAAAAGTATAACTTTTATTTAAAATTTGGAGCAATTATATCAACTTAAACAAAAAATAAAAATAAAAATTCATCAATAAAAAAAATTTACCTATAGAACATTAAATTTATCATAAATTACGCATTTCACCATCATTTAGTAAATATTACGCATATCACACTCTATTTATGAATTTTATATTTCTATTATAATAATAGTCAATATAAATAAAGTATAATATATGTAATATTTATTAAATAATGATGAAATATAAAAATTTATGATGAATTTAATATTTTATATGTAAATTTCCTGAAAAAAAAAAAATGGTAGTGCTAAAGCTTATCGGACGGCGAAAGAAAGCTTCGTCGTCCACTATAAATTCTTCCGCCCATAAGGGCCACCAACTGTCCATTATCCGGTTATCCCTTCCCTTTCTGCCTTCGCCCCCTAAAACCCAGCACAAGCGAAGAAGAGGAAGAAGAAGAAGAAGGAGCTGATCGAGATCAATGAACTCCCTTCAAGTCTTTCACTGTCTCCCTCTCCGTCTCTCCACTGCTCCTCCAACTCCACGGAGACTGAAAATTCCTACAATTTTCTCCTTCCGCCCTCCACCTTCCGTCCCCTGCTCGTCCTCCTCTTCCAGTTACGCTCCCGATGAGGTTCCCATCGATGAGGAGTTCCTGAAGAAGTACGCCCCCAAGGAGAAGGAATCAGAGGACGAGGCCCGCCGCCGCAACTGGATCGAGCGGGGGTGGGCTCCATGGGAAGAGATCCTTACTCCCGAGGCTGATTTCGCGCGCAAGAGCCTCAACGAAGGGGAAGAAGTTCCCCTTCGCTCCCCTGAGGCCATCGAGGCCTTCAAGATGCTCACACCGTCCTACCGCCGGAAGAAGATGGAGGAGAGCGGTCTCTCTGAGGAAGAGTACAACGCGCAGCAGTTTGCCATTAAGGGAGAAATACCCGATCCGATTGAGACTTACTGGGCCGGGGGTGTGTTGGCTGTTCGAGCTGTTCCACCGAGGGACTGGCCACCGCGGGACTGGGAGGTAGATGCCGAGGAGCTGGAGTTTATTCGTGAGGCACATAAGCTGGAGGCTAAGAGGGTGGATTTGGAAGGGGAGATCAGGAATGATGTTGAATCGATGTGTGTGGACAGATATAAGCTTTTCCTGAAGCAGTACAAGGAGTGGGTTGCTGCCAATAGGGACAGGTTGGAGGAAGAATCGTACAAGGTATGCTACATTTGTGAATATCATCTTCATCATCACCATCTTAGTTATTCTTATTATTTATTATGCTTGCAACTTGTATTATTGAGTTGTAAAAGTTTGCTTCCTCTGAAATTTCAGTTGAATTGATATGCCTGGACTTTCTGGTTGATGTATGATACCCGTAGAAAGGAACTTGTTAATCCGATATTTGGAGATGAAAATTAATAGAGTCGAATAGCACTCTTTTCTGTTGTTGTTGTAAGCGATTTAGAAAGAGATGGAGGAAGAAGGAGAAGAAGAAACATGAGCAAATTCTCATTGTTCATTGATTTCATCTGCGTTCATAACTGCACTTAATATAGTTTATCTCAAGTTATTAATTAACAACGAACGTCCACCTCCTGTTTATAGTGAAGTGCAAGGCAACCAATGCAGTATAATTGTATGTTTCATTGATCATCCACACTCAGTTCCTGTAAAATTCTAATATGTAGCCTAGTCCTAACAAAAGGTTCAAGTTGGATTGATAGGATGGTGAACTGGGTCATAAGTTTTGGATTGTGCTTCACACTCCCAACATTCTCGCACTTGGAGACTATTTACTGTTCAACTAGCCTCTTTATATTGAACGTTTGAAACTTTCTATAATTTCATCCAGAAACTTTGTCTAGCAGATCCAAGGTCTTTTACTGCAAATATATTTGAAAATCATTGTTCTAGCTTATCAGTCTTATGCATGTTTGGCACCGGAATGTCACCAACTTACAAGATCAATAATATATTTATTATAGAGTCCTTTACAATAATAGCAATGATCTACTTGGCATTTTATGAAACCACTATCGAATATTGTTTTGGATTTAACTGCTCTAAAATGTGGATTTGCTGATTCTTAGCTATTGCACAACTGTAATTGACCTGATTACACTGTGTCTCATTACACGAGAAAAGTACTAGTATTGCCTAATGCTTCAGCTGGAAACCTTTAACAACCAGCCTTGCCTTGTGCCTCTCACCCCAATCTTTGATTTGTTGCACCCATTTGTTCTTCATTGTCTTTTTACTATGTAATAGTTTAGCCAACTTTTACATTTTGTTTTTATGTAGAGATGTTCATTTTATTTGTTTCACAATCACCATAGATGTGGTGGTCTTCTACAAATCATCTACAATAGTCGCAGCACAACCTTAGTTAATCTTTATTTACTACATTAGATTTCTGTGCAACCTAGAACATGTCTAATGTCTTGTGGATTCATTTTGCCTTGTTGGATGTGATTATCTTAAGATTATGTTTGCTAATAATACGTGATTAGACATTTCTAAATTGCCAAAGGTGTAATTTTTATGTACTCATTTTTAAAGGTAGAGTGTGATGTAAGACAATATGTGCAATGTAATCCTAATTAGAGATTAGCAAATAATTTTAATAGATAATTATAAAATTTTTTAGGAATATTTACTGATGATAGTTATGCAATAATTAAGAAATTACAAGTTCGAGAAATAAATCAATTTTAAATATTTAGAAACAAGTCTAAATAATATTTAATTAATTTGCTAATTAATTTAAGATAACCTCATATCAATAAGTCAGAGCTAAGGTATCCAGTAAAGGATATTTTCACAATAGAATATTACCCGATAATAATTTTGTCACATAATAATGTTCAGGTTACACAGGTGAGCAAATCAAATAGTCCCAATAATAGACATCACCATACGATCTCGCAAAATACTCGAGATATTTAATAGGGTTTCAGATTTACCTCGGGTGAGATTCTATTACCATGGAGATGAATCACAACAGACGAATCGCAGGAGATGAATAGAGCCAGAGGAAGATCCATGGAGGTGGTGAAGCATAGGCGATATGGAGGAAGCTGGCATGGGTGTCGACAGCTTATGGTGCAACTGGACTCGTGTGCGCGAGCTCGAATCTTCGATCTGCGTGACCGCAAAGTAAGGGAGAGTAGGCGGAGCTGCGACGTTGTGCTCAGGAGGAGGCAGGCTGACGGGTGAAGGATTGTCGGCGAGTGATGTGACAATGGTGCTGCTGGGTAGCGATTGTGCGTGGTCGCATGAGTGGCGATCGGGCGCTGGGCTGGGGTGAGGCGGACTGCAATTCTGCGCGTGAGGTGCTGTGGGCATGTGCTCCGGAGAAGATGAACAGTGAGTCGACTGAATAGGGCTGAAAATTTATTTAATTTCTTGGACTTAGGTTGGTTTCAAATAACGTGATTAGTTGAGAAGAGTTGGGGAAAACATCTTTAATTTTTTTAAGGTATTTAGGATTTTCACCCAAAGCCCCAACCATTCCCTTCACCGAGATATCACACACAATATTTCAACTTTAAAATAATTTTATTCTCAGATTAAAAATAAACAATACTAGTTCATGCCTTTATATAAGTCTATTATAATCGAAATTCAAATTGCGGAAATAAATGCGAAAATAAAAAGGGATTACAACAAGTTAAATATGAACATCTAAAAAAGAAAGAAAATAAATGAAATTATCCCAAAATTTAGAATATTCTCATTGAAATCAATTTACATTGAAATCAATAAATTGATTTAAATGAGAATTTTCAATCCACTGATTAGCCACCAATCACGCCTGCTGTCAAATCTGCTGATGTCAATTTTCTATTTAGATCGATGCCACGTAGTGAGATCTTGGATGTCGAGTGTAGTCCCTGCTTAGAATAAATTAACGGTCTGATGGCATCGTGTTCCTACCAACTTTCTATGAGTGTGAAGAACTCGACCTGTCGATTAACAGTCAACTTCGTTGCAGTATCTCTCTAGCAAGTGTAGATCAAGCAACTGCAACTCATCTCTAGTGATCCAGAAATCCTCCCTACCAACTTTCCATGAGTGTGAAGAACTCGACCTGTCGATTAACAGTCAACTCCGTTGCAGTATCTCTCTAGCAAGTGTAGATCAAGCAACTGCAACTCATCTCTAGTGATCCAGAAATCCTCTGAAGTTGGCAAACATTTCCACCTAATCAAATATCTTTGATATTCTTAATTTCTAGTTGAGATTATCTGATCATTAAAAATTTATTTAATTTACATTTTTTTATGAAATGCTGTGAAAGTGGACACTCAGGAATGAGTTCTCTCTCAATGGGAGGACAAGACTTAAACGGATCACTCGGTATTATTGTTGGTTTTTTGTAAGCTACTAGATCTGAAATGTTGAATGTTGTACTAATTCCAAAATTTGATAGTTAATCAACTACATATACATATACATAACCCTCAGAAAATTTCAACATATACATTTTAAATGGCTTAACCCAAATCATCACATAACCCTCAGAAAATTTTTGTAATATTTTATAAGCATCTGCTATTTTTTTATAAGTCTCATTACTGAGATTTATTTTTTTACTGATGTCTTGATGCAAATGCTTAATATGCTCAGCAAAGACCGATTAGACTCAGAAATTCTAAAGTGTGGTGGTGGAGGAATAAGGTCAGTGGGGGTCCTAGGCTTATGACCATGCACAACCTCAAATGAACTCATTTATATGGACCTATTGACAGAATCATTGTATTCAAACTCTGCCTCAGGTATGATCAGATCTCAAGTCTTATTATTTTCTTTTACTAGACACCTGAGAAGATTTCCTAGGCTCCTATTGACCACCTCAGTTTGATCGCCACTTTGGGGATAATAAGCGGTTGGAATTTTCAACTAGTTTCTAGGAGGTACCAAAGCGTCTTCCAAAAATAGCTCGTAAATTTCACGCCCTATCTGAAATCATACTTTTAGGCAACCCATGCAAACGAACTACTCTATCAAAGAAGAGACAGGCTATTCTAGAAGCATCAAAAATTTTCAAAAAAGAAAATTTGTCATTTTAGAGAACCTATCCACAGCAATACAAATAGAATCGTGTCATGCAACTATTCGAGGCAAACCTAAAATGAAGTCAATGCTCAAGTTCTATCAAGGTCTATCGGGAACAGGTAATAGTGTATATAACCCTGTGTTCTATTTCTGCTGTTTCGTAATAGCACAAGTCCGACACTGAGCGACAATCCGAGCTACATCCTTCTTTAGAATCGGCCAATAAAACTGACTTTCAACTACTTGGATGGTCTTATTTCGTCCAAAATGACCAGCGAGATCACCGGCATGAAGCTCCCAAATTATGAAATTTCTCATAGAAGTCTAGGGTAAACATAAGCGACGATCATGGAAAAGGTATCCATCTTGAATGAGACAATCTGGATACTCACTAGTCGGTTTGGATCTCACACTTTCATAAATAACCCCAAAATCAAGACAATTGACATAATTCTTCTTGAGCTTGTCAAACCCAACAACCTCAATGCTCATCGTAGCCAACAAAGAGACTCGTCGACTCAAAGCGTCTGCTACCTTATTCTTTACTCTTGGTTTATGTTTGAGTACGAAAGTGTACTGAAGAAATTCAATCCATTTAGTATGTCTTGGGTTGAGCTTCTTCTGTGAGTTCAGGCATTTCAAAGCTTCATGTTCAGAATAGAGGATGAACTCCTGGGGTGGAAGATAATGCCTCCAATATTTAGAGTCTGAACCACGACATAAAATTATTTATCATAGGTGGAGTATTATTGTCTGATGTCATTTAATTTCTCATTGAAGAAGGTTACATGATGACTTTCTTGACTTAGGACTCCACCTATACCAACTCTTGAGGCGTCATAGGGTACCTTAAGAACTTTGGAGAAGTCTAGGAGTAGTAAAATAAGAGCTGCAGATATGCGAGCCTTAATTTCAACAAAGGCTTTTGTCATTGCTTTCGTTAATTCAAAGGCTCCTTTTCGAACATAGTCCATAATAGGAGTGGTGACGGTGCTAAAACCCTGTATGAATTATCGATAGAACATAGCTAGACCATGAAAGCTATAGATGTCATGGATGTTCTGAGGTTTTGGTAATTCAAATATGATGCGAACGTTCTCAGGGTCAGCTGAGACACCATTTGGGGAGACAATAAATCCCAAGAAGACTACACAGTCAGTGAGAAAGACACATTTCTTAGGATTCGCAAACAGATTTTCTACTTTTAGGACTTAAAAGATTTGACGAAGGTGGTTTAAGTGATCTTTTCTAGTGCGACTGTATATCATAATGTCATCAAAGTATATGACGGATGCCAATGAATGATCGTAGTACTCATTAAACACGTGAAATTACTAGGTGTATTGGAAAGCCCAAAGGGTATGACCATCCACTCATACAACCCATCCTTCGTTTTGAAGGCTGTTTTCCATTTGTCTCCAGGCCTAAGTCGGACCTGATGGTAGCCACTCTTTAAATAAATCTTCAAAAATATAGTGGCTTTAGGCATTATGTCTAACATATTATGTAGGCGGGGAATAAGGAAGCGGTACTTCACAATAATTTTATTGATGGTGTGACTATACACGCACACCCATCATGAACCGTCCTTCTTGGGAGTAAGAAGGGTTGGGACGACACATGGGTTAAGACTCTTTTTGAGGAACTCCCTTCGCAATAATTTATCAACTTACCTCTTTAATTTCACACGTTCAGTAGGGTTAAAGTGGTAATGAGGCAAGTTTGGAAGGGTAGAGCCTGGGACAATCTATAGCGTGCTGAATGTCACGCATAGGGGGTAGACTGTTTGGCAGATTATCAAGGAAGATATCGGCAAACTCACTTAACAGAGGGATCATCTCAAGTGGGTGTTCGATAGTTTGGGCCTCTTGAAGTTCGTGAACAGCGATGGCCCAAACACATCCTCTTTCGATGTGATCTCTTTCTCAATCTCGCTAGTGCTAATTAGGTGTTCTTTCTTCTTATCGGGCTTCTATGGTTTGACTGCGTTCGCTTAGAGGCCGACCGCAGTGGTGATGGACCGATCACGATACGATCAGCCTTGTACTTAAAAGAACAAGAGTTCAAACGACCAAATAATGTGACATGTAGGTCATATAATCAAGGTTGACCTAAAATCACACTGCCTACCTTCATCGGTAGTACGTCACACTAGATATTTTCCTCATAAGAATGGAAGAAAATAGAAACTCAACGCTGATACTTAACCTTTATGGAGGAAGCATCAATCCACGCTACTTGATAAAGATGTGGGTGAGCAATAGTGGTCAATCCCATGTAAGAGACGGTCTTGGTAGAAATTATATTAATCCAATTTTTGTTGTCAATAAAAACTTTGCAGATTTTTTTATTTATTTTAATGTATGTATGAAAGATTGAAGTTCTAAACCAGTTCTCATTTTTTTAGGCTATGCAAGAGTACACCTGACTACTCTCAAATGAGTAGAATTAGTAGTATGATCGAGGACCTCTTCCTTATACTTCTCAAATTCTTCCGCATATGCGAGGTCAGATACATAAGTTGGTTCTATGTCCTGAGCAAATAGAGGGATATCCTCTGGGACCTGCTCTATTATCAAGGCCTTGGAGGCACACTCAGTAGCAATGTGGCCATAACTTTGGCACTAGAAACAACGTAGTGGACGTTCGGTATTTCCACGTGAGGACTTACCTACTACAGCCTTGCTATTTTCCTCTTTAGAAAGAAGTGGGCGACTAGTAGGAGAAAAAGTTGCAGGAGGCTTAGCACTCGTAGGGGTTGGCTTAGCAGTAGTATAACCTTCTCGCGTATTAATATATCGGGGGGCAAGAGGCCTCTGAAATCGCTCGTCGTTCTGGGCCATCTGATAGGCCTCCTTGAGCGTAGTAACACGACTAAATATAACTCGTTCTGTATATCTTCCCTTAGTCCAGCTCTAACCCTGATATAACAAAGTAGACTTAATGACTATTGAGTAGGGGTGAATTGGTGCCTTAATGTAGAAAGTTTTTTTTTAGAGTTTACCGTATACTCCTTCGTTAGACTTTCTTTCAGTTAGTTATATTCATCTGCCTTGTAGTTCTTCTTGGAATGCTATTTTCCCCTACTTGAAGAACAGGCAGGAGAGAGAAGGAAAAGGAATAGACTAGAAAGATAATACTGCATACGAGATAAAGATCTGATTTGCGGAATCGATAGAACGCAATGGAAATAAAGGATTATTGTAGTCGATCTCACCTAGTGGGATAAAAGTTTGGCTGCCGTTGTTGTATTTTATATTTCACATTTAACACTTATTCCAATATTATAAATCAACTTTATTTTATATCTAACACAAATTTCAATATAAAATTAATTTTATTTCATATCTTACATACCTTACAATATTAAAATAAATTTCTTTCCCATCAAACTTATGAAATAAATGTTTTTCTCTTGGCCAAAAACAACCATCCAACTAAACAAGGCTTTAGATTGAATTCATTAATAGGTTTTTCGACAGACGCACCTTTGACCATTGTTAGGTTAATATTGAGCATGATCTAGGTTCCGCCTACCAGCAGGCTGTAGTTGAATTAATCAAAGTTTATGTTTGATGATCTTGTTGCTAAGCTATTTGAATTCTGCATTTGTTGACATTGTAGCTTATATTTTTTTCTCATTTAATAGGTTTTAGTTTTAATTCCACTCAAGCTTAAATGTAATTGTATAGGACAGTTTTAAGACTAGTGAAATTATATAATATTGAATGCTGGCTTAACAATATATAAATAAAATAAGTATATAAAGATATTAAAATAGATGTCTAGGTATACATGAAAGAACAATGAAAATGAGTAGCATCAATCAAGGTTAAGTTCAAAGAGAGTTGGTGTGGATGGTTTAGATATATACATCATAGATTGATAGAAGTTCCAGTAATAGTTATTAGATCTTGCCTATGTAAAAGGACTAAAAGGAAGACCAACAAAAATATGACAAGAAATTATAAAGAATGATTTAGTAGGATAAAAGTAGTATCTTTTTTTTTTTGATAATCAGTTGTCATTGTTGTATACTGTTGAAGTAGTTGCTTTTTAAATATATTCTTGCCAAACTAGAAAGAATAATTCTTGCAAATTGAAATATCAGAGAATAAGTGAGTCACAGAAGTCCATACTAAATTCTTTTTTTTTTTTTTGATTGATGTTCTGCTTATCTTAACTATTTCAATTTAATTTTTAATTGCATCAGGTGTTTGACTTGGGGCGACAGCTTTTATCATTGGAAACTTTAATTAGCAAATAACAAAAAAGCTTGTAGTTATTGTATTTTGTCTTGATACATTAATAATGTGCTTTGTCTCACTATCTGAAGTCTTGCTTCCTCATACAAACCGGAGCTTGTATTTACTTGTTTGCTGGTTCAACTTTTGTTACCCAGTTTGATCAAGACTACTATCCTGGTCGGAGGAAACGAGGCAAAGATTACAAAGATGATATGGTTTGACATTTGATTTTTATTCCTTCATTCTTTCCTTTCTTAGTTTGCATTTTTTTCTCACTTACCATTTGGTTTGACATGGTTTTTTGAAACTATATTTCCTGTAGTTTGAGCTTCCTTACATATATCCTGGACAGGTATGTCCCTTGCTTTGGCTGGAAATGTTCTTTATATATGTTGATTGTTCATTTTGTTCTTCTTATATAACTGAGTTCACTTTAAATAAATGGCTTGCATGGCTTTTATTTGATGGCTGACTCTTCAGCATGTACTACAACAGATATGTAGGGGTAAAGTGACAACTTTGCACCTTTATCAAGGAGCGTTTGTTGACATTGGATGTGTTTATGATGGGTAAACACAAAAACTTACGTAAAATAGCTGCATCTTTATCTACGTTTGCAATTGTATAGTTTTAGTTGCAAAATGAATGTCTTTCAAGTCCATTTAGTTTTCCAACTTATATCATTCTTTTAATTGGTGGACAATTTTCATTAAGCTTGTGTGAAAGACACTTCAGGATTCAAGTAGGGCTGGGTAAAATGGAGAAATGCTTCTGGAGTGTTATGCGATAGAAAAATCCCATCCAAAATTAAGGGTAAATTTTATAAAACTGTAGTAAGACCAGCGATGATATATGGTGCTGAATGCTGGCCTGCAAAGAAGAAACATACAAATAAAATAAATGTTGCAGAAATGAGGATGTTAAGGTGGATGTGTGGATATACACGAAAGGATAGAATGAGAAATGAGTATATCCGAAAGAAAGTTGGTGTTGCACCAATTGAGGATAAACTTAGAGAAAGTCGGCTTCGATGGTTTGGACATCTAAATCGCAGGCCAATTAAAGCTCCAGTTAGAAAAATTGAGTTACTGGATTTTGCCCATGTACAAAGAGGAAGAGGGAGACCAAAGAAGACATGGCAAGAAACTATAAGAAGTGATCTTAGTTACTTAAACTTAGATAAGAATTTGGTAACTGATAGAGCGCAATGGAAACAAAGGATTCATGTAGCCGACCCCACCTAGTGGGATTAAGGCTTGGTTGTTGTTGTTGTTGTTGTTGTTGTGTGAAAGACACTTAACCTCTGTTGACACATATTCCTAATGCAATATGCTTAAAATATCATGTAAACTCACTTCATATGGGCGTAGATGGCCTTTTTTGCATTCTGTAATTGCAGTTAATTAGTCGAGGTGAATCCTTTGGTCATCTACATATTATCCTAACAAGGCTTTGTACGTGTTAACAGAAAGGAAAGGAAGATCATCTTATTTGGGTTACCCTCACACATATATAGTGTAATGGAGAGCAGGTATAAAATAACTAAATAGATCTAGCATAAATCTAATATTAATTGTCTAATACTCTCCCTCAAGCTGGAGCATAGATATTATCTAGCTCTAGCTTGTTACAAAAGAGTAGAAAATCGAGAAAGCTTGGGGGTTTTGTGAAGACATCCATGAGCTATTCATTGGAATTAACATATGGTGTGACAATCTTCTTTGTAATAATAGCATTTCTAACGAAGTGACAATCAACCTTAATACACTTGTTCTCTCATGAAATACAGTATTTCTAGTAATGCAAATGACAGCTTTGTTATCACAATGTTGTTCACCATAGGCTTATTGACTTGAAAGCCTAGATCTTCCATCATAGTTTTTACCCACATCATTTCACATAATGCGTGAGCCATAGCTCTATATTTTACTTCTACACTAGACCTTGTAACCATGTTTTGTTTCTTACTTTTTCAAGATATCAAGTTTTCAGCCACAAATATATAGAATTTAGTAGTAAATCTCCTATCATTGACAGATCCAGCATAGTTAGCATTAGAATATACTTCTACATTAAGATTATTAGCTCTTTTATATAATAATCTCTTTTTTAAAGACTATTTGATATACTTCAAAATCCTGATAACTGCATTTCAATATTATTGTTTTGGGTTTTGCATGAATTGACTAAGAACCCCAACAACAAAGAAGTCTAATAATAGTTAGATAAATTAATTTACCAACTAGTCTTCTATTTGCTGATGCATCTTTAGCAGGATTTTTATCATCTAAAATAGCTGCAGTTGTCATAGGAGTATCTATCAGTTTGCAGCCAAGAAGTTCAGTTTCTTCAATTAAATTAATAGCAATTTTTATTTGAGAAGTAGCAATCCCTTTTTTCCATAAGCAATTTCAATTTCAATAAAGTATTTAAGATGACCTAAATTCTTGGTGACAAAATTTTGTTCAAGATGATCCTTGACTTTAAGAATATCTGTTTGATTAGTCCTAGTTAATAAGATGTCATCAACATACATAGCTAGGATTACAAATCTAGCCTGAGTGTGTTTAATGAAGATAGAGGGATGAGCTGCATTACTAGTGAAACCAACTTGAGAAGCCATTTTGCTGAATTTGTCAAACAAACCAAGCCCTTGGGCTTTGTTTAGGGCCATATATGGCCACCAAACCTTGCATAAGTGTGTCTCACCATGCAACATACCCTGAAGGTTGCTCCATAAACACAATTTCGAGTGATTTTCGATTTTCGAATAAAATTATCATGCCTGCTAGAGAGAGTAGTAGCAATATCAGGAATTGAATTATCAACGATTAGTTGTGCTTAAACTAATTGAAAAGATGGATACAAACCAAATAAAAGTTTTGCAACTAAAAAATCATTATTCTAGTTTAAAAAAAAATCATTATTCTGTTTCTACCATTTAGGATCAGTTGTGAATGAGCGAATCTACAATAATTCATCTCATTTGCCTTTAATAACAGTATAGTACTCCTGAACTAACATATTTCCTTGTTGATGCGAAAATAATTTTGAGCATAAGGCATAAATGCAAGGTACATTACTGCTCTGAAAATACATATTCTAAAGAAAACCCCACAAATTCTTAGCAGTGTCTTGAAACATGAATGTAGATGCGATAGATGGTTCTAACTTGTTAAGAACCTATGTAAGATTAGTATAATCGAACGCTTGCTATTTGGAAAACTTGATGGTGTCAGTAGTATCTTGAGAGAGTCTAGGTGGGAGAGTTTGTAGTAAGATCCCACTAAAAATCTGAACACATGAGACCAAAGAAGATAATTAAAATTATTAAATTTAATAGTGGTTCTAAGAGTTGAGAGATTCTTTGGATCCATGCTGGAGTTGCATGACGCAAAAGGACTTTAGATAGACTTTAGTTATAAATTAGAGATATAATCTGAATTAAAATTAAGGCACCTGTTTGCAATTCTATAGTAATCATAGGCTCAGGACTATCAAGCTCACATGGATGGGCGCATCAAGGCGCGTGCGAAGGACACTAGCATATTGCCTATAGGCGTATGACGCGCGGATGCATGTAGGTGGAGGTGGGGGGTGCGGGCGTGAGCAGACAACACGCAAGTGAGATGACTGCAGGCAGTGTTGCAGGAAGATGAGCGTGAGCAAGTGCAGGTTAGCACGAGCAGACGGTAGGCAACTGTAGGCAGTGTTGCGAGCTAGGATGAGTGTGCAGTAGTGCAAGCGGGCGTAGGAGGTGTTGCATCTGGGTAACCGTAGGCGATGTTGCAGGCTAGCACAAGTGGGCGCAGACGGTGTTATGACCAGGCAAGTGTAGGCGGTGTTACAGGCTAGCATGAGCGGGCGAGCGAGCTCGAGTAGGCTAGTGGGTGAGTGTGAGCGGGCTGGTGGGTGAGTGTGAGCGGGCTGGTGGGTGAGCGGAAGCGGGCTAGCGGTTTGATCACGGACGATCCTCTCATTTGCAGGGGCGCATGCGATGGGAGATGATTTGGGTTAAAGTGGATGAAAGTGAACCTGCTCTGATACCATGTTAACATAAAGGAAAGGAAGATCGTCTTATTAGGGTTACCCTCACATACACACATATAGTGTGATGGGGTACAATGGAGAGTAGGTACAAGATAATTAAATATTTAATATTAACCGTCTGACAATAAGCTTTTACAGTCTGTAGCAAATATGAATTAATGATTCTTAACTAGGCAGGTCCTAGAATAGCAGATACTGATGTGATTTATTTTGATGTGCAGACACGACATCCTTTATATTGGATATTTATATATATATATATAATAGAATTTTTTAAACGCTTGGTTACTATTGTTGTAGCCAACCCAAACTAGTGGAATAAAGACTTGGTGGTGGTGGTTGTTATGCTTGTAGAACTTTTGCAGCTTTGTACACTTTAAACTTTGACTTTTACTTGCTCACTTGGCACAATATATATATATATATATATGAATTAGTAGAACTTTTATGGTATCACTTTCTTTAAGCCTGTACTGTTTGTTGCTTGTAAGGTATCAAAAATTGACTCATTCCTCAACTTTCTATGTTTTCATATTTTAATAACTCCTAAAATATTTATATTTGCATGTATGTGTATTATGCTGATACTTATTTGTTCTTCTCCTAGATGGGTCCCCATAAAGGGCAATGATTGGTATTGGATTCGCCACCACATAAAAATTGGCATGCAAGTTTTTGTCGAAGTGCTGGTGGGTGTTTAATTAATTTACTTCAGTTTGTTTATCAAATGTGCATCGTGCCTTGCTTTAAGCCATTTCATACTTACAACATAAGAAATTTAACAGCATGCAAGTAGTTTCTTTTTACTTGGAACACCATTCCTCTGAAACTGAGCCAACATTGAATTTATATTGCTTTCTATTTATACACATTACTTCCTCCTCTTCGTTTTATGCAATTCTCTCCTTTTCTTTTCAGGCAAAAAGAGATCCATACCGTTTCCGATTTCCTATTGAAATGCGTTTCCTCTATCCCAACATTGATCACCTAATGTATGTATCTATATTTGTTCTTTGAATTATATCAATATCTTTATGGTGTATACGAGTAGTTTCTTCTTCTAAGTGCACACATGTTATTCATTCACTTCTTAGAAAATCTGACTTTGCAAATGCGCTTCTATTTATTTGTTATTCTGAATTTTAGTAATTCCAATTTTTTGTCCGTGTTGTAGATTCAACAGGTTTGATTTTCCTCCAATATTTCATCGTGGGGAAGATACAAATCCAGAACAACTCTGGGTAAATATTTTTTAACAACGAGACTTATTTGCTGTCATTTTCTTAGTACTTTAGTACTGTTTTTCAAAATTATTTGCATAGCTGAGGCAAAATATAGTTTAAATTGCAGCAGAAAGTTAGAAGCACTTACCGTTAATATTACTTTTTATTTTTCAGTTTATTCTAAGTTTTCTCTTATTTTTTACTACGATTCTTTTCTATTGCCATTGTTTTTGGTAATCAGTATATCAACACAATTGATTTTCCCGCTTAATCATATTGTAATTTCAATTGCAGCAAAGGTCTGAATCACTAATATTATTGATCTTTTCTTTGATTCATCACTGACAGTGACAGATGCTGATATGTATACCTCATATTCCTGTGTATTATTTTGCAGAAACATTTTTTTTAAAAAATTTTGGTAATGCCTTTTCATTTCTTTTATGACATTGGTCTGGATGACCAGTATGATAGGATTGTCGATGTCCTTGGTTTTGCTAAAAGAGTTAGCCGTCCATCCTTTTACTTTAATTCAATCTGACTGATCAGCGATTATTTCATAATCTTTAAAAAATATTATCACCTAATCTTTGAAAACATCAAGGGGATGGAAGCAGAAAGATATTGCTGGAGTTATTAATTATTGTATAGCTGGGATTCTTAATATTTCTTATGTGGTTATGTTATGGAACAGCGGGACTGCAGACGACCACCCATTCCTAGGAAAAGACCTCCAATCAAAATGGAAGATCAACCTTTAATCTCGGATCACCCTTATGTTGACAAGGTATGTTCTTAAAATGACCTTCAAGAATTTCTTTATTTTGCTGCATTTGCAGAAGGTTAGACTATTCTACTATTTTGTATTATACAAATAATTCAACACTTTTATTTTGCACCACTAACTTCAGATACCCTATTAAATGTGTAATTTTCCTGCATGTTCTTTGGTACAGTTGTGGCAGCTACATGTTGCAGAGCAAATGGTCCTAGACGATGAAGATGCAAACCCTGAAAAATACAAGGACAAGAAATTCATTGATGATACTCCGTTCGATGAGAAGAACAGTGTTCAATATACAAAAGCATACTATGAGGATGCTTTGCTCCCAAAGATGATTTTGGCAAGTTGAACTAACTGATTGCATCCGTAGAGATACATAAGTTCTTTGATTTGTTTTCTTTTAAATTGTGAATATATATCTCGTTTCATCTTGTTGAGTTTATTTCGCAGAATACAAACTTGAAAGAGCTTGACCTGGATGTTGCTCGTGCTGAGCGACAGGTAATTGTGAGTTAGCTTTTGATCTTTAAATTTTGAATACACTTTTATTTTTTAAAATAGCTTTAACATCTAGGACTTGAGACTCTTTTATAAAATAGGACTTTTGTCAAGTAGGCTATATACATATATTTATGTACATGTAGACATTTTCTTTCGGGAGATTTACATATATGACATATAAAACTGCTATATTTTCTTTTTAGATTAACTGCCAGTCATGGTTAGATTAGTTGCCAACTATGAAGCACTGATACTTATTAACTGCCAGTCATGGTTAGATTAGTTGCCAACTATAAAACACTGATACTTCATGAAACCTAACGTATTTGTATCGTATCTGTATCAGATACCGATACTCCCCGATATTCCATGATACGTATCCGATATGCTACGAGGCGTATCAATTTTTATTTTATTTTTTAAAAATTTGATACTTGCTCGATACTTTTTTTATACATCCCCAATACTTATCTGATATTTTCCGATACTTTTAATCAGAGAAAAAAATGTTAAAACAGTTGGTTCGTCCCACACGATAAAAAAAAAAAAATCTCGTACATAAAGTACAACTTATGTATAGATTTGAACGTTAAAATTGAGAGACATATAATTGGCTACGCAATTGAGATCGCAAAAAATTTTACACATGTTGGTGTTTCAGCAAAAAAATAAAATTGGTATTCGCAAGTAGCTGTACTATCTATTTTAGCTAACACTTTTGTGATCTTACAGATGCTAGTGATGTTTTTGCTTTTTCTACCTTAACCGATATTATTTTTGCTTCTATTAGATATTGATCACATTTTTTTATTTTAATCAAGCTCATATTGCGAAATGGATAAGATTTTTGTCTTTGCATCTTATCTATTTATTTAGTCAGAGATTTGGAGAGAGAATATATATATACTTTAATTAGATCAGTATATCTTGATTTATGTCACAACATTTATATTATTAGTTGTATCTTGTTTGTATTAAGTTAATTGATTTGAATAGAATTTAAATTGAAAATAAAACTAATTTACAGATATATATTTAAACTCTTATTTCATGTAAATAATCTGACAAGTTGGGAAGTAATTAAATAAATTTTATGATATTATTTAAAATTTAATTTTTTTTTAAATTCAGTAGTTGAAATATTTTTTTATTTTTTTAAGTTAAATTGTCCATAATATTACTTTAGTGATATAAAAAATATTTGAAAAAATGTAGTTAATTTAAAAGATATTTTTGAAATTTATAGCAATAATTTGTATAAGTAATTCTCATCTATCATAGAACTACACGTTAAATATGAGAATATAATATATTATATGCATATATAACAACAGTATCCTGAAGTATTTGTATTCTTTCTTTTTTTTTAAGTTTATCGTATTGCCGTATATATATTGTATCATATTCGTATCTCTGTATTATACTTGTGCTTCATAGGTCGTCAACTATAAAACATGAACACAACATGTCACGACATGACGACAGTGATTTTTCAAAATATAAGATATGAATATGGCATGACACGCTAAATATAATAATGAAATTAATTTATACTTAAAAATCATATAAAATATAATACAAAGTTATATTTTTAAGTATAAACAACTTTGTAAGTAGCACTGAAGTTTCATAGGATTAAGATAAGAACTTGAGAATAGACGTCATCGACATTGAAGAGAATTGAGATGTAAATTTAGGGTTCACTTTCAATAAGAGAAAATACATTTTTGCTTGTCAAGACAGTTACAATGAGCATGACAATTAGAGGAAGTAAGAGTTCTTGGTGTTCAAGATGAAAGAAGGATAAAAGTGAGGCTAGAGTTTTAAACCTTTTGCGATTGATTCATTTTCGTAAGTCTCGAAAGCAATAAGAGAGGAAGAAATTTGATTTAACTTAGTTAACTTAAAATTTTGACTTATATTAGATAAAATTTTAATAATAATAAGAGATAGATTTTTAATTTTATTAGGTAAAATTTTAATAATAATAAAATTTTTAAATATTAATAAAAAAACAAAAAAAAAGGTAGATGTATCCATGAGTTTTATTAAAAAAATATAATATTGATAAATAAGTTTAACAATAATATTAAATAAATTCAATTCTATCTTATATGTGTCCTAAAAGTATCTTGCATCTCAAAAGTATCCTAAAGTTGTCTCAAAAGTGTCCTAGAGTTTCCAAAGTATTCTCGCGTGTCAAAAAGTGTGTTTTAGTTTTTTAATATTATTTTATTTGGACATTCCATGTGGCATGTTTGACACGAACCCCGCGTGTCCCGGCGTGTCCGTGTGTTCGACACGGATACGACATGATTTTTTGAAGTGTCCATGTTTCGTAGGTCGCCAACCATGGTTTATTGATAAAAATATTTTATAAATTAGTAGTAAATGTTGAACATTATTCAGTAATATAAAAATATTAACAATATTACTTTAGTAATTCAATACATAATATTAATACATGGTATTACTAAGTTTTTTCAATTATTAAATAAAACTCAACGTCTATTACTTATTTCCAAAATATTTATATAAAAAGTCATTGTTAAGTTCGACGGTGGGTGATGAATGGATATTACCGTGTAGAGCGGGTAATATTAATGTGTTTAATGTATCTTTAGAGTAATATTTATGTTTTAGGTGTCTAATGAGTAAATAAAATAGTTTCATGTATGATATATGTGTCCCCCTTTTCGCTCTCCCTCACTCACCTTGTCATGCAAAATGATTTCGATAAATTATTATTAGCACCACTAGTTGCATGGGATGGGATTAACTTGTGGAATTGGACTCAAATGACAGCCCTACATAGTTGTGAAAAAGCCAATAATGATGATAATTATTTATGTACCTGGCTCACACAAACATACATACTTCACTTTATATCATTTGTTGCTTTCCATCTTTGCTGTGCAACTAATATGTTTTCCATTAGCAAATTGATCTTCAAAATCTTGTGTTCTTTACAGAACATTTTTTTAGTGCAGCTTAACAGAAAGTTAAAGAAACAAGCTGAGGAAAGAGGCGAAGAATTTGGACAGTTAAAGTTAAGAAGGAATTATGAAATGGATGAATATGATCTAACGCATTGGCGTCGATCCTTGGAAGAGAGAGAGGCGTTAATCAGAGATATTAGTGTGTATGTCTTTATGTTACCTTTTGTTCCTTTTTTCACCTTTATTGAGATGAGAAATTGGTATGAACTACCATTTGGTAATGGAATCGATAGCTCTTAATTCTTTAAAAGTACATTTTATACTTTGTCTCTATCTTCCTTTTAATTGAAAGATGGCCTAGGGTTTGTATAGATTAACTATAAGTGGTAGAAAGTAGCTACATGTGCTAAGCAGTCTACTACACTATTTACATTCTTTGGTACAAAAGAGAGTTTACATATATGAAATGAAACATGAAATGTGAAGATCCTTTCCATGAAGTGGTCTTTCTCTTGGGTAAGCCTACTGCTGCTCTCAAGTAGACCTACTCCAAGCTCTTAAGTTGGTTGGTTGCTACTCTCAAGTGTGCTACTTTCGTACTCCAAGTCCATCCTTTGTTGCACCATTTGGAGAACTTCCATGGAGTCGCCTTGAATCCATCCATATGCTATGTACCATTGCTGCTTTCTTTGCTATGGACTTTAGACCTTCAAGTGCTGCCATCATTCCACTATAAAGACTGCATTAGTGAATATTTGTTGTCCAATTCCTTGTATAAACAAGTCTTCGAGATCGCTAATGATCTAGCTTGTTCTAGCCACTCCATTACCATGCATTGATCCTTCAAAGTTTATTTTGAACTGACCAAGTGGAGAAGAATCCAATGTTCTTCAGTGATACATTGCCCTAAAGGAGCAATTGGAATTACGACAGCTTTTATGTTGGTCAAATCAACATCAACTATATTGATCATGTTGATTACAATATCTTCTAAAGAAGGAACTATGACTTCAGAGTTCGTGGTTCTCTAATAGTAGAGAGTTTCTACTCCTAAGCTTAAAACACCTCTCATGCTTTTTGGATTTGGTCACCTTGGCCATTATCTCATGGTTTTCATGCAGAAGGCTTCTTACTTTTGTATACATGTTGCACTCAATAGTGAAGTAATTCAAGTTTTCCTACGTGCCACAACCCTGTGGACATATGTTAGCTGTGCTAATCCCCACATATGCATCCAAGACTTGGTTGGGACGGCAACTTTAACCATTCTCTAAAAGAATGCATTCATTCTGGTTGGGTAGACCGTTTCCAGTACCATACACCTTTAAGCAGTTCATTTCCCGTTTTAAACTATTTGGTGTAAAGATTAACAATTGGGATTTTGGTACTTTCCGATTTTGCCCATACTAATCTATTATTATCTTGGTTGTGTACTTAACAGATGGATGCTATTTTTTTCCTGCATATCATCTCCAAATAGTTGGCTAATCTTGTCCATATCCCACTCAATACCAATTGATATCTCTATCACGATGGTGGGAAACTTAGTCATCTGCATGCTTAGGAGGGTTGGCCAGTTGTCCAATGTTGCAGTTGATAGCCATGGGTCCTCCAAGAGAGAGTCTGCTCTCCCATCCTTAATGAGCTGAATCATATTATTGTATAGCACTTGACCTCCTTAATTGATAAGCTTCCAAATCCAAGTGTGCTCCCCGCTTTATTTTGAAACGATGAAGTCTTGACTCATATTTTGCTTTGAAGTTCTCTATCTCTAAATACACTCTATGTCATCTATAAACTTAGCTGCATAATTGGCTATAAGTAATCGCCACCATACCTTAAAGTTGTGTATGCCTAGACCCTTTTTACTTTTTGGTTTGCACACCTCCTTTTAAAATACATAATGCATAGCTTTGGTCTCTGCATTTCCACTCCATAGGAAGATCTTGATCAGTTGTTCTATTGAGTCAAGGACGTTAGTTGTAACATATGTATGAGGCATGGCCTAGATAGACATCAAAGTGCTATTTATAAAAAATGATTCTCCTCACAAGTGAAAGACACCTCACTCCCCAATACCTGTAGCTAATCCTGCCTCTGACTATTGCAATAATACTTACAAAGTTCGACTTCGTAGGATTGTGCTTGGTTTGGGGGATTCTTGGGTAGCATCACTATTATCCCTCATACATTCCAAACTTTCTCTTGATAACAGTTTTGTTGTTTTTGGTGGTGTTGCTATTGAAGATACTGGAGGACATCTCAAAATTCACCATCTACCTCAATAAGCACAATAGTTTTTTAACGCTATTTTTAATTAGTCTGCTATTCAATGGTAGCCTTAGCAATGAACATGTCACCTGCAAACATTAAGTGTGAGTGAGTGGGCCCTCTAGAAGATAACTATATGCTAGGAATAAAACCCCTTAGCATCTCTTTATTAATCATAATGGATGAGTTTTGAGCACACGATAAATATGTAGGGAGAAGTGGGCAACCCTTTCTCAAAAAATTTTAAGGAAACAATCAACATTATCTCTTTTTCGTAAAACCCTATCTAGTAAGCATGCAATTTAGGAAGTCCCAACTGACTCTATCATAGATTCGCTCTATATCCGCCTTTATCATTATATGACCATTTATAGACTTAGCAGTTCGCAATTTGTGTATTAATTTCTGTGCCAATATATAGCTATCTATTATCTGATAATTAGGTACAAACACTCCTTGCTTCAAAGCCATAATTGTAGTGATGTGATCCTTTGGTTTGTGCATCTATACGTTGGTCTTGTTTGGTTGGAATGCGTTTTTGGGATGCTTTAGATTTTTTTAGGTAGAAAGAGAAAAAATTTATTTTACTATTATGATGTGAAATAAAGTTATTTTATTATTGAGGATTATATTAGATGTGAAATAAAATTAATTTTTAATTTACGCATATGATGTAAAATAAGGTTAATTTTTAAGGTTAAAATTTGTGTAGAGATGTGAAATAAAGTTAAGTTTTAATATTTAAATTTAAGTATGATGTGAAATAAATATAAAAATATTGATAATAGTATTTTTAGATGAATTTAGTAGCTTTTTTAGCTCCAACCAAATGAGGCCTTTAGCAATTACTTATAATATGTTAGTGCACAGAAATCTTGGGCTAAACTGTTTGACTTGCTTCGCATTACTGACCTTTAGCACTAGTGCTACCATTGTTTTTTTTACTTCTGAGGCACAAATTTATTACTAAAAGTGTGTTGGATTGCTCCAGTTTCCTCCTCCATAGTCAGCCAATACTCCTTCGAGAAGGACCCTGTGATGCCATCAATTCCCGATACTTTATCATTGCTAAAGAGAATATTACTTACTCTAATTCTACTACCAAAGGAGAGAGTGGCCCCAGGGCTGAATGTCATCATGCATCTGGCTTATAGTATCCTCAGTGCCCCATGTTTTGTTAAAGATCTTTATTATCATAAGACAAAATACTCCTTTCTCTTACCTTCATGGTTATATTCCCAAAGAGTCCACAACAGTTTTGATTCAGGTTTGACGGCCCTCCTCGTGATAGCTCTATGAAAATAAGTGATATTCTTGTCTTCCTTTGCTAGTCAGTAGACCTTAGCTCTTTGCCACCCCCACATTTCAACTTTGACCACAATGATGTTGTAGGTGGAAGCCATAGCCTTAAGTTATGTGTATTCCTTTGTAGATAGCCCCCCCTTCTATGCCTTTTTTTGTTTGGAGAGTAAGGATAGACTATATTAACTCTTTGATTCTTGCTAACAAGTCCTACGCCTCCTGCTTCAGTTCTTCAAATTTGTAGCATTTTAACACTGTCTCTATTAAGAACAATCGATGGTCCCCTTTGATTGGATGGCTCAAAGTGACTTGAACAATGGTGCATGCTTCCTCATAAGACAACCAAGTGTCCTCGAATTTGATCCCCTCATGCGGTTTGAAAATGGCAAAACCATCGCTAGCATCAAAGGGAAGTGATTAGAAGCAATGCGGGCAATGTCTTTCCTCCATTCGTATCTTGCTAACTAATTATGTAGTTGAAGTCCCCATCCACCACTAGTTTTTCTTGGATCATCAATGGGACTAAAGCACTCCAAAGCTCCCTTCTCTCATAATCATCCACCATAACACAAACCCCTCCAACATTGCACCTCTTCTTTTAGTTTGGTTGGAGGAAAAACAGATAATTTGGAAAAGTTTTATGGTTGTTTTTGAAAATGTGTGCAATGAAAAATAAAGTGAGTTTTTTAAATTAACAATTATGTTGAATGTGAAATAAAGTTGATTGATTTATTGAAAATTGTGTAGGATGTAAAATAAAGTGATTATTTAATATTGAAGTTTATACAAGATATGAAATAATGTAGTTGTTTAATGTTGGAGTTTGTGTAAGATGAGATGTAAAAGATATTTTTAATTATTTTGTAAAAAAATGAAGTTTTAGCTATGGCTCTTTCTGTCATGTCTTTTTTTTTTTCTATTTACCAAATGGAACCTTAGGAAAGGTTGCCTCCACCAAACTAACCTGTGTGTATGCTCGAGCAGCATATGTATGGACATCTTGTTGTCATCTCATGCAAAAATTGTCCTCCATATCTTTCTTGTGAGGGAATAGTCACAAAACTATATTGTCAACCCATCAGTCCATCACTGTTTTATTTATGGTGGATAGTCTTGACAAGCAAAAAGAAGCTTCGATTGTAATTCCTTATTAAATTATCTAATAGATTCTTGAAAGAGTTTTTTCCTTAGAAGTGTGTTACTTGATAGCTTTGGGAACCGGTTTTCCCAACTCTGCATTTTCTAAAAGAAAATTTTATCCCCTGTGAAGTGGATCTCTCCTGCCCCTTCTCCTTATGTCTTCCCAAATTAGTTACAAACACCCTTCTTTATCTTTTGAGCTCCAGAGGTTGTGTGGTCTGATCCCCATCTTGTGGTGCATTTTATTTTGAGACTTTTGGTTTAGATTTTGATTCAAGTGCAATGTCGACATCACTTATATCTAGAGTAGTACAAGAAATTTGTTGAAAAGAGTTGTAAATTAAGTTAAGTGCAAGTGCATGATGCAATTGTAGAAACCAAAAGAGAGTAGGTCAAATATGTGGGGATGGAGTGAAATAAATTGAACACAAGTTTTTTTGTGTTCTTAAGGAACTATTTTAAATGTAATAAAATAAAACGATTAATTCTAGTAGTTGACTAAGAAGAGTCTGTGTTGAGAGCATGATCAAGTTGGAAAGATCATGGATATTCAATTTCATCCAATCAGCTATCATTTCATAATTATATAAATAAATGCGGAAAGAGACATTTTAATAAAGCTGGACTTCTCCTAAATCATAAAAACTTAGAAAAGAAATTTAGATCTAGCCGACATCAAGATTTCACAGAAAATATTGTCAGATTTTGAAAACAAAATGTGAAGACTAAGTTTGCATTATAAAACATAAAACCAAATGCAGTAGAAGAAAGCTTGTAGTAGAACACGAAACTCTTTCATAAAACCTAACTAAAGCTTAAAGATGAACCATAAAGAGTTCGACATAAAAACTTGGAAGAAAACAAGTGCTGGAATTAACTAAAACGTCTTTGAAAACTACAACTTACGAAACTTAAAAGCAAAACAACACAGTTTGAAAAGAATGAACTTAAAAAAAAGAAAGAACTAAAGAGAAATAGACTAGGCTCCAAATTTCTCCATGGTCACTCTCTTATTTCTCCTCTTTCAAGCATGGCTCTAATCCTCTCCCATCAGTCACTATTTATAGGCTTTTTTACTCCTACGTTTATAATGTTTCTAATGTTTTTCCATGCAACCACAACCTTAAATGGCTCCAAATTTTCTTGATATTAATTTTAATAGTTAGGCATTTTCTTCATTTTCCCTATGCATGCCTTGGATGAAAATTCCATCTGGAGTTTGACTTTGTTGTTTGTTTTAAGATTGGTGTTCTTGATTTTATCCATATTAATATTAAAACATTTTTCACCTACAAATGTTCATGAAATATATTTTTAAGTAACATCATTTCAAATAACATTCGTATACAAAGTGATAGAAAATATTTAGGCAATCATAAAACTGCTAGAAGTATTGGAAAAAATTAATCTATATGATAAAATTTAGAAATATGAAAATTACGCTAGAACAACATAATATTGATTTCAATTTTGCATTAAAAAATCTTTTAAGTATATATAAATATGCAATGTTTTGATCTTAATAGGCACTTTAATCGTTAAATGGTTTGAAAAATGTAGCCTCAGCTTGAGCCACCGCCTCTCCTCTTCATTTGAACGGGCTGATTGTGGTGGTTGGATGGTCACTCAACGCTCCTAAAGGCTACTACTTAGCACAAATTTGCGCATCTTGTCGAACCCCTTGATCCAAGCCGATCCTGTCCATAAGATTTTGGATGATTTTTTTGCATGGATTTTTATCTTTTATAATGTGGAGACTTTGTTAGCCTTTGAAGGGGATCTAACCTAGTACACAATGTAGAAGAGGGGATTGGATTTGTCGTTTCTTTGGGTTTAAGGTACGATATTGGGGAGTGAGCTTATTGTTGAGTTTATTATCTTATCCTATTTGATGTTTTTTTGTTCTTCGTTACCTCTATACTTTCCCTTAGTCTAGCCTAATTTGCTTCTTTCTGCCTACTTTATCTATATTATGGGATTGGACCTTATTGGGAATTTTGATTTTTTTATCATATTATTTTTTGTTCTCATCTATTAAATATCTAGATTTTATTTTTATTTTTATTTTTTTATTAAATGTCTAGATTGATATTATGTGTGATGGAATGTTTCTTATTAAATTTTACTTGTTCATATAGATATTTACGTAAAGATCTTTAATTTCATTTATTGTATATCACATGTATATTGTTCTTCCTTTCTGTGCCTAAAACTTATTGGTCTTCGCCACATCATAAACCTGTCCAACATAGCTTCTCTTCTTTAGAAAGATTTCTTATTCCACTAGTTTTATACTTTGAATGATATGTCCATACTTGAGCAGCACATGTGTGGATACTTTGTTATTGTTCCATGCGAAAATTATACCTCTTGATCTTTCTTGCAAGGGGATAGTTACAAAAATCCACATTTGCTCCATCAATATATCTCACGTTTCTATTTACAATGGACAGTCTTGTCTTAAGCAAATAGAAGCAGTTTGGGTTGTAACCCCTTCTTAAATTACCTAAATAATTTCAGGAATTGGTTTTCCCAACTCCTTAACATTTGAAATGGGCCTTGCTTGCAATGGGATAGTTATGAAACTGCACTGTCGTCCCATCAATATCTCACTTTCTATTTATAGTGGACAACCCTATCTCAAGCAAAAAGAAGTGGCTTGGGTTGTGATCCGTTATTAAGCACCTAAATAGTTTTGGGAACTGGTTGTCCCAACTTCTTCGCAATTCCGAAAAAGATTTAGATGGCATTTGATTTAGTGTTATTGTGATGGTATATCATGTTATTTGGAGAAGTTGATTGTTTGATTTGATGACATGTTTAAATGATATTGTAAAAACATAAGATTATTACTCTAAAATGACATTTAAATTTTACCCAAAGTTAGATGACATATAGGTGTAGTAGAGGGTGAAGATCTTGGATTAATTTTCTTTTTTTATCTTTAAATATAATAACATTGAACAAATAGACAATAATTTAAAGATAATATAGACATCTAGATAACATTGAACGAAGCACCTCTTAATTCATTTGAAATGTTTCATACTCGTTCCCTTCTCATACGTCCCAAGTTGGTTTCAAACGCCTCTCTTCATCTCGTGTAGTTTGGAGGGCGAATGGCCTATCCTAATGATCTGGTCCCCATCTTGTCGCATAAGTACCTTTGAGACTTCTGTTTTAGATTTGACCTTCACTTTCTTCATATGCTGCTTCTACTTCCTACATGCTTTTATTGTTGAATTTGTCTTTTCAGGATTACCTGATGGGCATGTCGCGGCTGCACTGCCATCTTTTTCCATTTGGTGCTTCCTTACTTTGGGGGAGCCATTATCTTGCCGCTCTTGCACTGTCTCCATGCCCTCCAAATGCTGCAAAAAATTGAATGGGATGGCCTACTTACCCCAGGTTTGCTTAGGCGCTCCACCACTTTTCATTGTTTCAGTTGAAACTGACACACTCTCATTACTGAACTGTTTAGGCTGTCATTTGGTTGTGTAGTTCACTGCTTTTTACTCCATTTGTCTCCCCAGTACTCTCATTTGTTGTTGCAAGGCCCCTTTAACTAGATCCTCATTTTCCTTATTCCAATTTCCAACCTTCTTTGCTTCTCTTCATCATTTCATTGGAGAGGCTAGAATTTGAGTGACATTTAGATATCATCTTATAGTAATAATTTTATAATTTTTTGTAATATTGTTTGAATATATCATCAAATCAAATAATTATTTTCTTTAAATAATATAATATCGTTATAACATTGAACTAAACATTCCTAAATCACAAATTTGGCACTTTATCGCTTGCATAAGATGATTTGATTTGCTAATTATGTGAAAACTATGATTTTTTTCTTTTTCTTCATGACAGCCGGAAGGCTCTTGGCTTGCCTTTGGAGGAGCCCGGAAGATATGATGTCAACACTGCTTTTTGGAAGGGCCAGTACGACCCAAAAAACCCACGTTACCGCTATGACTACTGGGGAGAGCCCAAGAATTCTGAGAACAGCAGGCTAGAAAGAATGACAGAAGACCACAACAAATCCATCGTTGGAAAAGGCACAGTTTGGTATGAGATGTCCTACGAAGAAGCCATCAAGCAACGCAAGCAGAGGGAAGCCCGCATGAAAAATATGCCGAAGGAGGATGAAGAACAAGAACAAGATGATGAAGATGATCTCGATTTTGATTATAGTATACTGGGAAATTCAGGTAGCTCTTCTGCTGACAAGCCACTTGTTAATGGCACAGAATCTCCTGGAATTTCGGAGGAAGGTATGTTTGAAAAGTAATTATTGTATCCCTATTTGTAATTTTTTCATGCCCTGCTTGTTAATAATGTCTAGTGAGAAGTGTCTATTTAATAGCAGTTGAAGAATTATCTTACATTTGAAATTTGATTAATCTCAGTATTAAGGTTTCTTTACTTGAAAGCATGCAATGGGATTCATTGTTGTCATTAAAACAGTCTTATCCAACTACTTGGCTGGTATTAGGTTGTTCGATGCTATGATTTTATGTTGAACTTGGACCAATATCTCGTCCCACATTGAAGGAAATCCTCTCTCCATTGGTCTTTTTTGGTGCAAATTTTCAAAAAAATTGGAAGGATTTTTTACTTTACTTTAAATTCTAAATAAACTTAATATAAAAAAATTAGAAAAAATTACATGCATGTAATTAATTTCTAACTATTTTGTATAAAAAATAATTTTATTTTATATTTACATATTTTAATAAAAAATTTGTTTTATTTTATGAAATTACATTCTACACGAATTATGACATTAAAATTGACATTAAGCACACCTAATCTAATCCTCCAATGAAATAAGGGCACTATATAATTGCCTAATAGGGCTTTATGTAATAGCCTAATAAGAGAAGAGTTGCACTAGAGTTAGGAACATTTTTTTTTTTTTTTGTTTTTATGGAAGGAACTGTATTATTAAGGCAAATTATTGATATGTTAGTATAATTTATTTATATACTTTTGGTTCATATTCCTTGAAACCTATTAGGTATTTATTTTATTTTTATGCTTCTATTTTAAATTTTAGAAATTAAAGTAAAAGATTTTTAAAAATATTAAGAATTTAAGCATAAGTAAATTGTTGAGATCTATCAATAATTTGCCCTCATTATCCTAGTCTAGTGTAACAAAAGCATAGAAAGTATTCCCTAACAACAGCAGTCATGGTGTTAATTCAAGAACATTTTTAACACTTTCACTGTGATTTATTTACATTATTGAACGCCACTTTCTTCAGAAAACCTTGGACAGTTTTGGTGATAATTCACTTTAGAAGATTTTTCACTCAAATCATATTGTTAAGACATTTTATTCTCTTTTTTCTTTTGGTAAGAGTGCACATATACATTATAATGTGAAGACAATAAGCAAAGTCCAGCCAAAATCAATGCAAGTATAAATTCAGCACCAATTCCACGCACCTTGCAATGCTAATCGCAAGTTCAATCGATCCAATAATAAAAATAAGAAAACATTATATTGAAATTGATTAACCCAACAATTTGAGCAATGAAACAGAGCTTAAGCCACAACAATGGCAAGGCTAACCTGTCTTATTGTCTTTGTACAGATTACAGAAAAACATAGACAGCTATAAATAGCATCAATCTACAAAATCTCTTTTAAGCCCATTAATCGAGCCATATGTGACATTTACAGGCTAAATTCCACCCAGCAACCGCACTAGAACAAAACTTCCACACTTTCACATGTAAAAACCTGAAGAATCAATCTTTCACCTATTCTTCATTCCGTGGTGCCGAATATGGCACAAATGTTGATATGCAAATGCACTGGGAATTTCTATGGAACCACATCTTAATTTCTCTGAGGACCTGAAATGGTTCAGTCTATCTCTCCTTCTTCAACATCATTCATGGGGACGGAACTTGGGACATCAACTTCATCTTCTTCATCATCATCAACTTTCATGTACAAACCAAGCTGTTCTAAAGGATTGTTTCCACCAAGCTTAAAGCCATCAATGCCCTCATTAGAGCAGTCTAGATTACTCTGCGTGGCATCGCCAGAGGTATGCTCAGCAGGGGCAGTTCGAAGCATTTCTAGATCTTTCAAAAATAAACTATTTTCGTTAATCTCCACCGTCTTCTCCATCTGTGAATGCGGATATGTTACACTTCGAATTGGAGGTGAGCAGGAAAATCATTGATATGCAGGTTCCTCAGAAGAACAAGTATGTATTTACCTGCAACAGTGCTTGTCGTGCTGCTTCTCTCTCCAATTCACGTCTGCGTTTTGCTTCAGCAGCAGCTTTTGCTTCTGCTTGCCTGCGAGCATCCTCGGCAGCCTTAGCTTCTGCTTGCAGCCTGGCTCTCTCTGTAAACATAAGGAAAACAACAAAGTTGTAGAGCTTGAAACGCAGACCATTTCATGAAAAAAAAGCTCAAAATACAACTGCATACCCTCCCTCTGTTGCCTCTCAAGTTCCTCCCGCTCTCGCCTCAGATTTTCAGGATCCTTCTTTTTGCCCTGTAATCATACAGGCATAAAGATCATGACTAATAGATTACTGATTATCCCTGCAAATAAGGTTTTATGACCAACCTGGTCAAGGGTTTTCTCGCGAGCTTTAAGGATAGTATCGGCAAAGCGACTCCTCAACAGAGCTGCCCGATAAAGCTTGTCTGGGGAGACCTGCCTCTCAGATGGAGCATTCTCCCCTGAAGTTTTTGAAGGTAAGGTGGTATAACGCGAGCTAGTCAAATCTTATAACCCATGGGAGATTCCACAAATTTCTTCTCATACTATATAGTATGCTTACCCTCTTGACTGTTGTTTGCCTTAACTGATCCAATCTTCACACAGGAATCCTGTTCGAGTTGGTCCACCACACTCACATGCCCTGTCAAATATCAACAATTTCAATCTTGTGTTACATTAAAAAAGATGAAGATACGTGTTTCATGTTTCATATTAAAAAATAGTGGAAAGAATTCAACATAATATTAATTCAAGCATATATGAATGATTAGAAAACCAAAGTATTTATGAGGAAACATTAAAAAACAAAGGTCAACCAATCCAAGCCTCGTAAAATATTACCTCTATCATGAATGGTTGCTGCCTGGGTTGGTCCAGTTTCCTATGGGAAAAAGACAAGATTAGAAAAAAATTACATAATAATAATTATAATTTTTTTTGATAGGAAATAATTATAGTTACAAGCACACTATATTTCATTGTAAGATTGGGAGCCAGAAATACAAACCAACTTAAGTTGTAGTGCACTGAAACTTCCATAATCTGCAAGAAGTCATAAAATAAAGTAATTGCCCTAACCTTCAGAGAGATTGTAGAGCCTGCAACTTTAATGTTTGATTCACTTCTTGAAGTGCTACTCGAATCTGAGTCTGTAGGAGGGTAAAAAAGTTAACAGCATAGCAAGATTAACTCTGCATGTGTCACACAAGGAACAAATATTGGTCTCATTCATGTACCGAAGATAGCATAGATTTAAAACTCTCATTTATTTTCTGTAAAAATTATGAAAATTTGTTACATTGTAAAATGAATTTTAGTCTACCAATAATCAAGTGAAAAAGCAATAGTTCTGTTCATAAAAAAAAAGCAATAGTTCAAACAAAAAAGACTTAAAAAAATCTATCATAGAATTTGCAGTTAGTTGCGGAAAGATAGTATCTATACAACAAATCACATTTATATAAAGGAGCAATACTTACATACATTCATTGCATAAAGTGAATTTTACACTATAGTTCTGTGGATTACATGAGATTGGAGCTGTCAACCAGAAACCAAATATGTATTTTATATACCAATATTTCAAAAAAAAAAAAAAACTTTTGCTTTTTTGGTAACTAACAATGCCATGTATACACCAAAATTTGTTCTGCTTATACTTTATACAAGAAGTGCATGTTAAGTCAAGATCTAAATGGAGATATGTTAAAAGTCTAATTCTGCCCCATCAATCCACACAGAGATATGTTCAAAGCCTAATTCTGCCTCCTCAATCTACATGAAAATAAGTCACATACAGAACTACATCTATCTATGCACTTGTGGCATAAGCTTTATTTAGCATATGTACATCTGTTTGATTATCTATCTCACGCTAGATGAACAAATAAGCATTTGAAGAAAGTAATAAAAAATATTAAAAACAGAAGAAGCAAAATTCCTTCATTTGGCTCGTCCATTTCTCCTATCATTTTCAAAAATTACACTTAAAGTTACAATAGATGCCAAACAAACAATAGTGTAAAAGATGCCAACAATGATGGAGACAAAAATTTGTTGTTAAATTTTTATCCATCAGTTACACTTTTCTTTTATGCTCCAAAAATTCCACTAGGATAAGCATAGAAAAAAAAAATGAGGGAGGTGATAGGGAAATAATGCTGAAGTTAACCCAATATTATTGCAAATGTCAGCCTTTTAATCTACTCGTTAAACTAGCTTCGCTTGCAGAAGCTTTACTAGAGATAAATAACTTAAATTTACTCTTTTGTCCGGGACTTCAATTTTGTTTCCTAGTTATATTGCATTATTTCAACCCACTCTTCCTATATAGAAAGCAACAAAGTCATTGCAGCACAGGGCTGCAGATATAAGCAGCCATTGCTACTATACTCTTGTAAGCAATATCAAGTCAAATATTGATAAAAATCTACCAAATGTCTTCTTAGGCCTTGTATGATTGGAGCCTTAAAATCACCTTATCTACTTTTTATATTTATTTCACATTTAAAACAAACTCTCATATAAAAAATTAAACTTTATTTCACCTCATATACAGATAACAACATTAAAAATCAATATTGTTTTTGAAAACAATAATCAATATATTTCACATCCTATACACATCAATAAAAAAAAATCAACATTATTTCATATCTTACATAACTTCAAATATTAAAATAATTTTATTTTACATTACACACTATATCAATATAGTTTCTCTCTCCAACCCAAAAAACATCATCCAACCAAGTGAATCACTAGGCCAGTTTAGACTTGAGGTGGGGTTCACTAATTTCGGTAATTTTAACCTTGAAATTACCCCTAAACTGTGTTTGGTTGATAACCTGTGTTATCCCAATATATTGTTTGGGTGTAACCTAAGGTAAGAATATACCGGCAAAGAAGGTGAGAGCTAACCTAGATGAAGGGGTGGGATAGGACATGGTTGAGTTAGTTGGTGAAGGGTAGATGAACTAGGATAATACAAACATGAAGGACAATCTAGATAGTTTTATGCTACCTCTTAACACAAACTAAATGAGATACAATTTAGTTTATATGAGTGAAACATGAACATAGCTCAATATACTCTTCGTCTGCATCCTATATTTCAAAAATTCAAACTTCCAGGCATTTTGAAGCTTTACATCATAAAATGTTAAATCTGTTGGGAAATTGAAGGTTTCTCCCTTTTGACGAACATTTATTATTTTGATGTTTGATAACGAGCTTAAATTACTTTATAATGTATATCAAGATTTGACATTGTAGATTTGAAGGATTATTTGTGATAATCAATGTAAAGCTTCACGATCCATAAACTTATGCAAAGAGAAGATACGAAAGAAAGGTGCACAACATTAACTTACTCAAGACAAGCTAAGAAAAAAACAATATTACCTGAAGACCTTTGTGATCACTCCTTTGTTCTATTGGTTAGTTCAGGTAGAATCAATTGTAAGGTTTATTTTGAGTGCATGAGGTCTAGAGCAATTAAAGAGAACTAATAACTCCTTAAAGTATTCATAAGATAATATAGGCTAAATCAACTCAGCAAAGGGTTGGTGGACCTAGTAAAGAGGGCTGTTTCTAGTGCTGGCTGGGGCTTGGTCAATATGACTAGGTTGACGTAGTCTAGTCAAAATGTTCTCTAAAGTTGGCAAGGGTTAGGTCAACCAAGAGCTCTTGGGTCGACCTAGTTTGTTGGGTTCACCTAGTTTACGAACACCTAGGTATTAGTTAGGTCAACTGAATACCTAATTTTAGCAATTTCAACCAACCTAGCTAATTTTCGTGTTTTGTCTTTATTTTACCATGTGAAGAACCTATATTTAGCATGTTATAAGTTGCCACTGACTCGACCTAGTTTGTTGGGTTCACCTAGTTTACGAACACCTAGGTATTAGTTAGGTCAACTGAATACCTAATTTTAGCAATTTCAACCAACCTAGCTAATTTTCGTGTTTTGTCTTTATTTTACCATGTGAGGAGCCTATATTTGGCATGTTATAAGTTGCCACTAACTCCATTGATACTGAATCTCTCTAATGTTTCTACAAGATAAAAATAAATTTTGAAAAGCTCAAAATCAATTATGTAAAGTACTCTTGTCAATCCTCTCCAGGTGCATCGAATTCAATCATTAGGAAGTGAAGTGAGATTTAGTGTTTTATTTATGCTATCTTATATCTTCCCTGGGTTTCTATAATTGGAATGTAAAAAGGGCCTAGAGGTGAGATTTTTCTTCACTAACGAGAGAAGATGACCTCTAAGTTGAAACTTCGAGAAGGTGAATATGATTCCTTCACTTGGGAGTGAAGAGGGCCTCTAAATAGTGACTTAGAGGAGGATGGGCACTTTAGTTAGATTGTAATTGGGGTTTACTCTGTTACTCTTGATGCCAAAGAGTAAGAATAGTGAAGCATTTTAGGTTTTGCCTTTGGGCAATGGATGACATAAAAGTTGAGAACCATCTAAATCTTGTCTCTTTGTGTGTGATTATCTACATTTGTTTCCTGTTACATTAGTAGCTAGGCTTCACTCTTGCTAATCTATATTCGAGAATCATTTTCTGCGTATTTTTATATACCCAAAGATTGTATATTCAACCTCCTAGATGCAAGAAGATCCAACAAAAGAAATATCAAGGACAAGCATTGTGTGGCACTAAATAAGCCATGCTGATTGTGAAGTAGCATAACCATTGCATCTATTCTATGTTTTCTACTATGAGATCATCAGAAATACTTGTTTATATCATTTCAATCCTTAGAAAAAGTTCATACCTGGTTAACCACTATACTATGACAAGGTTTATTAGGCTACCTAAAATCTAAGGTGCAAAAAGAAAAAGAACAACAATACATATAAGAAAAAAGTAAGCAAGCAAAGGATAAATTACCAGGGGAAAAGGACAAGGGGAAAGAAAGAGGCATTGACGAAAAAAGAAATTTAGCAAAGAGAGTGACCAAGGATAAGCAAATAAGGAGAGCAAGAAAATAAGGCAGAAATGCATGCTGGAGAAGCTGCAAAGAGGAATGGAGAAAACAAACACTTAGCATTGCAGCAAATCAGCAATTGTTACAGATACATCATTCCTTCCACCTGGTGATGGCAATCTCATATGCTAAAGCAACAAACACAGATGGGACGGACTGCATAACAATGAGGGATCGTTGTTGAAGTAGTCTCAAAGCAAACCCATGCATCTTAAACTATGGTAACTAGAAAACCAACATAGGTCCAGATGCTTTTGAGCTTCAGTTGGGTAGCCCAGAAAAAGATGTGCAAAGAAAATCATAGAACCACGCATATCTCAAGTAAAAGTTCCATCAAAAACCAACATAAGTCAGCTCAATTTCAACAATTCAAGGCTACAAATTCATAATTAACCTCCTTTCCAACAACACAACAAGATTGGATAGACTAAATAAATTCCTTAGCCAGTGTTCTAGCGGAAAGATCTATTTACACATTTCAAAAGAAAGATGTTCCTCTTAACTTTAGGTGTTATATTGGTTACTTAACAAGTGACATTCCAAAATATGAAAAATAGTAAAAACGAAATGACTAAGATCTTCGAACATAATAAAACACCACATAAATAGCAATATTTGCCCCCGAATCTTCCGCTCCTCATTTCTATAACAAAAGTGCTTTATTACCAACATGCCATCCTTTTGCTTCAAAGTTTTCACAATAAACCCCCAATGTTTCACAAAATTATAGCTGAATTTTTAGCTCCCTGATTGACATAGAACAAATTACTACAATGCCACTCTTGAGATGCCCAATATGGTATCTTGTATCTATTTTAGTCTAACAACCATTTTTCCAGTTTCGGTTATGCTTTTTACCTTTAAATGCCTGATTACTAATGTATTTGGATATTAGTCCAAAACATAGTTTTGTCATATCAAATATAGATATTCCTATTCATTATGCTGCCTAGAATGGAGTACGCAATAGAACAAAGAAGCCAGTAAAGACAACCTACGGTAAATTAACTTAACTGTAAAAAAGTAAATAAGGTTGGAAGAAAAATAAGAAAAATGATATGAATATAACATTTTGTTTTGACTCAAAAAAGGCAAAGCCATCTTCACATGACAATAAAAATCTTAATAATCAATCACTCAATGAACCAAAAACCACCAACTTCTCCACCATATATATAATTTTTTCCATCAAGTAATGCAACAATTCAATTATAATATTAGAATTCACATAAATAGGGAGATCAACAAAAAAGACTTTAACGCAAAATGCAATTACGGAAGAGATCAAAGAGAAGAAACTGAGAATATTCATTACAGGAAACATGCAGACCAAGGTCTAAAGTTGTTAACAGAACATTCAACAACACAAGCATCAAAAAGAAACTTTTTGCTAACACGTACCACTGGATGATCCTGATCCACTACTAGAACTGCTTGAGCTACTACCCTTGCCTATTCTCTGCGCTGTAACTTTCCCTGTATCAACCGGAGAATAGCCGGTCACAGGAAGATCATTACCGCCAATGTCCACATCCTCATCTTCATCAACAGGCCCAACGCCTGCATAAAAGTCAGAAACACCAGACATATCATAAAATTCAATTATCAGACATCATGAAAAAGCATTCAACCAAAAGCTAGACTTGGTGGCTAACCTTCGCCAGGATGCGTAGATGAATTGCTGAGTCCAGATTCGTTTAAAATCTGTCGATAAGAGAGGAAAATTTTTTGTAAGCCACGTAATACAATTAAAAAAAATTTATCAAGCAGATACAACCTCTATTTCACAAAGGTCCATTTTCTCCTGCTGCTCCAAGAGGTTTCCTTGTGAATAGTCATCTAAGAGATTCTTTAATTCAAATAAGGCATCATCGCTAAGGGAGTCAAAGTCAATCTCTATTTCTTCCTCACTATATTGGTTTGTATTATCACAATGCCGCTTCAGGAAATCAACAATGTGTTGTGGCAGCTCTGGAATTAGAGATAAACGCCTGCTAAGACTCAGCTTCTCCTCATCATTCATCTTTGACTTATTCTCCAGCCCATGTTTATTATTGTCCTCCTGAGGAACACTCTTCCATGGCTTTGAGACTGTCTTGGTAGCAACCGTCTCCCTTCTAACAATTGCATCAGCTGCTTTGAGTTTTTTCTCAATAGGTTTCCATCTCATCTCAAAGAACTTGCTCATGACATCAGCCATGATATGCACATCATTACCAGGTGGATTGTATGTCATTGCGTTAGAGAATGTGAGCCTCACATCAGATGCAAAATCCCATGGGCTAGAGTAAAGATTTGAAGCTAGCTTGGATTTGACAGTTCCAAGATCCATAGGTTGCTTGATAACAGAGAAATAATCTGGAATGTTCAATTTGACTACATCAACAGGGGTGTTGAATACCCATGCATACTGATGTGCCATCAGGCGTTTGAGGAGTGATTCACATTGCTTAATCAGCACTGTTACTGAAGGTGGTCCTGGAGCCTGCTTGGTAGACTCGAATCTACCAGTTATCCCACGCTTCAAATGGGAAGCATTCTGGACCGGGTGATCCAGTTTCTTTATTGGGGGGTGATCACTAGAAGAAGATACAGCAACTGCATTTGATTCTACTGCAGCAGTGGAACGAATTTTCTTCTGAAATATCTGAACCATCTCAAGCTCCTGCCTCAGTCTCATTTCCAAGACTTTCCTTTCTGGACCAGACATCTTTGAAAAAGAAACAACTTGCATAGGAGCGCAAAAACCATCATATCTGTCTGCATTCAAGCTTATGCACCTTCTCTTTGGCGTGCAAGACATCTCTGAACCAACATGCCCGGGGCTAACAAGTCCCTCAGATTCACCAACCGCTTCCACTGCATGTCTGTACTCGGGAACAATGCTAGATGAGTATCCCTTAGAATCCTTTTGCGTTTTCCCCATCGATGTGAATGAAATATTGTGACAAAGCTCCTTTGAGGCCTTCCCCTGGGACCAGGAGCAGTTCTTAGTAACAGTCTGTGTCATAAGATCAATAAAACAGAACCTCAAGACTCCAACCCTACAAAAATCACTACAGCGCAAAGGGACTCCAATAATCAAGAAAAGAACAACCCCAAGTATGCCAACCCACAGCAGAAAAATTATCAAGTAATTTTCTCAAACAGATCTCCGCATTATCTTCAAACCAAAGTGATAAATTTTACCCTTCACGACACCCAGTATATCGTATGACGCAAGCTTTCGCCCCAAAGATCTCAGAGAGCAATTAACTTTATTTCTTACTAAATTTCCACAAAAGTGGCGTATTCAAGATGCAACTTTCAGGTAATCTCAAACCAGTCGCGAGGACAGCCCAAAACCTTGACCCAGTTGCGCTATGCTCCTCGTATAAGCCGAATGAATCCAAGTCAAACCACAAAAGAAGACGAGCTACAGATGCAACACCGGGCGTCCGAAAAGGCAACAAACCCTACCCCTTCCGACGATTCTCTCTGCCAGAACAGACTCCCAGTAATCAACGAAACAAGTGACGGAGAAATTAGGTCAGAGTTCTGCCTGCTTACTACCTCAAAAGATCAAAACCCAAGTCACGCAAGAAGGCGACGGACGGAATCGAAGACCGCGGGAGCACGACAAAAGACGAGAAAATCCTTCGGAACTCGGGCAGTACGAAATCTGGATCCCTCCGAGGCGCTTCTTCCTCTTACCAGTCAAGCTGCCGCAAAACCCTAGCCGCCAGGCAGATCTTTCGCCGACGTACTATTACCCTTCTCGTCTCCTGCTCCAGCACCGCGACTCCACGACGAGAGAGCTAGCGAAACAGAACTCACGCAACGGACCTCGCTCGGGCGGCTCGAGCCAACTTGAGTCCCAATAGAGTCCTGGTCACGGTTTATATAGATTTAACTGAAGTGTCTGGCTCGGAGAAACAGGACTATCCTGGCTGTTGATCACGCCAACATCTTCATCTCACGGTCGGAGACCACACGGAGGTCGGCTGATTCTGGATCGACGGATCGTGTTCACCCTCAATCCAAGTCGGGTTCACATTGGCAACCGAAGAAATACATATGATCAAATTACTTATATATTTTTTTAAAATTACATACATAATGTTAAAAAAATTATTTCATATAATTAATATATAAATTTTTAATATTATATATTAACTATAAAAATCATAATGAATAATTGCGTACATAACACTACATAGTACCATAATTACAAGTATCACACTTATTTTCAAAAAATTATATTGTAGTTTTAGATAAATTGTGTGGGGTATAAAAAAACGTGTGGAGTGTAATTTTTTTAAAAAAATATTTAATATGTAAATATGATAATATGAAATATTATGTATGTAATTTATGATGACTCATATTATAAAGTTTTTTAAAATATGAACTCGCAAATTTTTTTTTAAAAGTTATGTATCAAAATATAATTAAAAATTAATTATAAAAATATTTTAATAATTAATTTAAAAAAATAATAGAAATATTTAGCAATTTATTTGGATTGATGGTAACCTAAAAATCAATCAAAAATAAAGTGAACAATTTTATTTAATTTTGATCTAATTTATTTATTATGAGAGCTAAGACACCTTTTGTTAAATACGAACTAACATGTATGAACAAATTCAATGAATTGAAAAATAAAAAAATAAAAATAATTATAAGTTAATTATAAAAATAAGGTAATTATACGTATATTATTAAAATTTAGTTATTTAATATATTTAATATCTAAATTTTAAATATTATATATTAATTGCAAATAATTTATAAAAATTATAATTTTTTGTTGCATATATATTATAATTTTATAATATATAAATTGTGACAAATTATAATTTTTATATAATTTTTTAGTTATTATATAATATTAAAAATTTATATATTAATGATATAAAATAATTAAATTTTAATATCATGTACATAATTTTTAAGAAAATTTTTTTGGTAATTTGATCTTATTTATTCAGTTCACATTGACAATCAGCCAACCTTCGTGTGATCTTTGTCGCTGAGATGAAGATGTTGGCAATATCAATGGCCCAGATCGTCATGTTTCTCCGAGCCAAGACACTTTGGCCCCGTTTATTTAGCTATTAAAAATTAACTTAGTTTAATTTTAATCAGACATATCACATCACACATAAAATTTAATATTAAAAATTAATTTTATTTCACATCCTACATATATTATTAAAATAATAATTAAATTACATCGTATTTTTTCATATATCTCAATACAATAACTAACTTTGTATCACATCCCTCACATATTTCAATAGAATAACTAATTTTATATTACATTACTTACATATTTTAATATAATAATTAATTTTATTTAATATTATTTTTAATTTTTAATAAAAAATATTTTTATTTAAATTTAAATTTAATTATACAAACAAACAAGTCCTTGAAGTTAACTATATAAACGGTGACCAGGACTCGACTCAATTTGGCTCGAGCCTACCGAGCGAGGTCCGTTGCGAGAGTTGTATTTCGCGTGCTCCCTCGTCGTGGAGTCGCTGTGCTGGAGGAGGAGAGAAGAGCAGGGGAGGATAAGAGTACGTCGGCGAAAGATCTGCCTGGCGGCTTCGGTTTTGCGCCAGCTCGACTGGTGAGAGGAAGAAGCCTCTCGGAGGGATCCAGATTTCGTACTGCCCGAATTCCGAAGGATTTTCTTGGCTTTTGTCGTGCTCCCGCGGTCTTCGATTCCGTCCGACGCCTTCTTGCGTGACTTGGGTTTTGATTTTTGAGGTAGTAAGCGGCAGAACTCTGACCTAATTTCTCCGTCTCTTGCTTCGTTGATTACCGGGCGTCTGTTCTAGCAGAGGGAATCGTTGGGAGGGGTAGGGTTTGCTGCCTTTCCGGACGCCGGAGGTTGCGCCTGTAGCTCGTCTTCTTTTGTGGTTTGACTGGGTGCATTCGGCTGATACGAGGAGCATAGCTCAATTGGCTGATACGAGGTGCATTCGGTTTGACTGGGTGCATTCGGCTGATACGGGTAGGGTTTGCACCTGAAAGTTTCATCTTGACTACGCCACTTTTGTGGAAATTTAGTAAGAAATAAAGTTAATTGCTCTCTGAGATCTTTGGTGCGAAAGCTTGCATCATACGATATACTGGGTGTCGTGAAGGGTTAAATTTATCACTTTGGTTTGAAGATAATGCGGAGATCTGTTTGAGAAAATTACTTGATAATTTTTCTGCTGTGGCTTGGCATGCTCGGGGTTGTGTTTTGCATATTTGATATGTTTGATGAAATTTAAATGTAAACAAGTTGTAAACTTTGTCATAATTATTTATAGATTATATTTCATTGTTTGTGGGTCCTTCCATGTTGTGAAGCATATTGAGGGTCAGTTGGGAAAAACCCTTATGCTATAACTTACGAGAAGGCCCCAAATTTTATTCCTCAAACTTTATGTTGTGGGCTAGTCAAGCAGGAGAGCAGGTGGTATATGGGATCAAAGTCCTCTCCAACGCCTACCATGAACTATATCTAAATTTTTCTTTATCTTCCTTAACAACACTAGTCAACAAACAGTCTCAATAAATTCTCTTTATATCACTTTCAATTCTATCATCAAAAACAATAGTAAACTACTGATTCATCAAGCCTCGTGTTTTGAAGCGTGAATGGGAAAAAACTGTCGCAGTGAAATAGCTATTGCATGTTGTTTTTTTTTGATGGAAGGAACAATATTAGGAACACTTGATATCTCAGGAATATTGTTGGTAGATATCACTAGAAAAAAAACAAGTGCCCTTCAAGGAAGTTGTAATAATAGTTATCATTTACTGCATCAATTAAGCCAACTTCACACCCCATGGTTGCTGAAATATCATTTACTTGAATCGGACTGGACCCAAAACAGTATTAAGATAATTACCTGTAAGAGCTATCAGTTTTTATTTTTTTTCAAGTAACATATTTAAAGCTCATTGTTTGACATTCTCGACATTTGCAAAAGAGATTCTCTGTCTCCATCGTCATTAGTCTCAATACGCATAAATTATGACCATGTCAGAACTAAAATATCAATTTGCTGCCACTTGGTTGAGAGTCAAATTTTAGCATGTGATATACAATTTCAATCAATCATCAATCTTCAACCGTTGGAATTGCTATAATTTTGCTAAACCCAATGACATATACAACTTTTCATCCATCAAGTGTTAATACAACATCACCATTTCAAACAATACAAACATTTGGGTCGGACAATTGCGAGTGCCTAGAATTACAATTCATGAATTAAAATTAAGTTGCGTAGACGAGAGGAAAATAATCTAAAAACCCTGAAAACATTCAAGCATGAAGGCAAATTATCTCACAAAAAACAATTATGCATGAACAGTATACAATGCACACTCTAAAGTTATGGACACTACAAAAATCAATAGTAAAATAAGGATTGCTAAAATGAGATATGAGTTTTAAATCTGGGACTTACACTTGGCGAAAACAAACAAGACAAGAACAAGTAGTTTTTCTTTTTCTTTGAGAATCAAGAACATGTAGTCAACTTGAAGGCGTAGACTTCAACTACGGTTGTTAAAAGGTCAAGCTCGAACTATCGAAGTAATAGCATTCTTAAATACATTGCGCAGGTCTCACACAAATCAAAAAACATCTGCCGACTGCATGCACAATACAACTCAGGTTAACTAAAAAATTAATGCACTGCCCGCCAGCATTAAAGACCACTGGCTAAAAGCTCTTGGAAGCATGGCCATTGTACTTGACATAGAACTAATAGGAGTTCAACAATGATGACTTCTGTTGCTATATCCATATCTGAGTCCTTACTTGCGTCCTGCTTCCCTTCGTCAGCATCGTTTACCTGGACTCTATTGATGAAGTCCAGGTCATCCCCTTTACGCTCTTTGTCAGCTTCCCCGATTGATGAGGACAAAGTAACCACTTTGCTAAAGACTTCTACCCCTTCTTTTGCCTCTTCACCACCGGCTTTGATGATCCAGCATCTCACGAGGGACCCTCTTGCTCCCCTATTTGCAAGAGTCGAAACCACTCGAACAGTTCAGCTCCAACTATGCTCTGTCTGCACAACGCGAACGAAGTTAGAGGACTGGGTAAAACCATAAAAAAACCAATGTCTAAAAGAGATTACTTTTGTAGGTCATTTTGCCCCCTTCGAGCACTTCAAGTACTCTTCGGTGTTATGGACAAACTTCCATATCTCATCCAGTACTTTGAAGTATTGGTTCTAGAAACCGATCCTGTCCCCTAAGAATCGCGCCTCTCCCATTCTTTGTGGGATGGTGAACCTCATCTCGCCAGGGTTGACAAAGAAGAACATTATGTACCAATCTCTGAAACTGTTGTCCTTCGTCTTGAAAACCCAACAGAACCTCCCTTTCAAAACAAAACCACCATGGAGATGTTGGTTGGCCACTCATTGAAGGTCGCCTTGAAACTTATTGGCAAAAGCTTACTAATCAAATGCCAATACTTTTGGCACATTGCATTTGAGTTTCCTTTCAGCATGGAAGGGTAGGAAAATGTATTTCCATAGGAAGCCATCTCGGTTAATTTTAGAATGGAATAATTTTTAAAAGTTTTATTCATACAAAAAATTTTGTGGGACTCCATATAATTGAAAAATGTTTATCTTTCTTTCTTATCTTCTGACAGCTTTGATGGCGGAAATGTCTGTTTCAGATGCTAAAAGATTATGGTCTATCATATGGCATGGAGAGGATCTGGTTTATAAGAAGAGAAGGTGTGCCTCTCACACTCCTATAATATCTTCTTGTGAAATTTCTTTATTGTTTGATTTCGGCTATAATTCCTTAATTTTCCTTTGTTATAGCTTATACTGTTTAACATAAATAATCATGTCAAGGGCTCCTGCTTAGCTTTGTTGATCATTTGGTAGATAAGTGTGTTGTGTGATGGTTTCATGCTTTGTAATTTGTTCATACAGTCAGAACTTCATAAATATAAAAGACTGCCGAGCAAGCACCATTAAGAGCACTGGACTAGAACTACAGTAGGGTTTATTAGTAATAAGTAACAGAACAAGATGGGAAATTCCTTGATGCATGTAGAACGGCCAAAATGTTTCTAAACATTGTCATTGTTTGTGGCATTTGTTTTTGGACTGCATTGTTTCAATTGTTGATCAAATATGTGCTCTTCATTCCTAAGAAAGTAAGCTCTGCTGATTTTTTGCATTCAAAATCATGAACAGGCTATATAATTGGTATAGGCATCTTTCAGCTAGTATAATTAGGGCTCTATACAGATACATATTTGTGTTTTGAAAATTTTTGTTAATCTAGTTTTTTTTTTTTAATAGTGATGCCCTTTTCCTGCATAGAATCATATCCTAAACAAGAAATTATTGTAAAATGCTTGTTTCAAGTATCAATCTAGTGATGTTTTGATATTAGCACTTAGTTTGTGCTTTGGTTCAGGATCTTTCGCCTTCAATATTGAAGCACCAAAGCTCATATTTCTGAAACCTTTACCTGAATGAAATTATCAAATCCCTTCTCTTTGATAAAAATGATGGAAGTTTCCGTTTTAATTGATGGAAAAGCATTAGTTTCTTGGTTATTTTTCTTCTTAGCCTGAGAAATGGTTAATTCCTTTTTAGTGAGGTGCATATTGTGCAAGCCTTTTTAGAATTTTAGTTTTTCTTGAAAGATGATTAATGCTTATCTACATGTTGATGTGGGTAATTAACATTTTTGTCCCTGAGGTTTGTGGTTTTCTCTTTATTCCACTTGTTCTAAATCATTTCATTATGGTCCCTGAGATCAATCTCCGCTTTCAAGCATGTCCTAACCTTAAACTATTCTGTTAACTTTTTAGAAAGCCCCAATTTTACCACCTTTCTAGCTCTCACACTCTCTCCAATGATAGGTTCGTAAAGCTTCTCCTTCACCATTCCTCTCCTCCTAGTACACCTCCCTTTCATCACCATTGGTGGCGACTCCATCACTTTTGATGACCTTGAGGTAGTGGCATTAATCATGGATGAAAATGAAATGATTTAAAAAGCATAATCTAAAGTTAATGAATGTTGGACCTGTGACTCCTGTTTTCCACTTAATGGGAACTTTACATTGCGGTTGTACCACTTACTAGGAAATTTTTCTTGATGGCTTAATTCATCATTTTAGTGTATTTGACCATCAAGAATTAATAGATTGTGATTTGGGAAGCCATTATATATGTTTTTAATTACTTAAAATGTAAGCAATGTAAACTTCATTCTTTCCTAAAATTCTTTAAAACACATTTCTAAATTAATATAAATCAAATGCAAATATTCTTTTCTTTCATCATTATAGGGTGATCATTAATACTTAGGTATTGCGGAACTAGTTTAGTTTTATGCTAGGTAGATTTACTATAGAAACTGTTTATTTGTTGAGAGGTTTAATGGAGGTCATAGGGTGATCATGCATATATCATATCATAATACTAAGGTATTGTAAATTTAGTTTGCTTTTATGCCAGGTAGATTTATTATAAAAGCTATTTATTTATTAAGAGAATTAATGAAGAATTTTGGAGATGGAAAAAGAATTATATTTGATTTTTATCAATTTAAAAATGGCTTGTGATAAAGTTCTAAAGGAGGTGTTTTTGGGAGTTATGGAAAAGAATGATATTTGTACTGTTTACCTTTAAATTATTAAAGACATTTATAGGAGGCTACTATTTCTGTTCGGACTTGAGAAGGTCTGACTAAGAATTTTTCTATTACGATTAGATTATACTAAGACTTGGCTTTAAATCAATATTTTATTGCATTGATTATAGAGGTTATGAGTAGACACATTCAAGAGGAGGTGCTTTAGTATATGTTTTTTGCAAATAATTTTTTTTTTATTGAGAAGACTAGTGATGAGGCTAAGACCAAACATGAGTTTTGGAGTACTATAATGTTTAAAGTTCTCTTTCTTAGTAGATCCAAAACCAAATATATAATATTTTCTTAAAAAAAATGAAATGTATGATGCAATTTTTCGTGAAATTCGTATGATGCAATTTTTGTTAAGATAAAAGCACTAGTATTGGGGAAGTCTCAATTAGCAATCACATTATTAAGAAGAGTGTTTCTTGGATATTACAGTTTAATGATATATAAAATTACGGTGAAATAGGACGATGTTATTGGTAGGATTCAAGACTTCAAGTAAAATGAATTAAGTGAAATAATTCATTTGATGTTGTGTGATAAAATAATTTCACCTAGGCTTAAAAGTAAATTTTATAGGATAATAAGTAAGATCAGCGATGTTATATTGTGCTGAATACTGACCTGTAAAACTGAAATATATGAATAAAATAGATATCGTAGAAATGAGAATGCCATTGTGGATGAGTGAGTATACACAAAAGGATGATATATGGAATGACTACATCCATGAGAAGGTTGAAGTGACCTTAATTAAGGATAAATTTAGAGAGTTTTCTTTGATGTGTATATAAATAGTAGGCTAATAGAAGCTCTAGTAAGGTGAGTTGCGTTATTGAATTTTGCCTATGTAAAAAGAGGAAGAGAAAAACTAAAACGGCATGGCAAGAAAGTATAAGGAATGACTTTACATATTTAAAGCTAAATGAAGCAGTGTTATTTGATAGAGTGCAATTGAAACAAAGAATTCATGTAGTCGACCCCACCTAGTGGGATTAAGGCTTAATTATTATTGTTGATTTGTGAATCATTATATCGTTATAATCTGTTCTGACTATTTGGATTACGAAATCTCATACGCGCAAACTTATTTCACATTTGCACTATTCTTGTTAATTATTTTGTTTTCTACATTATAATATTTCTTGAAACTACATTATAATTTTTCAAAAGAGCTTGCCTGAGGCTATTGAATAATATGTGAAAGTTGGCATTGGGTAAGGGATTGAAATCTGTAATGTTTGTCCAAACCTTTTGCACTGCTTTCTCAACTTCCAGATCATGTTCTATAGTAATTACGTTTTTCTTCTTTTGTTTCGAAGTTTTTTTTTCTTGAAAATGTGTACTATTTGTAACTTCAAGTATGTCATGTCATTGCTGAGAAAATGCCATAGTTTATTGAATAACGAATGCTTTGCAGATGGTTAATGCAAATGGCCTTGACAGATACGGGTGAAGTTAGATTGAAGAAGTTCAAAAAGCCAAAGTTATTGAATAAATTGTAAGTTGATTTTTCTTTCTCTGGTTTATTTTGAAAAGTTTGACCTATGAGACTGTTATCTTGTTTATTTTATGTGGATTGGAACTCCAAACATGTAAGTGCAATCCTAGTTCTTGTGCTTATGGAAGCTTAGCACTTGGAAAAGTACGTGCTCTGTTCATGAAAGCTGCTAGTTGGTTCTTAGAAATAGGCACAAAATGACAATAGGGGGAAGATTGAAGAAAGAGGAGATATGCATGTGCTTTTTGGAAATGGCTATAAATCTTCATCTTCATATCTTGCCTTTTGATAGTCTTAATTTGTGTTATAATCCATCCATCCATATGTAAGTTAGACTTGGAGAACTGCAGTGGCATATTTAGATGAAAGAGCATCAGAGTGGCTACTGATAATCATTTATGTCCTTGCAGACAGTACAATTGCTTGTCCCTTTTCTTCAGCAATATCTAGTAGATTTTTCCAACAAGATACACTAATTCTTATATTGTATGCATTCATTTTTTTTTTTGAAAGACGTATGTATTCAGTTTTTGGTGAAGGGGGATGGTGCAGGAGTAATCCGTAAAATAAGTTTCTGTTCTGTTTTAGAAAATGTCAATTATTATGTGATTGCGGTCCTAAGTGAAATATCAGTGGAAATGTTTACCTCAATTCAATCATGGATACTCCTAAGATGTTGTATATGCGTCTTGAGCATTTTGGAGACAGAAGAATGATATTTCGTACTTTTGATGGAAGGTGTTTACCACTTAGGATTACATAGTCCAAGGATTAATAACTTGGGAAAAGATTTAGTAAATTACAAGATTTAGTAAATCTTGTAATTGAAAAACTTAGGAAAAGATTTAGTAAATTACAAGATCCAACAGAAATGTTAAGATAAAAATTAATATTATTTAACATCCTACATATATTGAAATTTGAAACTTGATTTTATTTCATATCTTACAAAAATCCTAAGATGAAAAATAGTTTTATTTCAAATCTTACACAAATTTAAATGAAATTTGTAAACAAGCCAAAATCTGAGTACTTACTAAACTATGCCTAAGTATATAGTTTAGTTGAATTTGAATATTCCAAAACTAAATCTTGTTCGAGAAAATTTTGTTATTAATGACCCTCATGTGTAATCTATGTGGCTGTAGTACAATTCTTCATGTTACTAGCATAAACTAAGTAATGCTGGCTACCCAGAAAATTCTTATTAGGTTCATTGTTTAAAATACTATGAATGGTGGACTTCAAAACCATGGCTTTCAACTTCTTTCAAATAACAGATACTATGAATGGTGGACTTCAAAACCATGGCTTTCAACTTCAAAACCATGTTTTTTCATTCCAGATAGAGAGATGCCCATTAGTTAATCTATAATGCTATTTCTTCAACTTACATCAAATAACAACATCCATCATTATTTCCTAGATTTCTTTGCACTTCTTTATGTCAATATATAACTAATTCTGGTACTAACTGTTGTAGGAACATTTTTGATATAGATTTATGCATAAATGACAAAGCTTTGAGATGTTACACTTTTGCAGGTTCCTACCTGAATCATTTGTAAGGAGTGATGAAGTAAGTTGTTTACTTGCCCAGTCAGTTCTTATGCAATCCCTTGTCTTAATCAAATGCACATATTGAAGTAGTTATCTGTAATTATGCATGATGCATGGATGTTTCTAATGAAAATAGTTTGGTTATAGATTTTGATATCAACAAGATTTAGAAGTGTGCGTGATATAAATTTTATAAAAAAAAATTCCAGTGCCTCTGTGAATATAAATCAATGATGCATGCTTAAACATATTCATATTCTTCTTGGTCATAAAATTTAGACCACCTTTTGTATTTGAAAATGTGCATGCATGCATGGAGATTGTTGAAATGAAATTTTTTATTCTATTGTGGGATTAACTTTGTGATGAAGATCAACCCATTGATTCTGACGATTTTGTGCTTAGATATTTTGGGTACAAGAAACATAGTGGATAGTTTGAAACTAGAGGAGTTATTTTATCTTATTATGTTTCACTCTATTTTTTTTTACCTCCTCTTCTATTCTCTGTTTCCTTTCTTCTCTTTTCGTTCTATATAAATCGACTGAATCACATATAAGCAATTCATTGGCTTTATTATCATGCACCATGCCAGTTTGCCAAATAACACACTATTCAAGTCTGCATATACCTGCCTGTCTGCAACTACTCCCGCTCACAGCATGTGCTTGACCCAATGCCTATTTCATGAAGCCTCACGCCTGCACAACCACATGTCTTTTGAAATTGCATGCATACCTGCAGTGCCTAGCTCTGACAACTTGACCTACTTGTAGCCTCACATTTCGCAATTGTGTGTTGACCGCAGTCTCATGCCAACCCCTAGTGGTGCTCCTGCTTGGAGTTTCGTGTCGCTCTTCTCTACACTCCTCTCTTCCTACCCCACCATGCCTTTTGCCTCCTGCCTTTATCTCATCATGAGCAGGCAACCCCCTTTGTTTTGCTTGCCCCTATTCTACCTTCACTCTACATAGTCAGTGAAGTCTACTTAGTGTTCATACACTCCTATTTGTTCACTTTATTTTGAATACGTTAGGATTGACCCTTCTCATTTTATGCCTAGCTGTGGTGTTGCTTCCACTCATTTAGATCGAAGCACACATACAATTTCTTATTTACTAGTCTTGAAACTTAGTGTTAATAGTATAGCACATAGCTTTTCCTTTGTAAGCACGTTGCAAGGAGAACCGTTTAAGTACATTTTTTGCAAACTGTGAACTCGAACAAAAATATGTGTGCAAATCACTCTTTGAGGGTAATTTCCCTCGTATTGAAGCTTGATTTACATTTATTCTATTAACTAGTAATTTGCTTTGGTCCAGCTAAAAAGTCTCTTTACTGCCTCTTTACTTGCTTTGATACATTGCACCAAAAAATGAAGTGAAAAATCAACTTTGCCATCATGCTTGCACTTTCTGCAAGCATTCTTAAACTTTCTTACTGCTACATGTACGAAAACCTTAAAATGAAACTACTGCCTCCAAATCAATTTTTGAAACTTGAAAATGACTTTGGAGAATTTACTTAGGACTTCACGTTCAAAATTCATTATGAATTAATAAGAAGTTTAATCAATTACAATAGCAATTTGAAAATGTTTTAGACTCTTGGATAAGCAGCATATTTATGACATAGTAGAACCATGTCGCACACAAACACCTAAAAACTCATCTATTGGATTAGTTCATGTTATTCTTCCTACACTTCATATTGAACCTACTATGTCTACAAGCATGTCTAGGTTAGTTTATGGGGATGCCCAACCTCACCATGTGGATAGATTTGGAGATGAATTCATTCATGATGTTTGTGAGGTGCATTCACCAATTAAGCCATGACATAAAGTATTTCAGGGTCCAGCTGGGAGGTTCTTTATAGACCATACAAGTGTTGTTGAGCTCCATTGGGTGAGTGATGATATTTATATGAAGGTTAAGCTTATCGCCAAATATTTTAAGAAAAATAAGATACTATTACTTTTATTGATTGGATTGATAATTTGGAGGATTACTATGAGTGATATAAGATGATCAATGAGGAGAGTTAAATTGTGAAGATAAATTTAGTTCTACTAGGAGATATTCCTAAAATTGTTCAGAGGATTGAGAGTTTATAGGAACCACCCAGCACATAATGAGTTGTTATGGAAGCTAATTGAAAGAGAAATATCCCCATGCCTTTTATAGTGGCCAGCTTTACATTCACCTCCACATCCTTAAGATCTCTAGTGCGACCCAATAAGTTGTGAGGTTTAGTGAACTTATACAGTAGGCTTCATTGAGAATCGACGATGCACACTTTTTTTCAACATATACGGTTCTTTGAAGTGCATCTTCTAGAGATTCAGGAATATATAACTCAACCACTTTCATAATATCAACCCTATGTATAGAAATAAATGTGCTATTATCCCCTCCATATAGTGTCACCACGGTTACGCTATGGATTATATAGTATCTCATTTTCCAGAAAGAGCCTTAGTCCTAGACCACTATGATCCTAATAAGCCTACTAATTTGAAGAATGAGGTAGTTTAGCCAGTCACATATTTACTTGTCCACAAATAAACTAAGTGATGCAGAAAAAAAATAAAATTTTTCAAAGTTTATCTACCGTAATGGTAATTGTAGGTGCTGTAAGCTTGTGATTGATAGTAGTAGTTCTATAAATGTTGTAGGTAATGGTGTTATCAATAGATTGAATTTTAAGTTAGTTCCCCTTTATCTTTCAAGGTAGCTTGCCTGAATAAAAACACCTTACATGTGATCCAAATATGTCTAATGCCCTTTATGACATTAGTGGATGTGGTACACAATTTTTAGGATGACCTTGGTCGTTTGATTTAGATGTGACTCATCATGGAAGAGAAGTAGTTATGCTATCGAGTTCAATGCAAGTACTTGTGTAACCCTAAAGAGCTTTGGTCAGAAGTTAGGGTCGCTCTTATTGCCCCAGCTAAGGAACATTATCGTTTTGAGTAATTGAGAGTTTCGGAGATTGACTAGTGCTAGCAAGACATTGCTTGCCATAATGCCTAAACCAGTTTTACTAGACCTATAGTTTTCTGCACCCAAGAACTAAGATGGGAAGCCTTTTGACTGAGTTTGTTGACGTTATGCCTAATGAGATTCAATGCATGATAGATATCCAGCACATTATAGATCTTGTTACTAGCTCTCATTACTTAATCTCTCACATTATAGATTGAATCCAAAAGAATGAGGGGAACTCAAAGGGCAAGTGGGTGAGTTTACTGGAGAATGGTTTTATCACAGATTGAGTCATTTTATTGATCCTTCCATTTTTACCTTGAAAAAAGATGAATCTTGTTGGGATTTTCATTAATAGTAGTACTACAATGAAAAATACCATCAAGCATAGGTTTTTGCTCTTATACAAATATTCACTACATATCAAAGAAATTTAATTGAAAAGATGCTCCTATGCAACTGTTAGATATCATATCAAACTAATTCAATCGATGTTTTGCTTTAGGAAACTATTCATGACATATTGAGGTAATTCAATCGATAACTTTCTTTTATATAAACTATTCATGACATATCTAAGTGCTTTAATCGAAAATATGCTTTTTTCAAACTATTAGATGACTTATCGAAGTAATTCAATCGACAATTTTCTATTAGACTACTATTATGACATCAAAGTTATTGGATTGATAACTTATTATTTGACAACAATTCACTTCCTCATTTGGAGGATGTATTAAACATGCTGGTGGGCTCTAGTTGTTACTTTAAGATTGACCTTATATTAAGATTAGGCCTGAATATGAGTGAAAAGTTTCTTTCAGGACTCAAGTTAACCTTTTTGTGTGGCTATTTGTGCATTCTGGATCGTCAAATGCTCATAGCACTTTCATGAACGAAAAGTGTAGCTTTCTGTTGTTGGTTGTCCTTTTTTTTAAGGATTCATCATCTTCTCTAGGTATTTCGGTAGATCAAGAAAAAATGAAAGTGATGAAGGATTGGACTGATTCATCATCTATTATTGAGTCGCAAATTGTTCACAGGTTAGACACTTTTTATAGGAGGCTCATTAAAGACTTAGTTTTATCATTGCTCCCATCATCAACAATCTGAATGGAGAGTACAAGTTAATGTTTGGTTGATGTAGTTATGTAGCCTTGGAGAGTAAAAATAAGGTAGTGGTAGTAGGAGGTGGGGCTCCCTGTGAGCTTGGAAAGTTAAAAAGAAAACAGGGAAAAACATCAGGGAATTGGAAGTTAAAAACCGGAAGTTGAAAGAGCCAACCAGGGAATTGAGGCTTTTCGCTAGGGTCATGATTCTAAATACTAATATATTTGGAGTCAACTCATGATTAATTTCAAGTGGCTTGAACTCGACTTGAAGGTAATTTCGAGTAATGAGTAAGTTAAAATCCAACTCGAAATTGACTTGATTTCATTTTGAGTCGAGTAAAATTCAAGCAATTTTCGAGTTTCAATTATTTTTGCGAGCTCTACCATCATAGAAGGGAAAGTGACAATTATATAAATTCTAAATGAAATATCATTATGATGATTTCATCGTACTGTTTAATTTCAAAGCATGCTCCATGACAAGGCTTGAAAGGGATTAACAACTTTCACAAATTAGGTTTGAAAGCATGCTAATGTTAGATTTGTGGAACTGGCAAGCTCTCTTTATTATCGTATTAGTGAAGAACTACTGTCGGGTAGTTGACAAGCTTTTTGTCTAATGTTTATTGTTGATTAACATGGGATAACTGCCTTTGAATTACTATCTTCCTCAGCCTATCTGCTTCTATAAGTTTTGTCCAGATATTTGAGCATCAGGAAATTTAATCTGCAGAATTGTAAAAACTTATCTTCCTTTATGCTATTGTAAATATTTTTCAGGTTTCTTCTGAGGCTGTTAAACTGAATGTTGAAAAGAGTTGCAGATCATCAGGTGACACTGAAAAAGCTTTCTGTGGGTATGACAATCAATTCTTGTTGTCTGACAAACATCAATTGGAGTGCTACTTTTTCACATTATCCAATTTAAAGAAGTTTCACTCAGCCATTGATCTATTGAGCAATAAGTCATTATGCTTTCTTGCTCAGTTAGTTACTAAGAACAAGATTAGCTTTGAGAGGAGCCGCTCAAAACTTAAAGAAGTCATCAAGGACCATTTTTCACACAGACTTTTGGCATCTGGTGATTTGGCATCATTAGCACAGCTTCAGGAGCTACATGAGATCTTGGAAAATCCTTCTCATCTTGGTGGAAAACAATCGATTCTAATGGCTACCGCTAGTTCGTCTCCTCTTACATCCATCTCTATGGCTTTGGAGTTACTGGATAGTATGCCACTCCGGGCTCTCACTGCAGTGAACAGGAAACTTCTAGGTAAAAAATGGGTTCCTCGGTTTCCACCTTCCAAGCCTGGCTACCAAAAGAAGCATCTTGTGAATATGATTAAGGCTAGATGTGGGAAACTTACTGGTGCTGTACACAATGACAGTTGCATGCCACAAGAACTTGTTAAAGCATTGTCAGTCATATATCTCTTTTTTCAGCATAAAAACGCATGTTATGACACACTTATGCCAAAGTTCTATTTTTCAACAGAAACTGTTAGGCGGCAGAGCGACATATTAAAAGCTCTTTCATATCTCTCTGAGCTTACATCTAATCAGTTGAAAGATTTACATTCCATACTGGGTATCAAATTGGAAAACGATGCAACTAGTTTCGAGAATGATCTTAAGCACTATTTGTTGCAATGTTTGTTTGAATGTGATGAACTTGATGTCCCAGTTGAAGTGTCTGATGTGCTTGGTATTATAAACAAAAACCCTATCAGTTCTCAGCTTGGAATATGCTCAGAGGAGACAATTAAAGAAGAATCTGAGGCAGTGCTTAATGTGAGTTGTCAGCTTATGAAAATTTGGTCTAAATTGCCATCGGACATTAGTCCAGATGACAACGCTTCGTTGGGGCTGGAAAGCGATGGTGATACTCAGAGTATTGATTTTGAACTGACTGAGAGTGGCTACTGCTCAACCTTTGTCAAGCATGAACATCAACAGAAGGAAGTTTTTTGTATAAACGATGAAGTTGAGACATCTGGGGATTCAGTGCCTGCTGCATACTGTGGTTGTGGGAATAATAGTTCTGGTGATGTTTCACCTTTGGAGGCCTCCATGAAGCTTGGCTCTCTAGTTGAGCTTAAAGAGAAGCAAATTGACAAACAGGATTCCCAATCTAATTTCAAAGAATTAATGGAAAATTTTCTCCCGAGTCCTCATCAAGTGCTGGTAGATAGTAGAGATATCCCAATCAATGAACTTTGTGATGTGATAGGTTTTGTTTCTTATAAACTTATAGGTAACATGCTGGATAAATTTTTGCGAGTAGAAGGTCATGATATAGATGTTAAGACTAGGCATCGTAAGAAAGGTGAAGCATTTCGTACCAAAGGTTTTCAAGGTATTGAAGGACCTTTTAGATGTTCGTTAGTGCTGATAAATAATTTTCCTTTTATTGATTAAGTAGAATTGCCATCTTGCCTTAAAAGGTGTGAAAGACCTCCTGGATGCGTCAGTTGATGATGTTGGCTTTAAAGTTCTTGTCCAATCCACGGAGGACTTGTTGCCTTCTATTCCTAAGAGGTTATTTTTTGTTTCTACTACTTGATTAGTGCTTTTCTGTCATCAAGGACAATTTTGTCAGTTACTTTGTATTTCGAGCTTCCATGATTTCTTTTCTTGCCAAATGTCTAATTCTTTTTGTTCCCCTAGTTACAGATGCTTAGAGAGAGTGAAGCTCTTAGGCAGGTCTTAGGTGTTTCCTTTGTGTTGATGAGGCATCTCTTCACATGATCAGGAATAGAGGGAAGGTCTGTTATGGAACTTTTCAAGTAATTTGTTTGACCCATTTCAGTTGTTTCATTATTATGTTCTTTTTACTACCATAATGGTTTGTTAAATAAAGGGCTGCTACGGCAGACAATTGATTTTTCCCAATGTTACTCGAGTTAGCCTCTTCATAAAGTTGGGAGGAAATTTGTGCATAATATGCTTGCTAATACTTCTAAGATTTGCAGTTTATAAAAGATCTGTCATCATTGCTGATTATCTCAACATAAACACGAGATTTACTGATTGAAAAATTATTTTTTAAGTCTCATGTTGGGCTTAATGAAACCTTAGGAGAAAAATTAGCTTTTTGCATTTTAGCTAAAGCCCAAATGTTTCACTTGTTTGCTTGACCAATTTTGTACGCCAACATCCTATGATGATTTAGGGAGCTTTCGAAAGGTGTTTGGTGATCCTAATTTATTGTGCACTAATGTGATTGCTAGTGTTGCCCTTGTTGATATTTATGCTATGGTACTTATTGGGCTTAATTAGATCTTAGGTGAAAAATTAGCTCTGAATTTTAGGTGAAGCCCAAATATATCACTGTTGGCTTGAATCAGTTTTTACATAAATCTGCAATGTGACTTATAACCCATTTTTGAAGGCCAGTATCCTGAAAGAGCTTTCAAATGGTGTTTGGAGTTCTTAATTTATTGTGCAGCACTGTGATTGCTATACTCATTGAGGCTAGTAAGATTCCTAGTGAGTGTAATGGTAATTGAGGAGTTGACTTAGGTCTTACATGAGTTCTTGGGTGATTGACTTCATTGAATTTTCTTGATAAACTGTCGTAACATAGGTCTTAAATGTGTTATGTGAAGGTGAAGCTTGATTGCCAAGACAACGAGAGAAGCTAGCGGCACTTGCGGTTCCAGAGGAGGGATGTCGATGAAGATGATGAGATCAAGAGTATGCATTCGGAGTGGCAAGTGAAATCTGAGAAGGCAGCAAAAGAGAAAGTGGTCTTGGCGGAGCCTGAACTGCAGCATCTTCAAAGAAGCAAGGGGTAATATATAGGAGATGATGAGGCAACGACATCAACCTTGGACCCTGAAGGTTGGTTGAAAATGGGTGATCTTTGTTACTTCAATGAAGATGGCTTCCTTTTCATTGTGGATAGGCTGAAAGAATTAATTAAGTACAAGGCATATCAGGTTCTTAACAGTCTAATATTACACAAAAATCCTCTCAACTCTTATTTGGCCATTTCACATTTTTGCTGGTGCTCTCCTTAATTTGCAGGTACCCCCAGTAGAGCTAGAGCATATACTTCATTCACATCCAGAAATTGTTGATGTTGCTATCATCCCATAAGTTCATCGGGGTTTTTATATTAAAAAGTTGTGTTAATAGCATCAAAGATGGTAGTTGCATGAATTATGTTAAAATAAACATATTACAGGTTTCTATAGTATGAAGAATTGGTGGGGACACCACGATCAACCGTCGATTCATTCCTGGTAGAGTTTATTGTTGACGGTCGAGATCTAGCCATGCTGCTTCGATCTGGATTGATTGACTATTAGGACAGATTGGGAAAGATGGATGTTGCAGATCGCTGACTCGATAGATTAGAAATCTCCTATTTATTCTGATTGATTGGAGATTTCATTTTGGGATCATTTTTATTTCTCGCATTTATTTTGTATTAGTCGTTTCTATTTTAGTGATCATTATTTTAGACATGTTATTTAGTATTTTCTCGTTTGTGTGAGGAATTTATTACATTATGTATTTTTTATTTATTGAGTCAGTCTGTATGGAGGCCTATATAAACGTCTCCCTGTCACTCTTATTTTTTTAATGCTGAATAAATCTGACTTGTGTTTCCCTCGGGATTATTTGATTCTGGAATGAATCGATATCCTGGATAGGGAAGGGCTTGGGCCTTGGGTGAGAATCCCTAAACTCCACTCGCTCTAGCTCCTTCCCCCGGGTTCGATTCCATTCCCCTTACATCAGCTCACCTCCTCCTCGTTCACCCTGCCTGCTCGTTTGCGTTCTCAGATCTTATAGTTGAGAGAGATTAGTTGATCATATTTTAGACATGTTAATTAGTATTTTCTCGTTTGTGTTGAGGAATTTATTATACATATGTATTTTTTATTTATTTGAAGACAGTCTGTATGGAAGGCTATATAAACGTCTCACCTGTCACTCTATTTATTTTAATGCTGAATAAATACTGACTTGTGTTTCCCTCAGAGGATTATTGATTCTGGAATGAATCGATATCTGATAGGGAAAGGGCTCTGGTGCCTTTGAGGTGAGAATCCCTAAACTCCACTCGACTCTAGCTACCTTCCCCCGTGTTCGAATTCCATTCCCCTACATCAGCTCACCTCCTCCTCGTATTCACCCTGCACTGCTCAGTTTGCGTTCTCAGATCTAGACTTCGCCGACTCCAGTTACGACCGTGGATCACGAGATTATCACGTCACCGTCACCGACGAAACGTGCCTGGCGAAGTTGACGCAGTCGTTCCACTCGACCCCGTTGGAGCGAGGCAGTGCGCGCCCACTGCCAGTGCGTACGTGTGCGCGTCGACCAACAAAAGCCGCATTGCGCCCGGACCCCGTCGTCTGTGCCCAGCATAGACGCCCGCGCTTAGGCATGCGACTCGCGCGCCAGCCGCGCGACGCCCGCAACGCCGCCGCCCACGCGTCTGACTTGCTCCAGCGCTTGAACGCCCCGCGCCGTCGCGTCGATTGCGTTGACCGCTGTCCCGCCCGCACCGTGCGACCCGCCCCTATTC
>KZ451918.1:1697328-1754186 GCA_002786265.1 Apostasia shenzhenica
GTCCCCGCCGCCCGTGCGCCCGCGCCCCTATTCCGCGTGCGATCGCCCCCCCTGCTCTGTGCACGCGCGCATCCCTGCTCCGCGCGCGCCTGCTGCGAGCGCCCCTGCCGCACGTCCGCGTTCGACGAGCCACAGTCCCGAGCCCTAATTTTTGGGAAAATTACATCGTGGTCTCTGAATTTTCTGACGCAGGTACGAATTTCAATAAAACTTTTAATCTGGTAAAATCGAACAATCTGGATTTTTCTACTCGCCTGTAATTTGCTCGAACTTGTTCCACCTGTGTGACCCTTCATTATTGAGTGAATTTAAATTGCTGTTGGTTAAATATTTTGAGATCCTCAATCCTGTTCCCTGTTCTGATTTATTGAAAACCGGATTGCGCTCTAATCTGAATTGATAATTTCTCAATTACCTTCGATCTAATTTATTTAAGATTTTAAAAGTAATTGGTTTTTGCGGGCTTAATTAATTTCTCAGTCATCACAAAATTATTCTCTGATATTTAGCATTATTTTGTGAATAATCTGCTTTGTAACATTGCTGATCTCTAAATTGCATCTTCATTCATTCGTCCTGCATCAAATTTGGTATCAGAGCATTAGGTCAGGTTAGGGCATATTTGTATCTGCATAAATTAGATCATATTTATTTTATTGCATGCGCACTCGTTCTGGTTCCGAATATTTCATTTCTGACCCTAAACCAACTAGTAGTATGGATCCCGAACTTAGAGAGAAATATGTTTCTTTTTCGTATCAGCATCACCTATTAGATCAATGGCAAAGGCTGACTCAGGGTAATAAAACTGTCGCTGAATACATCGCGAGGTTCGACGAATTTCTTATGCGATGTGGTGTTCATGAAGATCAAGAAGTCACATTTTCTAGATTCCGATCTGGACTTCGGGACGACATACAACGCGAAATCATTGTGAGGCAGATCCCAACCCTTGAGCAAGCTTATCAGGTTGCCCAAGATCTAGAAATGTATCAAAGGCCGATCATACTACATAAAGTTGATTCGCGCTCGACCATAGCTCCCACAAGGACTACGCCTTCAGGGACCAAGCCAGCTGATGGTTCACCAGCCATTGGCCGGCCTCTTGCCACTGACAAAGGCAAGACTGTGATCGGGGAAACCTCTCGTAGTGGTGGTAATCGGTCTATACGCTGTTTCAGGTGTCAGGGAATCGGTCACATGGCATCTGAATGTCCTACAAGGACAATGATCATAGAGCAGGATGATGAGTCTTCAGCCTGCGAGGATGACCCGCCGACTTATGTGGCTGATGAGGCACTTATTGGCGAATTTGATGATCCTGAGTATGAAACTCTATGACATATCGGATTTACTGGTGAGCATGACTCTCCTAGTGATCCAAGAGTAGGGGTTGTTAGATGTGCTCTAATCCAACCCAAAGAAAGTGGTGATTGGCGCAGAACTTTTTTCTTTCACACTTACATAAGAATCAATGAAAAGGTGTGTAAGATTATCATTGACAATGGAAGTTGCGTGAATGTGATCGCCACCACAACTATGTCTAAGACCGATTTAATTCCCCAGAGTCATCCTAATCCATATAAAGTTTCCTGGATTAATGCCTCTTCCTTGGAGGTTACACAGCGATGCTTAGTCCCGATTCAATTCAATTCCTATCAGGACAAAGTTTGGTGTGACGTCCTACCAATGGAAGTTGGTAGCATCATCTTGGGGAGACCTTGGTTGTATGATCTGGATGTTACTCTTCGAGGACGATCTAATTCCTGCGTATTCACCTATAAAGGTGACAAGATCGTGATAGGCCCTTCTCCTCCTAAGGCCATTAGCAAGAAAGAAATTTCAAGTAAGAAAGAGGCCTCAAAGAAGAAAGACCTTCACTTAATTAGCGCTCGAGAGTTCGAGAAGGAAATAGATGAGAACTCCTTAATTTGGGCTGTTGCGGTTAAGGAAGTGAAAAAGAGTGATCCGATTGAACCTCCACCAGAAGCAGTTCCTATACTTAAGGAATTTGCTGACGTGTTCCCTGGAGACCTTCCCGACTGCTTACCCCCGATGCGTGATATCCAGCACGCGATTGATCTCGTGCCTGGAGCAACGCTGCCAAATCTTCCGCACTACCGCTTGAATCCTACTGAACATGCGGAGTTAAAACGGCAGGTAGATGAATTACTCCAGAAGGGGTTCATCCGAGAAAGCCTTAGCCCTTGTGCCGTTCCAGCACTTTTGACACCGAAGAAAGACGGATCGTGGAGGATGTGCGTAGATAGTCGCGCCATCAATAAAATCACGCTCAAGTATCGCTTTCCCATTCCGCGCCTAGATGATATGCTCGATATGATGGCTGGAGCCACTATCTTTTCTAAAAGCGGCTATCATCAAGTTTGAATTCGTCCAGGAGATGAATGGAAGACAGCCTTCAAGACGAAGGATGGCTTATATGAGTGGTTGGTGATGCCCTTTGGGTTATCTAACGCTCCCAGCACCTTCATGAGACTGATGACCCAAGTCCTGCGACCATTTATGGGCATTTTTGTCGTGGTCTATTTTGATGACATCTTGATCTATAGTAGGACTAAAGAAGAACACGTCACACACCTATCTCAGATCTGTCAAGCCCTTAGAAAAGATAACTTATATGCGAATTTAAAGAAATGCACATTTATGACTGTTCGAGTTATCTTTCTAGGCTTCATAGTATCGTCTGAAGGTGTATCTGCTGATCCTGAAAAGATAAGTGCTATAGTTAGTTGGCCAGTTCCTCAGAGCATCCATGAAATACGCAGCTTTCATGGACTGGCAACTTTCTATCGTAGATTTATCCGTGGATTTAGCACCATCGTAGCTCCGATTACCGATTGTATTCGAAAGGGGTCTTTCGAGTGGACGAAGGCTGTTGCTAAAGCCTTCGAAGAAATAAAGATTAAGATGACAGAGGCTCCGGTTCTGAGACTTCCAGATTTTTCAAAAGTTTTTGAAATCTCGTGCGACGCTTCTGGAGTTGGCATAGGTGGTGTACTATCCCAAGAAAATCACCCTGTTGCCTTCTTTAATGAAAAATTAAATGAGGTTAAGTAGAAGTACTCCACTTACGATAAAGAGTTCTATGCTGTTGTGCAAGCCTTGAGGTATTGGCGACATTATCTCTTACCCCAAGAATTCGTTCTATTCTCTGATCATGAAGCCTTGCGATACTTAAATTCACAAAAGAAGTTGAATTCAAGACACGCAAAGTGGGTCGAATTCTTACAAGAGTACACCTTTGTACTTAAGCATAAAGCAGGAATCGAGAATAAAATCGCGGATGCTTTGAGTCGTCGAGTCTCACTCCTGTTCACTATAAGCGTCGAAGTTGTGGATTTGACAAACTCACCGAATCCTATAAAGATTGTCCCGACTTTGGAGTCATCTATGCCGCCGTGAAGGAAGGACAATCTAGAGAGTTCACTGACTTCGTAATTCAGGATGGCCTACCTTTTTCGTGGTTGTAGCTTTGTCTCCCAACAAAACATCGCGTTAGAGGATTCCTTTGTTTGGGAGTTACAGCAGTGGGTCTGGCCGGTCACTGGCCAAATTAAGACGATGAGGCCGTTAGAGGCCCAATTTATTGGCCAAGCCTCAAAGAGATTGTCACGCGTTATAGTTGGGTCAGTGGTCGAACTTTGCGCTGTGGCCCAAAACAGCAAAAAACAGGACACTGGACTTATACGCCTCTGCCCGTTACCTGATCGTCCTTAGGCAAGATCTTAGCATTAGATTTTTGTTCTTAGGGTTACCTAAGACTGCTGATAAAGCACATTCCATTGTGTCGTGGTTGATCGATTTTCTAAGATGGCACATTTTCTCCTTGTTCAAAAACGTAGACGCCTCTAGGATTGCTCGCTTTATTTCTAGATGAGGTAGTTAGAACGCATGGGTTGCCCAAAGTCAATGGTGTCTGATCGATGATACTTAAATTTACCAGTTACTTTTGGAAGACTCTTGGTGGCATTTACTCGGTACGAACTTTAAAATTCTCCACGATCTTTTCATCCTCAAACAGAATGGACAAAACCGAAGTATGTTAATAGAAGTTTTAGGGAACCTATTTCGTTGTTTTTAGTGGAGAAAATGAAGAAATTGGCGATCTCATCTTACCTCGTGCTGAGGTTTTGCATACAATAATTTCTGTCAATAGGTTTGTTTGGCATGAGCTCCATTTGAAAAATTGTGCATGGTTATAAGCCTAGAAGAGTTCCTATAGATCTCATTCCATTACCTATGCATGCCATAAGGATGTCTGAGTCTGCTGAGTCATTGACAGCTGTTAGGGAATGCATAAAGAGATCGAAGGAAAAATAAGGCCAGTAATGACACTTATAAGAAATTAGCAGATTGCCACAAAAGAATGCAGAGAATTTTCAGAGGAGATTATGTGATTGATTCGGGTTCGACCTGACGCGGTTCCCATCTGGAACTGTTAAGAAAATTTACAAGCTCGCAGGAACTGTCCTTTTAGAATCTTAAAGAAAATTGGTATCAACGCGGTATGTTGATTGATTTACCGCCAGAGTATGGTATCAGTTCAAACCATTCAACATCTCAGACTTGGTGGCATACAAGGAGCCAACAGTAATACCCAGTGACCCGTTTGAGCCTTCATTATCCATTGAGAGTGAACCCTTACCTGAGTGTCCACCAGCCAAATCCACTTACAAACAGGAACAAATAGAGCAAATTCTTAATGAGCAGATAATTTCCACAATAAATCGAGGATACCAGCGTTATTTGGTTCGTTGGAAGGGCTCACCTCCGTTTGAGGATTCATGGGTTACCAGAGATGAGCTGCAGAGACTTGATCCAGATTTGCTATAGAGATATCACAGCAGAGAGGACCCATACTCGACAGAGTCGAGTCTTTCCCACCCGGGGAGAGTTGGTGGGGACACCACGATCAACCGTCGATTCATTCCTGGTAGAGTTTATCGTCGACGGCCGAGATCTAGCCATGCTGCTTCGATCTGGATTGATTGACTATTAGGACAGATTGGGAAAGATGGATGTTGCAGATCGCTGAGTCGATAGATTGGAAATCTTCTATTTATTCTGATTGATTTGAGATTCTATTTTGGGATGATTTTTATTTCTCGCATTTATTTTGTATTAGTTGTTTCTATTTCAGTGATCATTATTTTAGACATGTTATTTAGTATTTTCTCGTTTGTGTGAGGAATTTATTACATTATGTATTTTTTCTTTATTGAGTCAATCTGTATGGAGGCCTATATAAACGCCTCTCTGTCACTCTTATTTTCTTAATGCTGAATAAATCTGACTTGTGTTTCCCTCGGGATTATTTGATTTTGGAATGAATCGATATCCTGGATAGGGAAGGGCTTGGGCCTTGGGTGAGAATCCCTAAACTCCACCCGCTCTAGCTCCTTCCCCCGGGTTCGATTCCATTCCCCTTACATCAGCTCACCTCCTCCTCGTTCACCCTGCCTGCTCGTTTGCGTTCTCAGATCTAGCTTGCCGACTCCAGTTCGACGTGATCACGAGATTCTCACGTCACCGACAACGTGCCTGCGCCGAACGTCGACGAGACGTTCCACTCGACCCTGTCGAGCGAGGCAGTGCGCGCCCATGCCAGTGCCGTACGGTGCGCGCCGACCAGAAGCCGGCACGCACGGCCGACCCGCTGTCTGTGCTCCCAGCATTTAGACGCCGCGCTGCCAGGGCCGCCAGCGCGACGCCCGCGCGCGCAAGGCGCCTCGCCAGCGCCGACGCTGCCGCGCGCAGGCGCCCGACAGCGCCGGACGCCCGCAAGCCGGAGCGCCCGCGCGTCGGACGCCCGCGAGTGCCGACGCCGCCAGCGGTTCATCGCGCGCGCAGCGCTGGACCGTCGGCGCCGTCCCCGCGGCCGCCGTGCGCCCGCGCCCATTGTTCCGCGTGCGATCGCGCCCCCCGAATGCTCTACGCAGCAGGCGCGCGTCCTTGCTGTCACCGCGCCTCTGCTGCGAGGCGCAGCCGCTCAAGCCGGCACGCACCGCAAGTTCGACGAGCCACAGTCCCGAGCCCTAATTTTGGGGAAAATTACATCGTGGTCCCTGAATTTTCTGACTCAGGTACGAATTTCAACAAAACCTTTAATCTGGTAAAATCGAACAATCTGGATTTTTCTACTCGCCTGTGATTTGCTCGAACTTGTTCCACCTTTGTGACCCTTCATTATTGAGTGAATTTAAATTGTTGTTGGTTAAATATTTTGAGACCCTCAATCCTGTTCCCTGATTCTGATTTATTGAAAATCGGATTGCGCCTTAATCTGAATTGGTATTTTCTCAATTACCTTCGATCTAATTTATTTAAGATTTTAAAAGTAATTGGTTTTTGCGGGCTTAATTAATTTTTCAGTCATCACAAAATTATTCATTGATATTTAGCATTATTTTGTGAATAATCTGCTTTGTAACATTGCTGATCTCTAAATTGCATCTTCATTCATCCGTCTTGCATCAAGAATCTTTTGAATTGATTAGTTTTTTTGAAAAACTCTTAAATGGGGTCCAACGGTTTATTAAATTCTTCAATTATGTCCCATTGTTATTGTTGTAATTCAATCAGATCCATTTCACCATCATTTCATGTAAAATACCATTAAGTTATCAACAGGACAAAAATTATACATCAGTTATATTTTATCCTTTTTCTTTTATAGGATTTCCTTCAAAAATTTCTAAAAATCTACCAAAAAATCATTTAAAAGAGAAATACTCTTCTGAGCATGGTTGGAATCTCATGTAAACGTGTTCATCAGATATTTTGAGGATAAGTCATTCCATTTCAACAAAAGTGAAATCTACTAGAAGATCTAATTGAAAGGTTCTATACACTTTAGGGACCTGATGAAATTTTTTTTTTAAAATTTTTCTAATTCAACTTCTCAAACCATCATCACAGAACATGCAAATGCCTGAATAATGGATGTGTTAAAAGTCTTGGTTTTCTTTTTCTATATAATTGGCAGGTATCCTGATGAAGCTGCAGGAGAAATACCTATGGCATATGTTACTAGGCGACCTCTAAAGCAGTCATGGATTTTGTTGCAAAACAGGCCTATTTATTTCCTAACTTTACAGTATATTAAATAAAATAACTATCGCGTAGATTTCATCTTATAGTTTCATGTCATTGTAAATATGCATGTGTTTGTTGATTTTGACCCTAATTGAAAATAAGAGAATTTAGGGAGAATTACATATGTCGCCTCCATAGAAGGAATTTTCACTTCATTTAACCTCCAAAATTAAATATCTACATATGTTGTTTTATATTTTGAATTTATAATATGAACTTCACTCTATCGTATTGATGAATGATTAAATCTTCGTCTCTTTATATTAAATAAAGAGCTAGATTTTCTCTAACTTGATGAAGAAATAGTTTGTAATTATTCATTTAAAATTTAGGTTGGTATATCTGAATATTTAACTGGGTTAAATAAATAAAAAGCCTTCTTTAAAGGTGACATATAATTCTCGTAAAGTAATTTTTTTTGAAACCCCTAACTCTAGAAACACCACCACCACATTATGACTTTATCCTACTAAGTGGAGTCGGTTATATGAATTTTTTATTTTCATTGCGCTCTATTAAATAGTAAATTATCGTTTAACTCTAAATATGTAAGATTATTTCTTATAGTTTTATGTCATCTCTTTTTTTGCCTTCGACTTCCTATTTTTACATGGGCAAAATCTAATAATTCAGTTTTTCTTACTGGAGCTTCTATCGACCTACGATTTATTTGTTCAATTATCCATCTAAGTTAATTTTCTTTAAGCTTATCTTCAATTAAGATCAATTCAATTTTCTTGCAGATATATTTATTTTTTATTTTATTCTTTCACATATATCTGTTCATCCACTTAAGCATCTTTATTTTTACGATATTTATTTTATTTGTGTGTTTCTGCTTTATACAGCAGCATTCAGCACTATATAATATCGTTAGCTTTACAATTATTCTATAAAATTTATTTTTAAATTTATATAAATTTTTCTTTCACATAATACGTTAGATGTATTCTTTCATTTTATTTATCTTGATTGGATCCTACTAAAGACATTCTTATTTATTTTATTATTATTTTATATAATTGATTCAAGATATTTAAATCACTCATTTTTTTTAATAACTTGATCATCAATTGTCATCTCCTCATTACAGATACTTTAATTTTAATTAAATTTACATTTTATATATTTAATTTATGATCTAGTAAGATTAGCTCGAGTTTCACCTTATCTTTTTTTTTAGTCTTACCAACGAGGAGAATATCATTTATAAAAAGCATACACCAAGATATTTTTTTTCTTTAATGTGTTCAGTTAAAATTTTTATAACCAATGTAAGAGATATAAGCTAAAAGTTGAACTTTTGTATAAGCCAATTGAAATAAGAAAATTATTATTTAAACTTTCTTGTGTTCGAACATATATTAGAACTCATTTATACATGTCATGGATAACAAGAATGTAAGCAATGCAAATCCTTTTCTTTTTAAAATTTTTCAACACAATTTTCTTGGGATCTTATCATAAGCTTTTCTAAATCAATAAAAATCAAATACAGATCTTGGTTTTCTCCTTAAACATCTCCATTAAATATTTTTATTAAACATTTTAACAAATGAATAGCTTTCAGAATAAATCTTCTTGGCATAAAATCAAATTAATTTTGTGATACTCAAGTATTATGTCATAATCTATACTTGATTGCCTTCTCTCAAAATTTAAAAGTATGGTTTATTAACTTAATTTTTTTATTTTTAACACAATCTTGTACATCACATTTATTTTTATAAATATGTACTAATATATATTTTTTATTTAAAAAGAGTGAGCATTTTAGATATCTTGAATCAATCATATAAAATAATGGTAAAAAATATATAATAATATTATTAACAGGATCTCATACCGAAGGGTCTGGCGGTCTCGCATACGCGAGGATCAGGAGGAGAGAGAGAGCTCCCGATCGTCGCCCATGCTCGCGGCCGCGCGCCGTGCGCGAGGATTGGGAGGAGAGGGGATTAAAATGGTAATTTTAAAATTTTTTAATAATAAAAAAATGAACCCATTTGATAATTTATTAAAACTCAGGGATCCCGATGTTATAATTTTAAAAACGTGAACCTGCGCATTATTAAGCGTTAAACTCAAGAAACCGAGTGTAATTATCCTTTTCTTTAATTATTAAAAGACACTTTACCAAAATCGTATTCCTTGTGAAGATTGAAAAGCAAAAGGCTTCTGGAATTTTGGAAAGAAACAGAATGTATGAAAATAATTGAGGCAGAATTACCTATCTGATTGATTTTCAGAATCACTATCATCATTGTCATTTGGTTCAATGACATCTTCAGCACCTGAATCTAAAACAGTGGAAATAATCTTGTCTTTCTCAATATCATCAGTCTTGACAGACACAACTCGATCTGAGAACTCTATTAGCAAAGTGCATTTTACCCATCTATCTAGTAAATTTGAATTCATTAAAATTTTGTTAATTTATACAATGGTGTTCTCTTGCATTGGAAACTTCATTGGACACTTTAGCGAATTTAGATAATGTATTTATATTTGCTTTGAAATTTGCTCACATGACTCTTTAGTTAATTCGGATAATGCATTTTTATATTTGCTTTGAAATTCACTCGTATGACACTTTATCTAATATTTATAATAAATTTATTACCATTTATTTAGATGTTGACATGTGGCTCCAGCGCTGCATCACAGCCATACACGTAGCGCTCCTTCATCTTGAACATCATGCATTAATCTTTGAAGCTGTTTGGAGCCTCCAAACCTCGTGGGTGAGGTTTGAGACCTCTAACCTCTAACCTCGTGGGTGAGGTTTGGGACCTCTAACCTCTAACCTCCACCCTTGTTCAAACAGCTCTCCCAACCACATCAAGCATGATGTTTCTCAGCTATACCTATCACTATCAGCGTGCTCTGGCCGCACTATTTCCAAAGCAGCATGCTTCCTCCAGTCACCCAAATCAAGAATCTACATGCTTCAGTTGTCATAGATCCCCAGAAACAGTACCAAGATCCAAGGGTCAAGCTCTCTTTACTGACTCTGGTCCCTCTAGTGGCCGACAAGTGGCGAAAACCCAGAGTTTGTCCACCTCCTTTCCTCCGGAAAACCAGGATAAAGCTGCATCATCTGCTGCCTACTAATACCAAGGAGCAGGCTTCAAAGAAAAGGATGGGAAAAGAGAGGAGAAGATAGCCCAAAAAGGAGGAGAACTCACCCCAGCAAGAGCAGAATCCCTCCTCCATCACCTCTTGTAAAACAGGAGCTTGAGAATAAGAAAAGCTCTCTCTTTCCCCTTCTTTCTCTCTCTTCCTCTTGTAAGCTTTTTGTATTAGCCTTCATGCCTACCTTCATCCATTAGTGAAACTTCTTTGCTGATCGACCGGTGGACGTAGGGGATTTCTTCCCTGAACCACCTTAAATCTCTGTGTGTTTCTCTGAATGCTCTGAGCTGGTTCCCTCCCTGAGCTTTCATTAACAGACTTACCCCCTTTTGCGCGCCGCTGTCTCCCAGAACTCTCTTTCTCTTTGGTGTTTCCTGGGACCCCCACATCCTACGTCAACATCTTCTGGTGCTTTCATTGAGACTCTGGGAAGATGGGGGCCAGAACGCGCAAAACCAACTCCGCTGCTCGCATTACGCATTCGAGGGAACCTTCCGTTCGGGCGCTGGACGATAGATCTTCGGCCTCAACCTCTCGGCGTCGCGCCGGATCTACTTATTCCTCCAGGAGCACCCGCGTCTCAGAGCTACAGGGAATGCTGGCGAAGCTCACCAACCTGGTCACTAGCCTCACAGCCCAGCAGGCCGTGATCCTTAGGCAGACTTGGCCAGTCTGCGCAGTAGTGCTTCCTCTCCCGCCGATCGCGGCGGCGCCTCTCCCGCCGACTGAGGCGGCTCCTGCTCCGCCGACCGAGGCGATTCCGGCGCCTTTCCCACCAGTTGCGGCGGCTTCTGCTCTGTTCCCGCTGATTGTTGTGGTTCTGCGCCTATCTCTGCTAGTCGTAGTGACCCCAGCACTCTTTCAGCCATTTGTGGTGGGCACCCCTCCTCATCTTTGGGAGCAGAGGGGGGCTCCCCTTACTTCGAGAGCTCCCTCTGCTCAGGCCTCTAGCTCATCACATCCTTCTAGTAAGGATTTTCTCCAACAGGGGACCCCTAAATATGGGCCTGAGGCCTTCTTTGGATATTTTGACTTTGATGCCACATTCTCTGACGCCATCCGACAAGCGCCGGTCCCTGAAGACTTCAAACCGCCATGCTTGGAAGTCTATAAGGTTACCACAGACCCTCACGAGCACATCCAAGGATTTGAGGCAGCCCTCCGTTACCGCCAAAGAGATGAGGCGACGAAGTGCCACCTCCTTGCCACCACGTTGAAAGGAGCTGCATTCACCTGGTTCATTAAGCTTCCTAAAGGCTCTATCAACTTCTACGAGCACATGAAATAGGAACTAATCGCCTGCTTCATAGGACGAATCCGCATGGCTCTCTCTGATATGGTGCTAGCTAACATCCACCAGGGAGATACGGAGAGCCTACGAAGTTACACTAACCGTTTCTTCGCCACCGCGGTAGAAATGGAAGACGTCAACCCCACCGTTGCCATACACAATTATCGTAGAGGGTTGATTAGAGGTGATCTATCTAAGTCTCTGCAGCTGGTGAAGCCCAAAAGCTTTCCTGAGCTAATGGGAAGGGCTAGCCAGTTCATGCTCCTAGAAGATGCAGGAAACGACGCACCCGATATTTCTGACCCCCAAAGCTGAGCAAAGGGTGAAAAGAAAATATTGAGACAGTACACCTGCGGACCCAAGGAATGGAGAATAGGCCTGATCCTCATCCACACATCAACCATGATGTTTAACCCACTGTCTTGGTTCTCATTCCCTCCATCATGATTTTCTGGATGCTTCATCCTGTGATATTCTGGATTTCTTATTCCACTCATGGCATTACGAAACTCATTTCTGGAATTCGTATATTCGGCATCCTGATATTATGGAATTCATATTCTTATGTAATATTCATACTGAGGTATTATCTAAAGCACAACTAGCTCATCTTTTTCAAGCATCGTGCGACAGGTATGATTCTAAATCTCAATCATCGTAACCGAGGCTCCAGACCTCGTACACGATGAGCCATAATAACTAACCTTCCTTATACGACGATCACCAAACCTAGTTATGCCTGGCAGGCGGGGTTTCCTACAAACATCTGAGACCCTTCCGTAAGCCCATCTGGCCAGCGGAAGGTCTGAAGGCCTGCTCGTAACCTTAGGGCAGTCCCTGATATCGACTTACGATACAGGTCCCCCCTAAGCAGGGTGCCTTCGCTTCCCACTAGGATCTGCCATTCCAAGAGGGTCAGCTCTTGCCTCAAGTACAAATATCGTACACGATATTTCAGACAAACAAGTCCTTTTGGCATTGGGTCAGATAACTCCCCCTAGGTAGGATCTCCACTACTATTATTATTACTTCTTTCCTGTGCAGGTGCATAAAGGGATATGATTCAAGCCCGAAATTATGAAACCCCTGAGGTCAGCCCATGCCTTAAGTACAAACATCGGACATGATGTTTCAGATGCTCCAAGTCCTTTTGGCATTGGGTCAGATAATACCTCTTAGGCGAGATTTCTCCTATTATCATTGCTTCCTTCCTATGCGGATTTGTGAAGTTCAAAATTCAAGTTGAGAATATTCTATATGACTCAAAGACCTTTATTATTAACTAGTTATGAGGGGCTTTCTTGCAGTTACAATCAAAATGTCTCAAACCTCATACAAAGATAAGCGAAAAGGAGTATGCCCCTGATCTCCCCATAATAGAGATGGCTCTAGGCCTGCTCGTCCATCCTCAGGGTAAGCGTACTTATTATGTTCTGTCATCTCTCTAATTTTGCTCTTTTCTCTTTACCTGCAGGAATCATGGAGGCAAGAGTGCCAGCAAGAGGGCACCATCCTGATTCTATCCGTGCAAACTTTAGGTAGCGCGTTCACCAGTGTCATGGTTCGCATGCCAGGACCCACATAAATGTTCACGCCCCAGCATGCGAGGGGGAGGGCTGGTTACCGGACCGGTTCCGGTCCGGTTCCAACCGGACCTGGAACCGGTTCGGTTCGGTTCCAATCGGTTCCGGATTCGGTCCGGAACCGGTTAGGTGGCCTTGGATCCGGTCCGAGTCCGGTCCGGATCCAGATAATTGGGTAGGGTCGGGTCAATCGGATAAATTAATTAAAAAATATATTTATTTATATATTTTATAAAAAAAAGTATATATTTTGTAATATTTCTGACAAAATAAACATAAAAAAATTCTAAGAAATTTTATTAATATTAACAAAAATATTTACAAATATTTTACATAAAAAATTTATTCGTCGTAATTACAAAGAATTTTTCTCGAGTACTCCTCCTCTTCTTCTGAACTATTATTCTTAAATTCGTCCATGAAATTGTATTGTTGATTTCGTGACTCAGCAGCAAACCAATCCTGTAGACAGGTAAGCATGCAAAGGGTTGCATGAGACAAACTACTTCTGTAATCTCCAACTATTCTCCCTGTGGTGGAAAATGCTGATTCAGAAGCTACAGTTGAAGCTTGTGCTGCTAGTACATCTCGTACCAAAGCAGATAAAATGGGATATTGCTTTGATGAGCTTTTCCACCACTCCAACAAGCTCATATCATCATCAAATTTCTCTGCGAGATGTAAAAGGAATTTGCAACTCGTTCAAATTTGGTAGGCTTGATTCTGTGATTGTCGATTTGGCCTCACAACAGTTGCTTTCCCTTATCTGTAGCAACAAGATCTTTTTTGCCGCCGACCGATCTAAAAGCATGTTGAAAATGCTGGGCTTTTTCTTTGTTGCTGGTTTGTATTTCCCACATTGCCTCCACATTCCTGCTCGCAACCTACTCACTGTAATAAAGAAGCAAAAAACAACTCTTGGAGAGTTGTAAAAACGATGCTTTTTCGCTCAGATACTCCCGAAGAAAATCAGAATATTCGGCGTAAAAAGCTTCCAATAGCTTCAGTTCCCTGACGAGGATCAAGAATAAACAGCTATTGAATATAAAAGTGGAATTTTTTCCAAAATATTTTCTAATTTTAATTTCCATGTCAGCAACAAAAGTTTTTAGAATTGGATCTGATCTAAACTCACAAATTTTTGAAACATTTTGAAAAATATTAAGGCAGAAAAAAATTAGTTGATAAGTCTGGAAACTCAGGTAGATTCCCTTGAAAAATAGATAATAATTCAAAATCTTTTTTAAAAATCCAATCATAAGAATGTAATTGACAGATCATGATTGAATGTATATGAATTGTAAAAAGCAGTTAGCAATCTTCGTACGTAAAAGTGATTCGATCAAACGATGGAGTGAATTCCAATCTAGTTTCTACAAGGTAATGAAAATTTTACACAATTTATCCAGCACTTACGCCAAACACGTTTCCATTCACGCCTAACATTGAAATTTAAACGAATCCATTTTGCAACTCTGGCTTAAATTTATCGATAATTAAATGTTCGGAATTAAAAGCAGTAGAAACACATAAGTTAATTATATGACATGCACATCTAACATGAAAAAGAGAACCATAAAGAGGAATCGTTAAAAATTGCTGTAAAAAATTAACTGCAGAATTATTATTCGAGGCATTATCCAAAGTAATACTAAAATTTTTATTTTCTATACCATAAATTTTACAAACATTGCGAATGTAAGAAAAAATGGTTGAATCCGTATGAGCCTCATCTAATACATCTAGAGATAAAATCCGTTTCTGCATTCCCCACTGTCCATCTATCCAATGACAAGTAACAACTAAATAACTCGCGCCAGTAATACTAGTCCAAATATCGGATGTTAAACTAACCCTACAACTAATATTACTGAGGTGTTCGATAAGAGATTTTCTATATTCATCGTACATTGACATACAATCTTTTTTAAGTGTATGCCTAGAAATACGGGTATATTGAGGCTATAAATATTGAACAATATATTCTAAAAATCTCTCTTTTTCATATATAGTAAATGACTGTTCAGTTCGTACTACGAACCGAGCTAAACCTCGATGTGCTGTAACATTCCTAAATGCCCACGGCCTAGATCCACTCTGTGGATTGAGTTGTGTTTGGGTTGGCTCTAATAGTAAGGAGTATACCTCCTAAAATGTGATAGCAGCTATGAATTTTGAGAGAATTTGTTTATATTGGCATTGAATGGGAAGGTTCTGCTGCAAATATACAGATTCTGAGGTGTGCATGTGCGAAATGAGGTTTAATTATACTAGATGGTTAGTTTATTTTAAATTGATTAAAATATTTACATATATATATATATATATATTTAATCAAAATGGACTTTATCCTAAGGCTTGTATATAATCTAATTTGAAACAGGTAATTATTACTTAATTTACAGTGGTTATGCAAATATAGACAAGTTTTTATCTCCACATAGAGGATTAAAGTATCATTTAGCTGAATTTGGGCCCAATGCTCATAGAAGCTACACTCGACCGGAAGATATGTTTAATCATTGACATGCACAACTAAGGAACATAGTTGAGAGAACATTTGACATTTAGAAGAACCGTTTTTTTATTCTAAAAAATATGAAGTCATTTTCATTAAATGTACAAGCAGATATAGTCATGGTATGTGCAATCTTACATAACTACATTTCACAATTTTACATCTTAATATTGGTTCAGAGGATGATGACTATGGGACTAACCAAAATTTTGATGTGAGTATACGGAAGGAATGATAAGTGTTAGGGACTCTAACAAGGGATTCATGTTAAGAACAAAAATAAAAAATGATATGTTGTTGATGCAGGTAATCTCTCTAAACTAATAAGTATTAATATAAAATTTATGTAAGAATTTATATAAACACATTCATATTAATTTACCTTGTAGGAATCTCGTAATAGAAGATAATGTTGAAAAAGAAAAATATTGCCATGATTTTTCAGTAAACATGTATCTATCTTTTCTTTCTCTGTACCTTTGATTCCATTTGATCTTGTTTGGTTGTGTAACTAGTTGCCTTTGATTCCATTTGATCTTGTTTGGTTGTGTAACTAGTTGGAATTGAGTAATATTTTATTCTTTATATAATTATCTTGCTAATTATGTTTTTTTTGTACAGAAATCTATTTCTTTTAGTTTCTTCAAATCTGGACAGTTTTTTTGTTTCAGCACACAAGGATATTTGGGTATCTAGTTTAGCTTCTATTTGAGCACATTCAGTTAGGGACTGCTTTGTCAATTAATGACTGTATTTAATAGGACTGCTATGTCATGTATTACTATGTATTTGTCAACTAGGGACTGCTATATATTTAATAGGACTGCTTTGTCAATTAGGGACTGCTATATATTTAATAGGACTGCTATGTATTTGTCATATTCAATTAGGGACTGCTATGTATTTGTCATATTCAATTAGGGACTGCTATGTCATTTAATAGGACTATGTCATGTATTTGTCAAATATTTAATTAGGGACCTATGTCAAGTATTACTGTTAAGGCAAATATTTAATAACAAATGCTCGAGGACTCAAATATGTTCTAATAAGACTTTAGACAAACTTCTTTTTTCATTTTTTAATTGTGTTTATTGTGTTTATTGTATGATTTAGTCTGGGCCATATTGTGTTTATCTCTCTTTTCATTTACAATTTACCTGTTTCTGACATCCTGACATCTAAAAAATGCATAACCTTCTTAACTGTTTCTATGCTCTTCTGTTGTTCTTCTATCTAGGAACTGTGGTACGATTATCCATTTTCCAGATCCTCAAGAAGATCAATTTCTCATTGTATAATTAATGTGCTTGGTTATTCTCACATTTGGGATATGTAGACCTTTTTTTTTTTCTTGGAGATCCTTGGATTTTCATTGCTTCTGTTGGCGCCCTTTAACTAGCATTTTGTTGGCTTCTTAGACTTTAAAGACGGCCTGAGATTATGTGGCTACTCTGTCCATTATTTTTTTCAATTATTGAAGTTGATAATGTGGTATAGATATGCAAATATCCTCTTTTATCTTGCTTGATGAAAGACATGAGTAGAGGCTATTGTATTTGTTTGCTTTTTCTTTCTGTTTTTTAAGTTTTATAAGAGAGTAGTACTCCTTGTTTATTATTGTTGACGTAGGATGTGGGGGTCCCAGGAAATACCAAAGAGAAAGAGAGTTCCGGGAGACGGCGGCGCCCAAAGAAGTGAGCCTGTTAATGAAAGTTCAAGGAGAGAATCAGTTCAGAGCATCCAGAGAAACACACGGAGGTTTAAGGTGATTCAGGGAGGAAATCCCCTACGTCCACCGGTCGGTCAGCGAAGAAGTTTCACTAATGGAGAAAAGGTAGCCTTGAAGACTTGTATAGTGTTGTTTTAGAAGAAAAGGAGAAGAAGGGGAAGAAGGAGAGCTCCTCAGTTGGGGCCTCTCTACAATGAAAGTTAGCCAATCTCTGCTTTTTTTTTGTGTGTGTCCTGGTGGTGAACTGTTTAGCGGTATTTGTAGCTGTTGGAGTGTGTAGCTTCACCCTGGCTTCCCGGAGAAAAGGTGATGGACAGGCTCTGGGTTCGCGCCATTTGTCTGCCACCGGAGAGGCCTGCAGCTGTGCAAGGAAGATGATATCTTTTAATACTGATACTTCTACTGAGGATCCGTGATGGCTGGAGCATGCGGATCCTTGATTTGCGGGTCTGGAAAAAGGTGTCTTGTACGGGGAGCAGCGCGGTTAGGTGGAGTTGATTGTCACAGGTGCTGCTCTGTAACCTCGTGCCCGATATTATTAGGGGTGGTACTGAGATATCGGGAACGAGGTTAGGTTGAACCCTCGTGGCCGAGGTTTGACCTGGTCAAAAGTCCTACAAAGTCAGAGATGAGTCAGCAAATCAATCAATCAAATGGAGGCCAGCCAGATGCCACGTGTACTGTCAGAATGCAACGCAGGAACCACGTGTTAACATCAGCCCCTTGCATTGTCAGGGCGCGAATATTGATATGGGTCCTGGAATGTGAACTGTCGCGAGGGTGGACGCACTGCCCTAGGCTTGCAAGGATAAGATAGGGGTGGCGCCCGCCAGTCTGTATCCTTGTGCCCCCACTCTGAGATTTTCCCCTGCAAGAGAGATATTGTTAGAGAGAAGATGGCGGAAGAAGGAGATGGACCGCCCTAGCGAGCATCTCAAAGAAGAAGAGAGCACGCGGAGCTCCGGCTGAGGCTTCCCCTTCGGAGAAGAAGAGGCCGGAAGTTCTGCATGAAAAGATGCTGCGGGAGGAGGTGCCGGCACATGTCGAGGCGGCTCCTAGTGAAGAAGTGGGACCCCCGGCGGCTAAGGTCGCCGGCATTTTGGCGCAGGTGCTGGAGTCCGTGCAGGAGTCGGTAGGCACGGAGGCTGCTGAAGTGGTGGTTGTCTCTGACTCTCCCGTCAAACTGCCTCCACAGGCCAGAGAGTTGAAGGAGGTGGCCTTGATGAGTGAGACAGCTACAGGGGAGAAGTTAGCACCTAGGAAGGTCTTTCTCAAGGATGAAGAGGTTGAGCGGCTCCTTCCCAGGTTTGGGGTTCCTGAAGGGGGTTTGAAGAAATCTCCCCTGCTAGTTTGTGGTCCTTCCTCCCTTGGTGTCCCAGTCCCCGCTTCTAAGAAGAAAAGGAAACCTCTTCTCCTTGCTCTCCCTCCGTTGAACCTTCGAAGAGATGAGGAGAAGGAAGAGAAGGATAAGAAGGGTGAGAAGGAGGAAGGGACCAAGGGGAAGAAGGGAGAGTCCCTTCTCACTGCCTCTGTAAGTGCTCCTGATATTGAAGGGCCAGGAGATAAGATGAAGGAGGCGATTAAGGAGAAGGTGGAGGGCCTTCCAGCTGCTTCCAGCGCCCCCTCTGGCATTGATGGGGCCTGGAGTGTGCTGGGAGATAGATTATGTGAGATAAGGAGGGAAGAGGAGAAGATCTTGGGGAACACCTCTAGGGTTCTAGAGGTGGTGAGATCTCTGAAGGGTAAAGAGGAGGTGGAGTCCCGCTACCTTCAGAGGATAAGGGAGTTAGAGGGCGCTTTGTCCCAAGTTGCAAAGTGCTCTCTGAGTGATCAAAAGGAGGAGCTAGGGAAGTTGCACCAATTGGAGGGTAAGTTGGCTTCCCTAGCCCTGGTTAACACAGAGTGGGCGAATAAAAGTGAGATTGCGAGAAGAGAATTCCATCACAGTCTGTCAGATGCGAATCAGGCCCATTCTGTCCATGTCAAAGACCTCTAGACGAGAATAAGAAAGTTGGATGATGAGAGGGAGGCTTTGAGAGGGGAAAGAAGGCGGCTGAGGGATGAACTGGCGAAGGCCATGGAGGCTTCGTCGGGGCTGAAGGAGGCAGCCTTAGAGGCTTGTTGCCGGGAGGAGTTGCTGAAGTCTGAAGTCCGCTCTCTGCAGGCCTTGGTGGAAAAGAGCTCTGGATGGCGGGGACGACGTATGGAAGACTTGGAAGAAGCAGTGAGGAGGGCGGTGAAGATCGTCAGCGCCTCATCGGTGGGCCACCACGTGAAGAGCCAGGCCGCTTTCGACGTTCTCTTGCAGACATTGGTTGATGCAAGCATCTTGAACAAGGAGAACATCAAAGGCCCAGCGGTTATTCTCTTCTGCGGTCCTAAGGGACCGGAGAGGTTCTTCGACATCGGGAGCCCCTGCCCAGAGGAGATTCCTCCACCAAAGTCATATGCAGGCTGGGGGTATCAGCTAGCTCCCTCCCGGAGAAGTCCTGAAGAAGGCCAGACTACTCCTCTTAAGGCCAGCTGGTCAGGACGAACGCCCCTTCCCTCAGTCCAACAGCGGGGTCGGCCATAAGTGACCTGTCCCCATCCTCAACCAGCTCCTCAGCCTTAGATGGAGATCCTCTTCCTTTGCAGCACTTGAAGGATCTATTTCTCAAATAGATTAACCCCAAGAAGAAATTTAGGGAAGAGGTGGTTTCGAAGAGGAGAGGTCCTTTGGCCAGGAGATCAGGGTTACCACTCCAGGTGTCTAAGTTCTGAAGCCTTGTATTTTTTTTTTTGTTCTTTTTCCTGTACTCATGAGGGAAACATGTGAGGATAAAGAAAAATGAGTTTGTAACAAGTTTTATCATTAATGAAAATATATTTTTCTTTTCAAAAACTTGCTATGAATGAATCATTGCTTGTATGTCTCTTCTTTCGTGTTGGAAACAGGTACCACGAAGTTTAGAAAAGAGGACTTAAATTCATAAAAGAGAAAACTTAAAGAAAAAGATGAACTAAGAAAATTTCTAAGTAAAAAGATGAGATAGCTATCCTCGAGCACGATATTAGAATATCGGGCAAGGATGATAAAGACAATCCCTCGAATCCTCGTGGACGATTGATTAAAATATCTGGCGAGGATCACAAGGACCATCCCTCGACTCCTCGTGGACGATAGTTGAAATATCGTGGATGAGGATTACGACGGCACGAGGAGAAGGGACGCTTCAAAATCCGTGTGTCGCTTCGGGAACCGTGCGTTGCTTTGGGTTCTGAGATTGTTAGAGAGCACGAACAGCTCGATTGCGCTCACACGCTAACCAAGGAGATCAGGAGGTGAAAGGAAACAACTGTCTCTCTATCAAAAGGGGGTTCCCTCAAGAGGGGCAGCTGGCGCGTCTTTCACCTCCAAACCCTAAGAGAGAAAAGAGAGGTCGTTCCGCCCTTAGTGAATCTTAACCATGGGGGGAGGAGAGATCGAGTGGGCGGAACTAGCCACCCAGTTCCAAAAGGATTCCAGCTATCAGGAAAGTCTCCTGGCCCTTCGGTCAAAGACGAGGAGGGTGATGCTTTCAGGAGCGAGTAGTTCCCACTCTGACTGGAGGGACTACTATTTCTTCGTCGGAGGTGACTTGGGAATCCCTCTGACGCCCGGGGTGTGCCCTCCTGAGTTCTCTGGGGATGTCAAGTGGGCGGCAGAGCAGGATACCCTGAGGAACTTGGAGAGGTTGAAGGGGCAGAGTTTGCCCTTGAAGGATTTTTTGAGACATGTAAGGAATGACATATCCTTTCATGCCAAGGCGCTGGGGTACAGCGTCTTGAAAAAAATTGCCCCTCCTGCTGGCGTAGTTGTAATGAAGAGGGCCAGGAGGGGGCATCCTGCCACTCAACTCAGTAAGGAGGTTGCTGAGGTGGGAGAAGGAGAAGAAATAAGGGTCCCTGAGCCAATTTGCGGCGGGGCCGTTGTCGATGTGGCTTCCTCTCCTGAGGATACCGCAGATGACAAGAAGACACTAGCTGAGCTGGGTTATACAGGAAAAGGTTAGGGTCCCATGCCAGCCACCAAGCCCCAGGCAATCCCTAAAAGTGGTACAGGGGTTGTCATAGGGGGAAAGAATGAAGGAGATAATGCCGACAGGGGCCCAGAAAAAGAGAAGGTGGAGGGACCTTGTCTGGAATTGATTCTCAGGGAGGTCCATGGAGAGAAGAGGGGTTTCTCTGAGAACACAGAGCCTGAGCCACCACAAAATAAGACAAGGAGTGTGGAGGAGAGGGGTTTTGCTGTCGGGGAAGAGCATGACTGGCAGCGCAGCGTAGAGCCCTCTTATAGTACCAATTTTGCTGGAATCTTTGGGGACGTAGGTATGAAGTTGGCGGTGAGGACGACAGGAGATGATCGAAGGATGACCGTCCTCACCATGCCATCTGAGAATAAGGGTCATGTTTACCGAGGAGAGGTAGGCCTGGCCCTAGGGAGCGGTCTGGTGGCTAAAGATTTGGAGGAGAAGATGGATGCAACTTCCACCCCAGATCTATACTCGGGAATGGCCAACAGGGTAACCATGGTAAGGGTCCCTTTTCAAGATTTCTTATCCGCTTTAATCCTGTGTGCTGACTTGTTTTGTGCTTGTAGGTTCTTGCTCATTTGCCGTTGGCTCTAAACAGGGCTTTGAGGACCAAGGAGCAGGTGCTGGAGCAGGGGTCTCGGCTTCATCAGAAAGATGGAGAGATAGAGGCCCTGAGGATGGAGCTTGCGGTGAAGTCCTCCCAGCTTGACGCTGTTGAGGGGGAAAGAGCCAGGCTTTTGGAGGAGAAAAATAAGCTGCAAGAAGAGAGGGCCAAGATGCATGAGGAGCTTGCAGTCCGTCAGTCTGCCTTGGTCGCCACGGAGGTTGGCAATGAAGTCCTGCAGAAAAAGCTCGTCGAAGTCGCTGAACAGCAGGAGACCATTATTGCGGAGAGGTCCATGGCTACTGTGGAGGCATACAAGACTAGTTTTTCCTGCAGGAAGCTAAGGTTAGAAGGGATTAAGCGATCATGGGAGGGGTTGGCTTCCACTTTAATTCAAGGGGGGAAGGTTACTGCAGTCGAACTTGAAGAAGTGGATCCCTTCCCCTGCATGGCTGTTGATCCTACTTACAAGGAAGAGGGTTTTAACCTGCCTGATGACCTTATCCATTAAGGCTTTTGGATAGGGCTGACAGAGGGTAGCTCATTTTCCTTGTAAGAGCAGTAAATTTGTAATCTTTTGTAATTTTTGAAAGTAATAATAGAAAGAGTTTGCCTTTCATACCTGTTTTACTTTGATGTGTATGTAATGAACAGGTACCTTTGCATGAAATTAAGGTGTTCTGGATGGTTCTGAGAAAACTCCTTAATAGGATAGAGCTTTTGAACCATATAGAATAACCCAAGTTTAATTTTGGAACTCCCTGAAATCCATATAGAAAGGGGGTAATGATAACAGGAAGGATCCCACATAGGAGGGGTTATCTGACCCAATGCCATAAGGACTTAAACGTCTGAAACATCGTGCCCGATGTTTGCACTTGTGGCAAGGGCTGACCTTGGGGACCCCCTTCAGTAGAGTTATAGATGTCCTTTTAAAAACCTGCACAGAGAAAAAGTAATGATAGTAGCGGAGATCCTGCCTAGGGGGAGTTATCTGACCCAATGCCAAAAGGACTTGAGCCTCTGAAACATCGTGTACGATGTTTATACTTGAGGCGAGGGCTGACCCTCTTGGATTAGCAGATCATAGTGGGAAGCGAAGGCACCCTGCTTAGGGGGGACCTATATTGTAAGTCGATATCAGGGACTGCCTTAAGGTTACGAGCAGGCCTTCAGACCTTCCGCTGGCCAGATGGGCTTATGGAGGGGTCTCGGATGTTTGTAGGAAACCCCACCTTCCAGGCACAACTAGGCTTGGTGATCACCTATATAGTGAGAGTTACTGTGGGATCATTGCGCCCGAGGTTCGGAACCTCGGGCACGATGATCAAAATAAGTTTTGAGACCATACCTGAGCGACGCTTAGGTCGATACAAATATCTCAGTATGTATTGACAAGTGTAGGGTTCATTTATAAGAACTCCGGAGTCTGAGAAATAACCTTTAGGATAGTATGTAAAGAAATCCAAATGTCTGAAGAATATCCCAGAACCTCTTGACTGAATCAGTGTAATAAATTTCCGAATGAATCTGTACAGAATCAATGACGTAAAAGGAGTATCAAGATGAGCTGCCCTTAGTTTTCAGGCGTAAAATTTCTTTAGGTCGTCCCCACTCCAACTTCTGGGGATCTGAATGCCTTCAGAAGTCATGTGGTAGTACGCGTTTGGCCCGGCAACTTCGCGTACGATGTAAGGACCTTCCCAATTTGGCTCAAGCTTGGGAACCCCCAAATTGCTGCCGGCAAGAAGTCGCCGCCGGCAAGAAGTCGCCGCTTGAGGACTAAATCTCCCCCCATGAAAGTTCTGGGGTTAACCTTCCGGTTGTAATATCGCTCTATTTGTCGCTTGTGCTCCAGGCGCTTTAGTGTGGCTAATTCTCTTTTTTGTTTTAGGAGATCCAGGTCGACCCTTCGTGAATCATCATTTTCATCCACCCAAGTTTGTAAAGCCTCGGGTTCGAAGTTAGCTGCAACCTCTATTCTGGGGGAGAGGTGCTCTAACTCAACTGGTATGACAACATCCATCCCGAACGAGAGGGAGAAAGGGGACTCTTGGATGACCTCGGAAGGAGCTGTGTTGTATGCCCAGAGAGCTCCTGCTAATTCTTCCGGCCAACGGGTTTTGGCTCCATCTAGGCGTTTCTTCAGGATGTTCTTATTAGCGGCCTTCGCCTACCCGTTGGTATGAGGATGCCAAACAGAAGCGTACTTGAGGTTGATCTGGTCTTCTCCGCAGAAATCATGGATCTTCTGATTGGCGAATGGGGTGCCATTATCTGTGATGATCACCATTGGTATGCCATACCTACAAACAATGTTAGCCCAAAGGAAACTTTCGACATTTTGGGCGATGGGTTGAGTAAGCGGCTTAGCTTCAATCCACTTTGTAAAGTAGTCTACTGCGACTAATATTCATTTGTAGTTCTTCATGGCCGTAGGCATTGGGCCTAGGAAATCCAGCCCCCAAATAGCGAAAGACCAAGATGAATTAATTGCAGGCTGCCTTTGCATGTCGGCGTAGTATTGGCATTGAGAACACTTTTCCACAAATACCTGAGTGTCTTTGTGGATGTTGGGCCAGGAGAATCATTGGCGTAGAATTTGCATGACCAGGCTTCTGCCACGGGCATGTGTTCCACACTCCCCTCGGTGTACCGCTTCCATAACCTTAAGGACTTCTTCTGGTCTTAAACATTTGGTGAGGGGCTTGGCGTAGGATCTCCTGTAGAGCTCCCCGTCGACGAGGGTGTCCAGGCAAACAAGTTTCAGCTTCTGCGCCTTTTGTTTGTTGTCTGGCTGAGTTCCATTTTTCAGGTAATCTAGGATTCTGTCCATCCAGCAGGGTGGTTGCTCCTCAGAAGAAACTTCGGCGCACTCGAAGCTAGGCCTTTCGAACACCTGAGTCCGGCGGAGGTCGGGGAGTCCCTCCTTTGCAAGCCGGTCCGCCACTTGGTTCTCCTCCCGAGGTATGTGTATCAAGGAGGAATCTTCGTACTGGGAAATCAAAGATTTGGCCAGAAGCAGATACTTCTTTAATACCTCGTCTTTTGTCTCGAATATATGGTTCACCTGGTTGACGACTAACTGAGAGTCGCTGAACACCTGTATGTGCTTTGCAACCATGCTAAGCGCGAAGTTGAGTCCTGCAATGAGGACTTCATATTCTGCTTGGTTGTTCGTCACTTTGAACCGGAGCGTCACAGCCTGATGTAGCGTAGCCCCCATTGGACTGGTTAGGAGGATTCCAGCCCCCTAGGATTGTGATCCGGATGCGCCGTCAACATGGAGGGACCAGAGGTTTGCTAGGGACCTGGCAGGTGGCGGCTTTGAAGTAGAAAGTTCAGCGACGAAGTTCGCTAGGGCTTGAGCCTTGATTGCTGATTGTGGGACGAATCTGATATCATACTCACCCAGTTCAATAGACCATTTGAGCAATCTTCCTGAAACCTCGGGGGTGTGCAGTATCTTTAGTAGTGGTTGATCTGTGACAACCTGGATGGTGTGGGATTGGAAATAAGGTCGTAGCTTTCTGGCAGTCGTCAGGAGGGCCAGAGCGAGCTTCTCCAAAGTGGGATACCGACTCTCAGTGTCCAAGAGCATGTGGCTGGTATAGAAGATAGGATGTTGTCCCCCCTTCTCGCTATCTAGGAGGACCACTAAGACCGCAGTGTTGGATACTCCCAAATAAAGAGATAGGACCGTACCTTCCTTCAGCGCTACTAATATTGGAGCCGAGGTATGATATTTCTTCAACTCTGTAAAGGCTGATTCGCACTTGTCGGTTCATTCCCCTTTTTTGTTTTTGCGCAGACACCGAAAGAATGAAGATCGGTCACCGGCTTTTGAGATAAACCTGCCCAAACTATTGATCCGCCCTGCTAGCTTCTGAATCTCTTTGGCTGTCTTCGGGGAGGGCATGCTCAGGATGGCCGATATTTTGTCAGGATTAGCCTCTATCCCTCTTGCAGAGACTAGGTATCCCAAGAATTTTCCCGAAGCCGCGCCGAAAGTACACTTAGCAGGGTTCAGCTTGAGGTTGTACCTTCGAAGGGTATCGAGTGTTTCCCTAAGATCACTTAGGTGCTCTGTTAAGGTTTTGCTTTTGACCAAGATATCGTCTACGTAAGCTTCGAGATTCCTTCCCCTTTGGCCTTTAAAGGCGGCATCAATCATGCGTTGGTAGGTGGAACCGACATTTTTGAGACCAAATGGCATGACATTGTAGCAGTAAGTGCCGTAATCAGTGATGAAAGCAGTCTTCTCCTCGTCTTCCTTGGCCATCCAGATCTGATGATACCTGGAGAAAGCGTCTAGGAAACTCATAATCTCGTACCCGAAGGTACGATCTACCATCGTGTCGATGCGAGGGAGAGGGTAAGTATCTTTAGGGCAAGCCTGGTTCAATGTTCTGAAGTCTACGCACATTCTCCACTTCCCATTGGTCTTCCTCACCATAACGACGTTGGTTAGCCATCAGGGATACTGGACTTCCCTGATGTAACCAGCCCTCAGCAATTTGTTAATCTCCTCCCTGATGGCATCCTGCCTTTCCCCGGCCATTACTCGTTTCTTCTGTACAATGGGGGAGACGGCCTAAGATACATTCAAGTGGTGTTCACAGATGGCTCAGTCCATGCCTGTGACATCTTCAGGAGACCATGCAAAGACATCAATATACTCTGAAAGCAGGGCGATAACTTCCGCCTGCTGCTTTGTCTTCTCCCCCTAAGGCTACATTGATGACTCCTTCCTGCGGTATGATCGGTTGGGTCTCTCTGGGATCCATTTGGTCGACCACAAGCTGCGCCGCTATTTGAAAACAACGGGTAGCTTGTCTGGCGTCTCCTCTGATGGTGACAACGCCGCTGGAGATCAGAAACTTCGCGCACAGATGGGGCGTGGAAATCACCATCCTGAAGGAATTTAGAGTTGTCCTCCCTAGGATGGCGTTGTAGCCCGATTTAACCTTGATGACTGCGAAGTTGACCATGCTCATAGCGTGACCGTTGTCATTGCCAAAGGAGACGGGTAGAGTGATGAATCCTAGAGGTTGGACCCTTATACCGGAAAAACCTAGCAAGGTGGTCCCAGCGCAAAGGAGGTTCGCCTCCTTGAGCCCCATCTGGAGGAAGGCGGACTCAAACAGGATGTCGGCGGCGCTCGAGGAGAACCCGTCGGACATCGATATCGGTGATGCGGGCAACGACCACTATCGGGTCATTATGCAGATTGCCTTGCTGAGGAAGATCTCTGCTGCAGAAAGTAAGGGGGATAGATGAGGCATGTTGCTCCGAGATGCCGCCAACTTCAGTTGCTTGACGGTGAGCGGTTGGGTCAATGATAAAGATAGCATTGATCGTCCTAGTGGCCGAAGGGTAAGGGCGCCCTTGCTAGCTAGGACCTGTAGATGACGAGGCCTTAGTGGGGGTTTCAGCAAACACGGGGGCCTTCCCTTTCTGGGCGGCTGTGAAAGTCGGCGCCATCTGCATGAATTCTTCGAGCTTGCCCTGATTCATCAGTTTCTCCAGCAAGGCTCTGAGACCTCAGCACTTGTGAAGCCTGTGCCCATAGTTCTCATGGAACTCGCAGTAGTCGTTGGGATCCACTCCGGGTGGCGGCACTGGCCTGGGTCCGGCAGGTCGGATCTAGCCCTGCTTGACAACTGCTGCATAGACCTCAGGGAGTGGTCGGGAGAGAAAAAGCTTTGGAGACGGGGCGCGCCGAGGTTTTTCCTCCTCCTTATCATGATGCCTGGCCATACGTATCCTCGTGGCCGAGGGTTCAGCATCTCGATGTTTCCTCTTGCTCCTCTCCTGCTTAACTCTGGGAACGCCTGTGGGAGAGGACTCAGCGTCCTCGAGAAGCATAAACTGACTGGCTCTAGCTACCAGCTCTGGATAGCTTCGAGGTTTAGCCAACTGTAGGGATTTGGACAAGTCTCCCACCTTGAGTCCCAGTTGGAAGTTGTGCATGGCCACCGCAGGCTCTACATCTTCAGCTTCTACTGCAGCGGCGAAGAAGCGGTTAGTGTAATCTCGGAGACTTTCTCTCTCGCCTTGCTTAATGTTGGCGAGTACCATGTCAGAGACGACCATCCGGGTCCGGCAAATGAAACGGGCGATCAGCTCCCATTTCAGATGCTCGTAGGAAGAGATGTGACCCCTGGGCATCTTGATGAACCAGCTAAATGCTGCCCCTTTTAGGGTGTTAGCCAGGAGGTGACACCTTGTGGCCTCGTCCGGCTGGCGGTACCGGACTGCAGCCTCAAATCCTTGCACATGCTCATGAGGGTCTGTCGCTCCCCTGTAGACTTCCAGCCTGGAAGGCCTGAAGTTCTCTGGGATTGGGGCCAGGCGGATGGCGTCGAAAAAGGGAGCATTGCCATCCATTGGTCCAAAGAAGGGCTCAGGCCCATGGTGGGGGACCTGAACGCCTGGAAAGAGGGGATCTCTTTCGGCAAGAAAAGGAGGGAAAGCAGGTGGAAGAAAGGCAGGTTGTGGTAATGGACAAGGTGAAAGAAAGTTTTGGCGAGCCTCCCGTAGGCTGAAAGGATGTCTAGGTGGTCTGGAGGAGCCAGAAGATTGGATGGAGGGTACTGCGACCGGAGGTGCTGGTGCAGGAATCCCAGCGGCCGGGGGAAGCGGAGCTGGGACCGCCGCTACCGGCGGAAGTAACTCTGGGGCCGCCGCGATCGGCGGAGGAGCAGGGACCGCCGCGGCTGGTGGGAGAGGGACAGGGATCGCCGCTACCGGCGGGAGAGGGAGTACCATGCATACTGGTTGTGTTCGTCTGAGGATTACGGCCTGCTGGGCTGTAAGATCGGTGACCAGGACAGTGAGATTCGCGAGCAACCCCTGAAGTTCTGAGATGCGTGTGCCCCTGGAGGAAGAAGCAGATTCGGCGTGACGCCGAGAAGTTGAGGCCGAAACTCTATTGTCCGGCGCTCGAACAGAGGGTTCTCCCGCGTGCACACCGTGGGCCGCAGAGTTGGTTTTGCGCGTTCTGGCCACCATCTTTCCAGGTCTTAATGAAAGCACCAGAAGATGTTGACGTAGGATGTGGGGGTCCCAGAAAACACCAAAGAGAAAGAGAGTTCAGGGAGACGGCGACGCACAAAGAGGTGAGCCCATTAATGAAAGTTCAAGGAGAGAATCAGTTCAGAGCATCCAGAGAAACACACGGAGGTTTAAGGTGGTTCAGGGAGGAAATCCCCTACGTCCACCGGTCGGTCAGCGAAGAAGTTTCACTAATGGAGAAAAGGTAGCCTTGAAGGCTTGTACAGTGTTGTTTTAGAAGAAAAGGAGAAGAAGGGGAAGAAGGAGAGCTCCTCAGTTGGGGGCCTCTCTATAATGAAAGTTAGCCAATCTCTGCTTTTTTTTTTGTGTGTGTCCTAGTGGTGAACTGTTCAGCGGTATTTATAGCTGTTGGAGTGTGCAGCTTCACCCTGGCTTCCCGGAGAAAAGGTGATGGACAGGCTCTGGGTTCGCGCCGTTTGTCTGCCACCGGAGAGGCTTGCAGCTGTGCAAGGAAGATGATATCTTTTAATACTGGTACTTCTACTGGGGATCCGTGATGGCTGGAGCATGCGGATCCTTGATTTACGGGTCTGGAAAAAGGTGTCTTATACGGGGAGCAGCGCGGTTAGGTGGAGTTGATTGTCACAGGTGCTGCTCTGTAACCTCGTGCTCGATATTATCACGGGTGGTACTGAGATATCGGGAACGAGGTTAGGTTGAACCCTCGTGGCCGAGATTTGACCTGGTCAAAAGTCCTGTAAAGTCAGAGATGAGTCAGCAAATCAATCAATCAAATGGAGGCCAGCCAGGCGCCACGTGTACAGTCAAGATGCAGCGCAGAAACCACGTGTTAACAATTATTACTTGTATATTTTTTTGTAAAATATAGAGTTAGTATTGTATCTTTTATTTTTTTACTTCTTAATTTATATTTAGGTTTTTCATTTCAAAGCTGGGGACTTGATGAATAAGATTTCTCCCCTTTTCTAAATAAAAGAAAAAAATCTTAAGGACTAAACTCTTTTAATTAAAGGGAATTCATTGTAGTTTTTGTAATAAAACTCAATACAATTCATTGTTATTTGTGGCTAAAAAAGAAAGAAAATTGTTTAAAATTTTCAGTATATGTAGCAAGTATACCAACAAAATAAGCTTTTGTTCTCATGTCTAATGGTTTACAATAATTCTTATCTTTCTAAAAGAAAGTTCGTCATTTACTAAATCATTGTTGTTATTTAAAATGTATATGCTCTTATTTTTTATTATAAATCTAATATATTTTTATTATTTTTTAGATTTTATTGTGAAATAAAGTGGTTTCTAAATTAATGTTCATCCAAATAGAAATAAGTTCTTTTTTTAAAAAAAAAATTTTCCAACAAATTTTCATTAGAATTTAGATAAACAAGGACAGTCAATAATCAAAACATGATAATAAGTTACTGATGCTCTCCGTGTGAAGAAATATTTCATCATAATGTAGAGAAAGCAGAAATGTTGCTAACTACTGCAATTTAGGTTTCAGATACGAAGAAGAGAAAGAACTAAGAAGTAGTAACTGCATTCTGTTGTTGCATCTAGTGAAATTCATTGCTGTATTGGGTCTCAGTGCTTTATTCTCCATCAATTTGAGAAGGTTAGGAGTTGATGCAAGTTCTATTTGTTCAGCACTTAAACCTCGAGGCCTCGAGAATCCTAAACCTTTGGACCTCTAGATTGTTGGATCTTTGAACTTTAGACCTCTAGATCTTTTAGGACTTTGGATCCTTTGGGTTTGCATGTGTTTCTATCTCTAAAATGTGACATTTGACGTTGGCAGGTCAATTTTTAAATTTCTTGAGGTATCACGATTGTGAGGTGATTCAAGGTTATCTTTAGTAAGAATTGATGTAGGGGAGCCAAGCATAAAGTTCTCTCAAGGTATTGTTGTCTAGCGTCAACTCCTTGACGTGTTTTTGGGGAGGCTTGATGTCGAGGCGCTAAGCCTCAGTTCTTTCGAAGTCTCACAATTGCAGGGTGATTCCTCAGCATACTTTTGGTAGGCACAACATTAGAATGTTAAGTATAGAGTTTTCTCAAGGTGTCGATGATTCTAATGTCAGGTATCAAGGCTATTTTAGTACCACAAGGATGGTGGTTATTAGGAAAATTAGTGGATATACAAATTTATTCCCCTAATCACATCATCTAAACAGTTATAAAAATATGAAGACCAGATACAAACTTCACAATCAAATTCATGTCATTAATGGAATTAATAAATGGCCTACGTTATAATAGCTCATTTAACTTATGACAAAAGGAACTATAATACTCATGAAATAGATAACTTGCCTTATTAAAAGAGGTCAGAATATTAAATATAGACACATGAAACATTGTTATTTAAATATATGGATGGCATAAAGTCCACATCTACATGAAAATCTCTAAAACATTACTATGGGCAAAATAGAGGGTTCAAGTTTGTTCTACATCCAAGTGACATGCACAATCCAAAGCCTGTCAATTGGCATGTTTAGGACAATTAACCTTGATAGGAGATGCAAAAGCTTATATAGAAAACCGTAAGAAATCTAAAAGTCCTTAATGAAAAAACATACACTATTTAACTTGGAAAATATTTCATATTCAAAGATTGATGTGGTGATAAAACCACGACTATCGTCCATACGTTAAAATAGGATGGCACTCAATGCATAGGAAATGTATATTACATGGAAGAGCAATGGGTATCAGGGGTAAGGTTTTGTATTTAACTTATCACAAGGCAACAAATACTATTTTTACAATGATGGAAGAGCAAGGTAGCTGCCAGTAGTGAGAGAATATGGCAACAACGAAAAAGGTATAAGCGGTGGTGTGATGACTAAGGTATCGATTGTGAAGCAGTATGGGCTGTGGTGAGTAGGCACTTCGGCAAGTGGAGGGAATGGATGGCTAGGGTACACTGGTGAGGTAGAAAGGAGGTGGTGGTAGCATAGTGTGATAGTAAGGGGATGGTGATAGAAACTAGGGATATGATAGAGCCTACAACTTATATGTGCAATTTCATATCCCACTGTTATATGGCAATTGCAGTCTACTACAAGAGAAAATATGCCTAGATCTTACAGGTTCTCTGAAAAATGAACAGAACCCTCCAGCTGAAGAGTTGGAATATGCATTGTTCATGCGAGCTCTACGTCGTTCTTATCATGTTAGCTTAAAGAAGGGATTTACACAAACTTTAAAAATTTGTACTACAATTTCAGGAAAGATTTTAACTGACTTAACTCCATCATGGTGAGTAAAAAAACTTTCAGCATTTTGTAGAGCATGCATAATAACTAAAGCCTTTCATAATTTATTCTTAATGCATGTGCAGTTAATAATATCAAACGTTTAACAAGGACTTTAAGCAATTCTATGTTCATCAATATTGTTCAAACTAAGAAAACAAAATAAGTGAAAAGAAAAATTTTCTCAAAGGCCCGGTTTGGAACCATGCCAAAAAAATCATGGCTACAAAACCATGGCAAAAGAATCCATTTATAAAAAAAATATAAAAAGTCATTTTTATCATATCTTACAAAAACTTCAATATTCAAATATCACTTTATCTCACCTCCTACACAATTTTTAAAACATCAATCAACTACATTTCACATTATGCATAATTTTTAAGACAACTTTATTTTCAATCATAACCACATTTCCAAAAAAGCTGAAAGAGTTCACTTTCAAAGCTTCTTAAGTTGTATTCTAAACAGGCCCTAATAGACCAAGACTACATTTTAGGACCAAAAATGCAAAAGTGGAAAGGCTGGAGTTTTATGTACAGTGGACAGATAGTCCAAAAACCTCTCAAAACCATGAAATACATCCTGCTTCAATTTTTCTGAGAGCACTAAGAAATAGGTTAGAAAATATGGAGGTCTTAAATTAGCTACTCACACACTTCGAAAAAGGGGTCAAATTCAAGGACCTTAAAGAAGAAAACAAATCTAAAAGCTCTTGGACAGCCGATGAGTAGAAAAGTGATTGACAGAATGCAAATGTAACAGAACTATCCAACTACAGTAAGATACATTCTACTAAAGAAAAAGAGCCTACGGAGCACTCTATGAGACAAGGTGATAAATTCCCAAGTTGAGAGAATGTTCAAAACCTTAATGGCATTTCAACAGCATAAAAAATCTAAGGCAATGTATTCTGCAGCTTAGGGGAAATTGCTGTGACAACAATGGAAATGACTCACTTATTGAGACAATTTATGAGCAACAATTGCCAAGCTTTTGAATGATATTCCAAGCTTCCAAATGACTCAATAACTACGTTAGCTGAACTAGAAGACCTCTTCATCAGAAGATTTGCAAGCAAAAAATGCGAGTCATTTTGGCTGGCCTCTCCAGAGAACACAAAAACAAAGATAAAATAATAACAAAGTTCATCGCTTGATGGCAAAATATGAGCCTGAATGTGATAAGCTTCCTACAGAAGATTAGGGAATTGAACTTATCATTGCAAAGCTGGATGCGCCAATGACAACATTTGTCTAAATTACATCTAATACATATGGTCTACAGTACAAACATGGTTAAGAAATCCATAAAGATTACTAAATGACATGCAGAAGCCTAAAGCTCAAACACAGCATTAGTCGTGAACAAGAAATATAAAGCAATTATTTTTATGCTTGAACAAAACCTTCACATTCTCATTTAAAATAGGTGTATCATGATAAACAATCCATAAAACTTGAGAGTTTAACAAAGTGATTTACACTACCCAAGATCCGACCTATGGCAAAATAGTTTCAAACCCAACAGCATTTTAAGAAAAGCTTCTAGCCACTGGCTACTTGATATAATATTGAAACATAGCAAAACATGTCACTTCCCTTCAATCTGGAGAAAGCCCAAGAAATGAAATCCTTAATGCGACTACACTTTTTACTTTCCTTCTCCTTTCTCTTCTATCTTTCAGAATTGTGTAAAAACTTTATCAAGAGTGATCGGGTGAATATTTTTAGTTGGAATGCCATTGTTTAGCGATTCAATGAGCACCATTGAGGATCAAGACATGTAAACTTCATCTTGGCAGCAGATCTTACTGAAATCATTGTTGGATAAAAAATTTGATCTAAAGAGTGCATCGAGAAAGCAAATACAAGCTTAAATTGTTCATTAGTATACACACTAATTTCCATGTATCCACTTAATCTCTCTAGCAGGTTATGACTAAAGATCTCTCTATCAACTTATGTCTCAGAGAAAAGATCTAATTTCACTGAAAAGATAAAAAAGCATAGAGATACCAATACAAAAACTAGCTCTCATACGATATTCCACCAATAAAGAGCAGTGGAGTAGATTATGATGATATTGTGATGCCAATAGTTTCACTGCTTTTAGTCAAACCAGAACTGCTGCAGAGCATCGTTCCATACTATTGTTTTACAACTACACATGGTACTAAATGAGAGAATGATCATGCTATGCATAGTACAAGTCCTACAGAAGATTAAAAAATTAAATGGAATGGCATATCCCGTTATCATGTATGTAATTGCAGACTATTGCAACTGAAAATATGCCTTGACCTAACAGGTTCTCTGATAAATGAACAGAGATAAATAGTTGGAATATGCACTGTTCTTGGGGCTTAAGTCGTTCTTATAAGATCAGATATCATATTTGCTTAAAGAAAGATTGACACATACTTAGAAAAACTTTGAACTTTACTGACTTCTGTGCTTACTTAATTCTATGCTTAACAACTACTACAACAACAACAAGCCTTCATCCCACTTGGTAGAGGAGTCGATCTTTTGTTTCCAAAAAGCCTAATAAAAAAAGACTTTATAACCAAACAAACAACAACAACCAAGCCTTTATCCCACTAGGTGGATCAACTATCTGAATTCTTTGTTTCTATTGCATTTTATGTTACCTCGTGATCTGCAAAGCGGCATCTGGAGCGTACACGTGGAGAGCAGCCCCAGTGACCAGACGAATGGTCAAGGTGAAAGGCAGATAATCTCCCCGAAGGTGAAAAACATCAAGACGAAGAGTCTCCAAGTCGAAGAACCTCCAAGTAAAACATCCGTACCGGTACGGACCGCTCGATAGGACGTGGAATGCCCCCCCTGCGCGTCATTAAAAGAGGTATGGTCTACAACAGGCGTCGTACATCCGTACCAGCATGGCCGGCGGCCTACAAGATAGGGGGACACTCCTTAAAACTTCTTAGGTCATCCCACACGTCAGAGTCATAAGAAATTCAGACTATAAATTGTAACCCAACAGAGGAGAGGGGGCCTTTTTTCTCTTTTTGGGGGCTCTTGATCTGTTTCAAGAACCCTTCTCATTACCTTTGTAATGCTCTTTTTCGACTAGTGGAGCTGACTTTGAAGTCGCCTAGAGTGTGGCATCGTAGTTTTCCGTCCTACCGGTTTCCACATCTAAAAGCAGTCCATTTTTGTTATCAACAATGTGGTGCCCTCACGCAGGACCGGATCCTGCCAATCCATGGAGCAGAACCGCGCTGAAACGTCAGCGGCCGCCGAACATACGTCACCCACCCCTCAGCCAGACGGTGCCGCAGGCAATCGCCAACTCCAAACCCTTACACAGGCGGTGGCTACGCTCTCCCAAACTATGAACTCCTTCCTCACCAACCTTCCAATTCTCCTACACCAGAGGCCGCCTCTTCCTCTGGCACCGACACCTCCCCCCAAGGATCCTGTTCCGCCACCCAGTACAGCGCACAACGAACCTCCCCTTGAACAGGTCAACACGCACGCCGTGGGGGAGAGCCGACTCGAAGTCTACCCCCCGGTACCCCAGGTGACCACAATCTTCTCCCCTACGATAATGGCCGCACCTGTGCCCCGCTGCTATAAGACTCCCAAAGTCAACGACTACCACGGGCTCACCGACCCCGCCCAACATGTCAAACGCTTTGAGAACGCCTTGGCAACAAGCGACCCCATCTCGGACGCGTACAAGTGTCATCTCTTTCGAAATACCTTGACAGGGTTGGCCTTGGACTGGCTCGACGAAATCCCCCAGGGCTCCATCCAAAGTTTTGAGCAATTCGCAGATTAGTTCCGGACCAGATTCGGCACGTCAAAGACTACTTCCCGAACCATCCACGAACTCTGGCAGATAAGGCAGCGCCCAAACGAATCCCTGCGGGAGTACGTGGACCGCTTCTCGAAGATGAATGCGGAGACTAAAGACACCACGGATCATAGATCAACTATGATCTTCGTCCACAGCATCCTCCCAGGGAAACTCTATGATTCATTCGTCGATGACATGCCGAGAACGCTGATGGAGGCATGGTCGCGCGCCGAAAGACGCATTCACATAGAAGACGCGAAAACATTAAAAGCGAGTGCAGGGAAAGACCCTACAACGCATGACAAAAAGGACGTCACCCCGAAGGCAGAACAAAGTACCCCTAAGAAAGCCTTTCGGGATCAGAAGTTCTCTCCACAAGGAAAGCACAAGTTCGATATCAAGACTCCGCGCATTCCAACTCTAGTTTACGTCATTGAAGAGATCTTTTCGGCCCTTTAAGATAGGGGTTTCCTCCCGAACAGAGGTGAACGACAACCTCCCCAGCCAGGTGCAGACGCGTCGAAATACTGTAAGGTCCATCAGCGCTATGGCCACCTTCTGCACGAATGTCGCTCTTTTCGAGCACTGGTCAACGAGTACATAGAGAAGGGCCACCTCACTAGCTACAAGAAAGTCGAAGAGATGCCGTCGAAGGACGCCAAAACCCTGTTTCCCCAAGGCGAACCACCGGCTCCCGCGACTTGCTTGCCATCGAAGTCCAGTGGGAAGAAAGTCGTCCTGACTATCTTTGGCTTCGGCCAAGTCAGCTCAACCTCAAGTTATCACCAGGTGCACGCCATCGAAACCCCATCCTTTTTGCCTGATATCACTTTCGGTGTAGGTGATTTGCCCGCTAGGGGCATCAACCACGACGACCCCATAGTCATCGTCGCCGAAATCGAAGGGTGTAATGTCCACCGCACCTTAATCGACACCGGAAGCTCTGTCGACATCTTATACTTGCGGGCGTTCAAAGAAATGGGGGTCGGCCAGTGCAAACCTCTCCTTCCTTCGATGACAGTCTCCAGCTTCTCCGGCGACGTCTATCGGCCCGCAGGGTTTGCTCCCTTGCGCCTCTCCCTTCAAGACGGCCCCAGACGGGAAACGAAGTCAGTAGACTTCATCCTAATAGACGCACCTTCCGGCTACAACGCGATCTTGGGGCGGCCATCGTTGGCGCAATTTTGGATGGTGTCGTCGACCTTCCACCTCTGCATCAAGTTCCCAACACCGCTCGGTGTTGCAACTATCAGGGGAGACAGGGCAGACGCCCGGAAATATTTTCAGGCCAACATTCGTCTCCACAACGAACACCTCGATCCCAGGAACCAGCTTCTCCCCCCGGATGACCAGAATCAACATGTAACCGTCTCTGACGGAAAATCTGTACTAATCTCCAAGGGTTTTCCCGAAAATAATATGCCCGCTCTAACGGCACTACTTTCTGAGTATTTGATGTGTTTGCCTGGGGACCCGAAGGCATGCCCGGGATTGACAGAAGCATAGCTGAACATAAGCTAAGTCTCAGCGTCGACATTTCCCCCGTCAGACAGAAGAAAAGAAATTTTGGTGGCGAGAAACAACGCGCCATACGAGAAGAAATCGAAAAGCTCCTCACGGCTGGCTTCATCAGGGAAATCGACTACCCCTCCTGGCAGGCCAACGTGGTCGTCGTAAAAAAGAGCACAGGCAAGTGGCGGATGTGCGTAGACTTCACCGATCTTAACAAAGCATGCCCCAAGGATTTCTACCCCTTGCCGAAGACAGAGAGGCTAGTCGACTCCTCGGCGGGATACACCATGATGAGTTTCCTGGACGCCTTCTCCGAGTACCACCAAATCTGGATGGCAGAACAAGATGAAAAACACACATCTTTCATAACCGACCACGGGACATTCTGCTACAAAGTCATGTCCTTCGGTCTGAAGATCGCGGGAGCTACTTACCAACAGATGATCGACACAGTCTTCCGAGGGCAAAAGGGGCGCAACATGGAGGCTTACGTAGACGACCTACTGATCAAAAGTCGGAGCGGAGTGGACCATCTCGAAGACCTCCACGAAACACTCGAGACCTATCGGGTCCATAATATTAGACTGAATCCATCAAAGAGCATCTTCGGCGCCGCCTACGGAAAGTTTCTGGGCCACATGGTATCGGCCAGGGGGATCGAGGTTAACCCCGAAAAAATTAAGGCTATCCTCGACCTGGATCGTCCCCGAACAGTAATAGACATTCAAAAATTAAATGGAAGAATTACGGTCCTCAGTAGGTTCATTTCTAGGATGGGGGACAGGTGTCTCCCATTCTTCAAGGTTCTTCGGGGAGACCACGCCTGCTGGGACGACGACTGCCACCGGGCGTTCGATTCCTTGAAGGATTACTTGCTTTCGCCTCCGCTGCTATCCTCCCCTGCTCCTGGCAAGACCTCCTCCTCTATATCAGTGCCACCGACAATTATGTCTCGGCAGTCCTGGTCCGCGAAGAAGCAGTGCGGCAACACCCTATCCATTACGTCAGTCATACCTTGCGTGGGGCCAAACTTAGGTACCCCGCTCTCGAAAAACTATCATTTGCGCTAATAACCGCTGCCCGCAGGTTGCGACACTACTTCCAGGCTCATTCAGTCAAAGTGATGACCGACCAACCTCTCCGACGGTTCACTCCCATGAAGTCTCCGGAAGGTTGCAAAAATGGGCGGTCGAGCTCTCTGAGTTCGACGTTGATTTCATCTCGAGGGCCGCAGCGAAAAGCCAGGTCCTCGCAGATTTCATCGCCGAACTCGCCACAACTGAACAACTGGAGACACCACAGAATCAACAACCTTGGGTTCTATACGTAGACGGAGCCTCCAGCGAACACATTCAACCCGGGTATAGTGATAAGTGAGTAAGAGTTCCCATATCGTTAACGAATGCAAATAAAAAAGTTAGTCCATAACATCAACACTAAGATTCAAGACACTAGAATAAAGTTAAATACTTGGAATATGAGCACTCTAATGAGAAAGTTAATAGAGTTAGTAGATATCAGGATACATAGGAGGATTAATATTCTGTATCTGCATAAAATAAAATGAGTAGTAAAAAAAGCCAAGTAAATTGATAGCTTAAGCTTCAATATTTGGTACTCTAGTATAAATAAAACTAAAAATGGGGTGGGTATAATTCTGAACAAAAGTTTGAAGGATCATATTGTAAAAGTCAAGTGAATTGGAGATAGAATTATAGTTTTAAAAGTTATGATCAATAGGATAAGTATTTACATCCCCTAAGTCGATTTAGAGTATAAAGAAATGTTTTAAAATAATTTAAAAAAACTAATATAAGAGATACTTTAGGAAGAAAGAATATGCATTAAAGATCTAAATGGACATGTTGAATATATTACTGAAGAATTTGATAGTATTCATAATGAGTATGTTTTTGGAGAGAATAATGATAAGGGCAAAACTATTTTGAGATTCTCTCAAGATTATAATCTTATAATTACTAATATTTTATTAAAAAAAAGATAAATATAATATCACTTACAAAATTGAGTTTTATAAATCGCAAATTGATTATTTTATTTTAAGAAAAATATGATCGCTTAGTGTAAAAATTGTAAAATTATTTCAAGTAAATATTTGACTAGCCAATATTGGTTAATAGTTCATATTTCATGATAAAAAGTTAGAGAAGAAAGAGTAAGTTGAAATAATATTCTCAAATTCAATGGTACAAACTGAGAATGAGAATAAGAATATTTTTAAGAAAAGAGTTATAGAACTTGAGCAGTGAGATATTGATGCGCGCATTGATGCGCAAGCTAGCCCACGTGGCCGCCACGCGAGCGGGGTGGCCCTTTAAAGCACCTGCGGCTCCCCTCCTCCAGAGAAATTTTTGGTCTCTTATAATGATATGCTTGAAGATGTGGTTGATGTGGTTGACGAAGTCCCGCACGCAAGGCGGTCGCGGGAGGGGCTTGCCGTCTGTCGGAGGCCCGTAGTCCCGGAGGGGGCCTCAAAAAGGCCGCAAATCACCTTCTTCGATTCGAGGAGGGCCCCCGCCGAACAAGGGAGGTTGCGAGGTTTGGTAATCGCGGCTCCACGGCCAACTGCTCGATCTGTCAGAAACTCACGAATGTCAAGAAGACCGGGGCGACTCGAGAACAGGTGGCAGGGTTGAAGCGGAAGGTTGATGACGTCTTGGCGAGTCTCCGGAGGCTGGACCCGTCGGAGGCAGCGAAGGCGCTTGAAGCACTGGAGGCGAAGTGCGCCCGTCAGGAGATCGACTTGGCAGCTGCGAGGGCACGAGTTGAAGTGTTGGAGAAAGAGAAGGCCGATCTGGTGTCTCGTGTTGAAGAGTTGGAGGAAGGGAATAGCCGCCGAACAAACTTTGCTCGCGCTGTTCGTGGGTTGCTACTATCTCCGGAGTTCGGGCTGTCGCTAGATTAGGGTTTCTCCTTTTATCTCTCTTTTCTTTTTGTTTTTTTTTTTAGAATCTCCCTCCTGTATAAAAATTTTATCGTAATGAAATGAGGATTTTCGCATCTCTTTTTGCGATGGTGTGATGTGACCAATTGCTCGACCCGAGGCAGTGCGAGCTTAGGTGTCGACCTCGGGAAGCCAAAACGCCCGGGAGGCCTATAAAACCTTCCCTTGTGGTCCTCGCCGAAGTTATTTTAGGTCGAGATGGTGAAAAGGTCGCGTAGCAGGGCGCGAGAGATGTGGCTAGATTTCGGGCGGGTTGCCGGGGAGGCGTGCTATCTTCCGACGCATACGTTTGAGGCGAAGGTCCAACAGGTTTGGGGGCGAGACCCCAGGGTCGAGCTCGAATTCCCCTCGGAGGGGATGACATTCAAGCGACCCCCGGAGGGGAAGATTGCGGTTGCTTCCACCATCTGCGGGGGGGGGCTCTTCCTCCCTTTCCAGCCGGAGTTCGTGAACGTGTTCAACTACTTCGGTATCGTCCTGATTCAGCTCTCGCAGAACGCCATGGCGATGATTTATTGTCTCACCAAAGAGTTGCGGCGACGAGGGGTTCCCTGGGATATCAAGATCTTCAAGTGGGTTTTTCGCTGGGAGGCCAACCCCTGTCTTCATGGATGCTTCATTTTGAAGGGGAGGCGTTGTCCAGTTTTCAAGGTTAAGGATACCGGCTTCGCTGATTGGTACAAGCGGTTCTTCTTCATCGCTGCTGGCGTAGGTAGGTACAATATCCCCAGGAAGGTTGGTGAGGCTAGGTTTCTGGGCGATGGTGTTGGCTTTCAAAACCCCCACTTCCGGGTCGTGGACGAGATCCGAAGGCACATCCACGACGCGGAGGATTATTTGCGGGATTATACTGGTAAGTGGTTTTAACTCTAGCCCGTGTTTTCGATCTGGGACTGAGGCCTTTTTGCAGGGCGCTCGGATCTCGAGTTGGGGTGGTTTTGCCTCCTTCAGATTGGGCGCAAGATGGTTCCCCACGAGCGAGGCAGCCCTTCCACACGCCCAAGTCAGAGGAGGAAGGCTGTTGAAGGTGTGTCTTCGGCAACGGGCAGCGAATATGACCTGGCGTATATAGATGGTGTCTAGGTTAGCGACAGTGCCGAAGGACACGGTAACGATGCTTCGACAGAGGCCGGTGCCCAAAGGGAGATGACTTCCGCCGAAGGAAGTGCCGAGAGGGTCGGCGAGGATCGAAGTGCTGAGGCAAGCAGGTCGAGTACGGTGGCCGCGCTCAGTTCTCGATGTGTTGATGTCGTGAGGGTGGTAGGTTCCTTCGATTCCCTCACTTTGACTCCTTTTCTGACATCCCTGACGGTGTTTTTGCCTCAGCTTGGCCGAGAAGCTATGGCGCAGGAGGCGCAAGCAAAGGAGAAGGAGCTCAAGCTCGGCGAGTTGGATAGTCGTTGTCGCCTCGCCGAAAGGTGGCTTCGGTCTGCGATGAGGGGGCTCGAAGAGTCTGCCCGCCAAGAAGCTGAATTGCAACGCTTGCTTGAGGAATCTTTGGACCAAAATCACGAAGGTGTTCGCGAAGAGGTGATCGTCGAATTTCAGAGGTCACTGGAGTTCAAAGTCATCATCAAAGAGGCGTTGGAGAGTTCAGTCAACCTGCTCGGTTCTGCGCTTCTCGATCGGGGGATGGTGAGGTGTGAAGACCTCGAAGGGCTGGACATGGCAGAGTGTATTAGGTCGCGAAGCCAGTCATACAAGTGCGCTTATTTCAACATGTTGGCGGAAAGGCTCGATCGACAGTTTGCCTTCGTGTCCACCATGAAGGTGGTTGTTCCCCCACTGCGGCTAAGTTGGCAAGGATGGCAAAAGCTGCAGAGAAGGGCTCGCAGATGGAGTCAGAGGAGGATGTAGGGGAGGCACTTGCTGTGTCACCCCTTCGAGAGCGGGATCCTCTGGAAGCAGTTCCTCGAACTCCTGGTGCCGACATCGAAATAGACTCACCCTCTGAAGCTTCGAGAGGGGATAATGATTTGTAGGTTTCAGATTGTAATCCGAGTTTGTAATGGTTTTTGTGAAATGTCTAATGACAATATTGACTTTTGATGTTGACTTTTGATTTTTTATTGTGAAATGACAGTCGATAATTGGATAGCTTGACATTTCGAGTGTCCCTTGATTGCTAGTCGCGTAGGCGTAAGTTTTTGGAGAGCGCCTAGGACTTCGAGAAAGGGATTGCTCTTGGCTGCCAGTCTCGTAGGCGTAAGTTTTAGAGAGCGCCTAAGACTTCGAGAAGGGAATTGCCCTTGACTGCCAATCGCGTAGGCGTAAGTTTTAGAGAGCGCCTAGGACTTCGAGAAGGGGATTGGCAGTAGGCGTAAGTTTTAGAGAAGTCATTTTGGTGATACTTCGCGTTGCAATCATAATGTTTGTGAATTGAATTACTACGTTCATGAATAAAATTTTCTGAGATCATTGTCGTTCCATGTTCGCGGAAGGAGGGTCCCGTCTTGTCTTGCGAGCTTGTAAGTGTTCGGTCCGAGCGCATTGCAGATTATGAACGGGCCTTCCCAATTGGAGTTGAGCTTTCCGGGAGGCATGTCTCTCCTGGCGGTGGTTCTCAGTTTTAGGACTAGGTCGCCTTCTTCAAGCGACCTCCGTCGTATGTGCTTGTTGTAGTTCGTCATGATGCGTCTTTTGTGTTCAGCCTGGCGAAGTGCCGCTAGTTCTCTCATTTCTTCGAGGAGATCTAGCTCGAGTCTTCTACTGCTGTCATTTTGTTGGCGCCATTCGGGAAGTTGTTGCAGCTCAAAGTTACTGGCGTCTTCGACTCGGGGGGAGTATATCTCCAGTTCGACTAGGATGAGTGTCTCCCCTCCAAAAACTAGGGAGTACAGCGTTTGACTCGTTGCGGCTATCGGTGTGCAGTTAAGTCCCCAAATGACGGCTGGCAGCTCGTCGGCCCATGAGGATCTGGCGCGTTCAAGCCTCCTCTTTAGTGCTTTGAGAAAGTTCTTGTTGGTCGCTTCAGCCTGACCGTTCGACTGGGGGTGCCGAACTGAAGCAAAATGAAGAGTGATGCCGTTCTTGGAGCAAAGGTATCGAACGGGACGGCCTGTGAAAGCGGTTCAGTTGTCGCAGACTAAAGAAAGGGGAATTCCAAATCGACAGATGAGTTGTGTCCAGATGAAGCTTTTGACGCCCGAGCTTGTCGGTTGTGCCATTGCCTTAGCCTCCACCCATTTAGAAAACTAGTCGGTTGCAATTAAGGCGTGTCGTAGGTTTCTGCAAGACTTAGGGAATGGGCCCAAAAAGTCGAGTTCCCACATCTAAAATGGCCACAAACTTGCTAGTGGTTGGAGTTGTGATGCGGGTTGCCTGGGGATGTTCGAGTAGATTTGGCACTGAGGGCACCTTTTGCTGAAGTCTTTGGCATCCTTGTGGAGGCTTGGCCAGTAATAGCCCTGTCGAAGGATTTGAAGGGCCAGGTTCCTCCCGGTCGCGTGCGTACAGCACTTGCCGGCGTGGATCCGTTCGAGTATGGTCTTCGTGTCTTCCTCGCGGACACATTTCGCCAGGGGCCACGAGTAGCAATGCCTGAACAATTGTCCTTGTAGTAGGATGTACCTGGCGGTCTTCACCCGGAGTTTGCGAGCCTGGTGCCTGTCTGACGGCAGTTCGCCTTCCCTCAGGAAGCGCGAGATCTCATCCATCCAGCCTTTGGGGATAGGAGTTATTTCGCAAACTTCAAGTCTGTCGATGCGGGTGTTAGGATGTCTTGGTCATCTCCCTTTTCGTCTTTGTCCAATTCATAGCTGTGGTGTTCAACTCTCGGGGTATGTGGACCAATTGTGCCTGAGCGAAGTGCTGTAATAGGGCTTTGGCTCTCTGCAGGTACATCTTGAGCGTTTCGTCATTGGTTTGGTATTTCCCCCTGAGCTGGTTGATCATGAGCTTGGAATCACTGTAAACGCGGAGGCACTGTGCTCCTAGGCCTTTCGCGAATTCGAGCCCAGCGATGAGGGCTTCGTATTCGGCTTGGTTGTTCGTGACGGAAAATCGTATCTTCCTTGACCTTTTGAGTCAGATTCCCTAGGGGCTGGTGAGAACGACCCTGACCCCTCGCGCAAAGAGATGAGCCTGTCAGTGAAGGCTCAAAGAGAGAATCCGTTCAGAGCATCCAGAGAAACACACAAGGGTTTAAGGTGATTCAGGGAGATTATCCCCTACGTCCACCGGACGATCAGCGAAGAAGTTTCACTAATGAAGAAAAGTAGCCTTCAAGGCTTGTACAATGTTTTAGAAAGAAGAAAAGAAGGAAGGAGAGGGAGCTCCTCAGTTGGGGCTCTGTTACAGTAAGAGTGTGGGAGCCTCTCTTGTGTCTGTCTATCTGTTTTTTTCTCTCTCGCTCTTATGTGAGGACTGTTTCAGCGATATTTGTAGCTGTTGGAGTGCGTGGCTTCACCCTGGTTTTTCGGAGAAAAGATGGTGGACAGGCTCTGGGTTCGCGCCATTTGTCTGCCACCGGAGGGGCCTGCAGCTGCGCAGAGAGGTGATATCTTTTAATACTTGGTACTTTTCTGGGGATCCGTGATGGCTGAAGCATGCGGATCCTTGATTTGCCGGCCTTGGAAAAAGGTGTTCTGTACGGAGAGCGGTGCGGTTAGGTGGAGCTGATTGTGACAGGCGTTGCTCCGTAACCTCGTGCCCGATATTATCAGGGGTGTCCTGGGATATTGGGGAATGAGGTTAGATTGAACCCTCGTGGCCGAGTTTTGACCTGGTCCTACAAAGTTAAAGAGATGAGTCAGTAAATCAATCAATCAAATGGAGGCCAGCCAGACGCCACGTGTACGGTCAGGATGCAGTGCAGGAACTACGTGTTAACACTATCCTATAAATCGAAAGCAAGACAGCATGTGGAAAGAAAGAAATTATAATTCCATGCAAAACAATAATGAGCTATTCATTTAAATATTAGGTTAAATTAAATTTATAGTTGCTTGTTAATAATATAACTTGTTTAATTTTTGCATTAATTTGAAATTGATTTAACATTTCTAAAATTAAATCATGAGTTATGAATTTTAATTTGAAATTTATATATAATACATACATACAAAATTTTATTGCTTAAAAATTATTTTTTAAAAAATTTAGTAATAATTTTTTTTAAATACATAATATTTTTATTTGTTTATAATTAAGAGCTGATTCAAATTATGATTTGATCCAGCTTAGAATTAAATCAAATTGAGCCGAGTTAACTTGAATTCGAGCTAAGTCGACTTGAATCATATTTTATTATAATTTTGGATAAATATCAAGCCGAGCTCAAACTTTTCAATTTTAAGTTGCTTCGGCTCGCTTGAAATTAGTTTAATAATAGCCTTACTTTAACATAACCAAAATAGCATAAAAATTAAATACATAATATTTTTATTCGTTTATGATCAAGAGCTAATTCAAATTATGATTTAATCCAGCTTAATTAAATCAATTTGAGTCAAGTCGACTTGAATCATATTTTATTATAATTTTGAACAAATTTCTAGTCGAGCTCAAAATTTTCAATTTTGAGTTGCTTCGGCTCGCTTGAAATCAGTCTAATAATAGCTATACTTTAACATAACCAAAATAGTATAAAAATTAAATATACCTAAAATTATACTAGATTGTTAATTTGTTGTTTGGCAGTTAAGCTAAAAGAAACAAATACAAATGAGCTCTATCCAACCGAGTTACAAATAACTTGTCAAACATTTTTTTTTGATACTAAACTTGTCAAATATTTGATTCACCTGCAGCCCTATATTCTGCAGAAGCTACCTCAAATTAAGTCAGAAGTTATTGAGTATTTTTTAATAGATTTAAATAACTTTACTCTGAATATTGAGAAAATATATTAGGAAATTATAGTTGCATTATTTATCAAAGAATGAGTTAGTAGAGTTAATACATTGGAACTATTTAAAACACGACTGAGAATAAACCCACTGCAACTGAGTTCTTGAATTAATAGGTGTTCACTTATATATTAATTAACCTCAATTACTCCCCAAATAACTCGATATTAGAGCCATAGTTTGGCTGGAATCTCGACATTCATGCAAGTAATTCGTAGAGCAAGTCTTGGCGATCCCCTTGCTCCCCTAACATTGTTAAATATCAAGAAGAAGCTCGAGTCACTGAGCTTTTCTCAGCAGTAGTGCGTACAAATGCAAAATGTCTTTATCAGCTGCAGAGCATGATTATGGTGTATACTCCTTAGATATTACTTTAAAAGGAACTATTTTAGCTGTGGCGTGCCCACAAATAATTGAATAATCTCTCTTCTTTTGATCTCAAAATATCACAAATTTGAATACAAGAAATAACCAATTCCTCGGAACAAAATAACATTTACACCAACTGTTTTGTAATCTTACAAGAACAAGAGCCTCATGATAGCAGACGCATCATGTTGAATACATAACCTTATAGCCTTCCTTTTGCAAAAACATCTAGTTCGACAGGAGTTTAATATTATATCAAAAATATGCATCAAGTGGTCAAAAGAACTATACAGTTTAACCTTTTATTGTGAACACCATTTTATGCTGATAGCAACAGTTCATGAGCAGATTTTCAGTTCATGAGCAGCACACTCCCTCTGGCAATAGTAAAATAATCAATAAGATTGCAAGGTCATGAGGTCAACATATCCCGTTTGTCCTCTCAGACTTTATTGCTTCATAAGAAATCATTACTTCTTTGAACTTGGCCTCTGCAGCCTCTGCAACAAAATATTGTTTCACCCATCAACATGGTTGCACTAAAGTTTCTGTCCATTAAACAAGTGAGCAATCAGCACATTTTACCTTTATTATCTGCATTCCGGTCTGGATGGTACTTCATTGCTTTAGCCCTGAAGGCAGCCTACATAGCAGCACAGAGAGAGAAAATTGTGCTCAGGTATTCACATCTCACGGTACATGGTAAAAATAAGATATGCAAAAATCCCACTTTTTCACCAAGATCTATTAATCTCTTAGCATTAAAACTTTAGTTCCTCACATACGAACTTTATGAACAGAATTTCCATTGTTCCGCAGATTAAACCAGCTCTCAGATTTGGCATACACTAATGCACTAGTATTATCAAGACATTGATTGTGTCAAAGACATGTTGCAGCAGATGTTTGGGGGTAGGAAAAAGCATGTACCAAAAACTTTATTGTTTGTGTCAAACTAGTACCTTTATCTCAGCATCTGTATATGGTGTTACCCTGGACCTGCAGAACATGAAGAAGTTCAAAACCTTAGATTAAATAGAACCTAGTACAGCACTAAATGCACAATATTGAGAGGAAGTTTTAAAAATAGGAGACAGTTTCTGTGTAGAGGTCTAAAATCACCAAAATAATTAAGTTCAGAAAAAATTTGAAAAAATCAGACAATATTGCTGTGTAAAAAGATAGGTTGAAAAATTATAAGGTATGAACAAAGAGAGGCTACTCAATTCTATTACAGCAGAGCAAAACATATATATATATATATATATATATATATATATATATATATATATATATATATATATATATATATATATATATATATATATATGTTGACGTGAGAAGAAGAGAGTCCTAAGAAACAGCAGTATGCAGAGGGCTAAGATTGACGGTTAAGGCTTAATTGAGAAAGAAAAGCATCCAGAAAAGCACACAAAAGTTTAAGGTTATTCAAGGATGAAATCTCTTACGTCCACCGGGGCGAGCTTGAAGTCTTTCACTATATCTCAAGAAAGAGAGCCGCTTGGACTTAGTACAAGGGTAAAAATAATAAAGAAAAAAGATCCAGCAAATCCAACAAAAAAACTCCCCTTCTCCCGCTTTTCTTCTCTTGAAGCTTGTTCAAGTGTATTTACAGGCGAGCGGGTAGTCTTCAGCCCGGATCTTCCGGAGCAAGAAAATATTTAATTGCTGAGCCCGCACTAGTGGTCCCACTGCTGTCGGCCACCGGAGGAGCTGGAAATAGTGGGTGGAGAGCTTGCTTCCTTGATCTTCACAATTCTCCTAGAAATCCGTAGTAGCTGGAACATGCTGATCATTGGTTGGCGTGACTGGTAGGAGCATGCGCCATTGAAAATGACGCTGATGTGGCACTCCGACAGCGATAGCTGTAGCCAGGAAATGTCGTCACCGATGGTGTCGGAAGTTAGCCCGGAGCATTGTGGCCGATGTGTAGGGAAAGCTAGGATAAGTCGTATCTGATGTCACGAGGCCGCTGTAGCCTAATCATCGCCGACGAGGTTTGCGAAAGTCTGAACCATCAGAGTCAAGGTTTAAGATATGCAAGAGAACAAATTGATCATTATCATAATAGAGGGTTAGCGTGCCCCTCGAAGCGTCACGTGTATGGCTGAGATACAACGCTGGAATCACGTGTTAACAATATATATATATAAAACATATATATATATATAAATTGATATTCATGACAAATCAATGCTATTACACCTTAGTGAAAAGAGCAGTGTTTAGTGTTAATGCCAGTTCATCTTAATCCTATTAGAGCATAACCTTGTTTGGAAAGTGATCATTCTTTCAGGTCCCATAACATCAATTACCGACCCACAACTTATTAGTGCATCCTTAGCTCATCATTGTACAATATAACATCTCTAAGTTCCATTGCCTGCTTTGCCTTGTGCATTGCCCACTATCCATCACATTGCTAGATCAAGAGACAAGAAAGAACATTCATAAGATGGGCATTATTTATATCTATAACATACTTCCGCATCACATCTAACTGCATCTCAAGTAATGTTTTCCATTTTTGTATTCACCTAAATCATCCTTTAGATTGTAAGCACTAAGCACGTACTTGCCAATGACATTAGCTATGCATCCGTATGTTGTGACTTTTGGCAATGAATGTCTGCCACAATTCTCATTACTTAATGTTCAGGGTATTTTCACTATTAAGATTAACTAGTGCAGAATCAGTTTGTTATTTGCCATTTACACTTAAGGTTCAATTGATTCAAAAAAAAAAAATCAAGTAGAAGTTGAGATGTCTACAAACTTAATACATTTTGACTTAAATCTGATAGCAAACAATTAGAAAAAACATTTGCAAAGATGGTTCTTCCATGACCTGTCAAGGCCTAAGATTGAGTAGTGATGCGACATTGTGTAGTTCGCATTTTCCCAAGGGTAGGATCTGAAATTCATCCTTTCATCTTCATAAGATGGATCAGTATTCCAGTACCAGTGATCCTGCTGGAAATGTGGATAAGCACCAGGACCATAGTGCCCCCAGTTCTCATAACTCCATTTATACTTTCTTCTCTCTCGATTAAATATTCTTTGCATGCGCCTTATACGTTCCTGCAAAAGGAGAAAGACCATCAGATTTAGAATACGACAGGCGAAGGAAAGTAAAAGGAACATCATAGCAAGAAAGAATCACTATCAAAAAGAGTAAAGGAAAAAAATATTAATTGAAAAAATTTAACAAATGAATCTACAGAAACTTCAGCGGTGCAATTATATGATGATAATTTCATTGGCTCAGATTGGGTAACAAGAACTACCATGACCATTTCATAAAAATAGTCACTTAGGGCATCATTGGCAAAAAGGAAAAAGCTATATAGCCCAATAAATTGACCAATTATTGGGTTGTGTAGCAAAGTCATTGACAAAAATAAGACAGATTAAGCTGTAAGGAATGGCCCAATCCTTTTTTCTCTGTCAGCTTACATGGGTCATCTTTGTTATACATTCTATTCACTATATTCAATAAGTATGTTTTTATCTCAATACCAATTTCAGCCCATCCGGACTTGAACATCCATCCCTAAATAATGTTGCAATGGGGATCTTTTTGATAATCAATTGTTGCTATCCTTATATATTGATCTTTATTACACATAAAACACCCTGAATATATTGGCACTTGACATTCCGCAAGTAGATATTATGAATATCTTGACGTTCCCATCAAATTGAACCACTATAAGCATCCCAAATATAGTGGTAGTTATCTTTAATCCTTCCATGGAAAAGATGATTCTCTGTCTTAATAACACTTATGTTAAGGGAAGTATAAAGATGTAGGTAAGGATTGAAAAGATCCTAATTCTGCACGTAATCCAGTAAGAAATGCAATCTCAGAGGAAGTGGAGAACACAGCTCTATACTGTGGTTCATTAGATCATTTGGAAACTCAATCTTGCTTCCCACATTTCCAGGAAACGACATGAGGCCCTAAAAACAGACAACAACCAGTAGTGGGTTTACAAGTATTTGGACAACCACTCAACCAGTATCACCGCATGCAATTAATGCCAATGTTGATCCACTTGGAAAAATAGTCCAAAATCTGCAGTCCCTTTAACATGCCTAAAGTATAGGAGTGGCAGTATATGACCCGACCCGTGAACCCGTCTCGAACCTAACCCGTAAATTTCGGGTATGGGTCATGAATTTTGACCCATTTATTAAACGGGTCGGGTTCGGGTTGGGCATAATCGGGTCGGGTAGGGTTCAAGTTAGGCATTTATTAAAAAATACTCTATAAACGGGTCGGGTCGACCTGCAACCCGACCTATTTATTAATTGGGTCAGGTTCGGGTCATGGATTTTGACCCATTTAATAAATGAATCAGGTTCAGGTTGAGGCTATTCGGGTTGGGTCGGGTCGGATTCGGGTTTGACCCAAACTTGACCCGCCGACCCATTTTGCCACCCCTACTAAAGTATGCAATGACCTAAAGCTAAGAGAAAATGACAAGGCTATAAAACACGGATATGACATGGAAACACGACATAGTGCAACAAGATGATTTTCCAAAATACAAGACATGAACATAGCAAGATACATCAAATACAATAATAATAAAAGTAATAATTTATATATAAAAAATATATAAAATATAGAACAAATTTGATTTTTTAGTATAAACAACTTGAGAGTAACAGAGAAGTCTCACAGAATTATGATGAGAAATTGAGGAGAGACGTCATCGGCATTGAAGAGGGTTTCAATATAGAACTAGGATTCACTTTGTAAAGTGAGTGAAAAAATAAAAAAAATGTAATTTACTTGCCACGAAAACTACTGTAAGCACAACAATAAGAGGAGGTAAGTGCTCCTTGGCATTGAGGAGGAGAGAAAGACAACGAAGGAGCTAGACTTTTGAACCTTTTGTAATAGGTTCGTTTTTTAGAGGCTTGAGAGTAGCAAGGGAGGAAGAATTTGATTTAACTTAGTTAGCTTAGGATTTTGTCTATACAACAACAACAAACCAAGCCTTTATCACACTACATGGGGTCGGCTATATGAATTCTTTATTTCCATTGCACTCTATTAAATAATAAATCTTCATTTTGCTTCAAATATATAAAATTATTTCTTATAGTTTCTTATGATATCATTTTTGGCCTTTCTCTTCCTTTTCTTATATATATAATCCAACTTTCCTTACTAAAGCTTCTGTCAGCCTATGACTTATATATCCAAACCATCTAAGCCGACTTTCTCTAAACTTATTTTCAATTGAGGCCACTCTAACCTTCTCGCGAACATACTCATTTCTCAACTTGTCTTTCCGCATATACTTGTTCATCTATTTTAGCATTCTCATTTCTGTAACACTTATCTTATTTGTGTGTTTTTACTCTGTAGGCTAACATTTAACACCATAAAATATCATTAGTTTTATAATTATTCTATAAAATTACCTTTAAGTATAAGTAAATTTTTTTTTATCATATAATATGTCAGATCCATTCATTCACTTTATCCATCCTGCTAACAATATCACCGTCTATTTTACCGTTATTTTGTATAATCGATCCAAAATATTTAAACTGCTTGCTCTTCTTGATAACTTGATCATCAATTATCATCTTCTTGTTAAAGAATTTTGTCTTATATTACGTAAAATTTTAATATAATAATAATAAAATAAAAATATTTTTAGTTTTATTAGATAAAATCTTAATAATAATAAAAAACTTTTAAAATTAATAAAAAGAATAAAGAGAAAGAAAAAGTGTCCATATGTTTCAGTTTTATATTTAGTATTATAAAAAATATAATATTAATAAATAAATTTAACATTAATATTAAATATATTCATTGTGTTAGTTGTCCCATAAGTGTCCTTAGAGCTTGTAGAATTGTCCTAAGCTTCTAGAAGTGTCATGCATCTTAGATGTATTTTGCATTTCAAAAGTGTTTTGACAGCATTCTAAGATATCATAAGGTATTCTAAAGTATCCTCACATGCCTTTTAGTTATTTAAAAATATTATTTTAATACAATACACTATGTGGTATGCCCGACACTATGCGCTCATGCTCAATATTGAAGAAACCAAGCCAAGATTAAATATAAACATGAAGTTTGAGAAAAATATTTAAGAAAAAAAGCTTCAGGTTAAAAAATCAACTTCAAGACAAATTTGCTCTTCAAATGTTAGACCATGAATGTGCAAGTATATTACAACTCTTTTATCTGAATAAATTTAAAAGAACTATGTAATTAGAATTTCTCTCACAATTCTCAACGGATTTCTATTCATCAATCAAATTCACAATTTTCGGTTAATTTCAATTCACGCGATGATGTGCCATATTCTTTTTAGTGTCAATTTGGATTCTGTAAGATCATTGAATTTTTCATCAATTTCAATTCACTTAATATAATTCACTAGATGGTGTGTCACCTCTAATTTCAGTATCAATTTACTATTTCTAAAATTTTAAATTATTAGTAAAACTCAATTTGCCTGATAAAATTTACCAGATGATATGACACCACAATCACTTGACTCTACGCAATTTTTGAAGATTTGAAATTTTTGGATAATTTCAATTCGCTAGAATGAATCACCCGAAAACCGTTTTAATAAATAAGATATTATCCAAATCCACCTTTTGAATATTCTAATTAATCTTTTTTGCCATTAGTAGCCAACCACATTCTGCCCAGTCACTTCAACAATGGAAGTGACCACTTTGCCCGAAGTTTAAGTGACCAAGATACCCCTCAAAACCTTTGTACACAAAGAGGAGTTTGATTCACTTTCTCTTCCACTCTTTAGCCAATGGCTCCTCCTATAAGGACTAACTTTCTGTCCACATTGTTGGGAGCACATTCAAGAAAGATCTAGAATTTTCGTAGATGTTTTTGCATGAATTACCTCTCTCTTTCTTTGAAGTGATCTTTCATTAAAAATTTCTCAGAATTTTATACTGACAATTTGAACTCAAAACGAGTTTTAGTACTAGTTTCTAGGAGTCACTTTTTTTTTAGAATTTGCTTAATTTTTCCCTTATAATTTTTTATTTGTTTCTGTTTTTGAAATTTTTATAAATCATTAAGGGTTTAGACAATTTTGAAATTTTTATAGTAAATTTTATAGGAAAAACTACATCTACAAAAACATTTTAGCCAATTTTATGTTGTATTATTTCCTAGAAAATATTTGAAGTTTCTGTTTATTAGATTTCAAACCATAATGAAATATTTCATCACCTTTTTTCAGCTCTCTTTCTCTGTTTTTTAGGTGCCTATTCACAGTTTTATAAGAAAGAGAATATAATATTTTCTTCAGAATTTAAATTGAATTACTTAAACACAAGACACCTAATATTTCCAATCGCTTACATCTCTTGTACGACCATAAGGGTCATTGTGGTTTTGTAAATTTTTTTGCCTCTGCGTCTCTGTGCACAAAGACAAAGAAAAACCAAATAAGATATGAGAAAAAATCATCAGAAAAGATCTCACATATTTGAAAATAAATGAGAACTTGTTATTTGATAGAGCGTAATGAAAATACAGAATTTATGTAACTAACCTCATCTAGTGGGCTGAAGGCTTAGTTATTGTTGTTGTTGTCTCAGTGCATAGAGGGGTTTTTTCTTATCCCTAAGCCCCGTTTGTCTAGCAGTTTAAAATTAACCTGGTTTAATTTTAACCAGGCATATCACATCACACATAAAATTTAATATTAAAAATTAAATTTATTTCACATCCTACACATATGAATATTTTAAATATTTATAGAATATAAGGGAATATATAAGCATTAGTGGCTTTAGTGACACATTCCTTAGCACCATATCTTGTACTCTAGATCTTTAAATATCTAAGCTACACAAATAAGATATGTAAACTATTAGGTATGTTTTTCGTGCAGAACAAATTTTACACTTAAAGTAGAATACATTTATATTTATATTCATAATATTGTTTTTTGAAAAATAACATAAATTTATTTTTTTGTAAAAATATATAATCCATAACTAATTTATTCCTTCTTTAAGACTATGCTGAAATATACCTGACATAGTAAATGATATTATAAATGTTTATGAAGGATATCGATAGGTGATATTAAATTTTTTATGACTAACGTAATAGTTATTTAAATTTTTAAGTAAAAAATAGAATATTTATCTTATCTGTTATAAAATTCGACTATTTAGGGCTAAATATAAATTTTAATTTTAATTACTTAGTATTTTAAAATAATATTGCATACTATATTAACACTTATTACTCATTAGAAAGTAAAATTTTAATTTTTAAAAATAATTGATTCATTATATAAATATTATACAGTTTTTAAGATAATAATATTCATTATTTCGAATATACACGAACATTAACTGAATACATTGACAAATTAATATGCCATATTCTATGACAGTTTAATATCTGATTGACGTGAAAAAATTAATTTTATATTATGATAGGATATTATTATATTTATTCAAAAAATAATACGAATAGAGGAACTTAAAGATAAAAATAATTTATGTAAACATGTTGAGATTCTATACGAATTATAATTATCGGAAAATCCAAATTTCTATCAATTGTAATATAAATTTAAAATGTTTTATGATCAATATATATTTACTTTAATTTAGATAATATTCATACTTCAATATAACTATAACAATTTTAATATATTTTATCGGATTTTTAAAAAAATATTCATAATTATATTACAATAGTAAATAAGTATATAATTCAATAACTTGATAATAATTATATATAAAATAATTTTTAGAAAAATTATAAAATTATTTATTCAAACACACCAGTTCACATTAAATATTTATAATAATTTTATGAACAGGTTATTTAAAAGGTACATAAATATTATTATCAAGATCAGATAATATATTTTTGAAACATGCATAAGTATATGCTATTGAATAATTAAATGATTACTTTCTCATTATCAATTATAGGTGATGACAAATGTAAATGGGAATATTGATATATTGAAGGTCTTTCAATAATAATAGACTTATATAATCACAGTGTAACACACTAACATTTAGTGATATCTTAGAGTCATACATATAGAAAATAATAATTTTTAATTAATTATATGAGAAATGAAATATTTAACAGTCTATGTTATCATACATACATAATACTTATATATCACTATTTTATAGATAAATTATAATGAATTTAGTCTTCAATTGATAACAATTCAGTAAAATTTATATTAATTATGTTAGATATTTATTTTAATATACCATATTTTACAACTAAAATTGTATTAATTTTATTATATCTTAGTAGTAGTCCACAACTAATGTCATGGATTTGTGAGAGAGCTTTACTAAAGTGATATAGATACTACGCTATTTGATTGCAGATTGAGGTGCACTAATTAAATATCAACATATATAATTTTATTATTTGTTTATTTCACTGTTTTATTGAATTGAGAGAGTGAAATTATTATGGTGAAATCCAGAGAACTAGATGAAATCATAAAATTAATGCAATTCTCCATGATATAAATTTAAGTTTTTTTACTTAATTTATTAATTATATTTAATTATTGATACTATATTATTTAAACAAAAAATATATTTAACTTGATGAATATCACTAAATAATTTTTTAGAAAAATTATAAAATTATTTATAAAAAAGTTTCATGTTAAATATCCTTGGGATTCTAAATATAATAAAATATTAACATAGTATTGAAATTAATGATTTTTTTTCCACGTTAAATTAGTGTAAAATTTAAAGGAAATTTATTTGAAGTCTAAAATAGATTAACTTAAATCTAAACTTAGGTGGATACTAAGCATTGAAGGTAATATTTTTAAATTGAAGGAATATTGAACAAGTCATGTATGACATACATACATGCATATAATATATTATTAGTATGAGGTATATGATATATATTATATATGATATAGGGTATATATATATATATATAAGTCAACAAAGG
>KZ451918.1:1759246-1850963 GCA_002786265.1 Apostasia shenzhenica
TTTACCTAAAATATAATAACTTATATCACATCCTCACATATTCCAACATAATAACTAACTTTATATCACATCCCTCACATATCCCCAACATAATAACTAACTTTATTTCACATCATTCACAATTTCAATAAAAAAAATCCCTATTCAAATTTATTTTAACCTTCTTAACATTTAACACTACAAACAAACACATGCCCTAGAGATACTAATAGTGATTTGAGTTTGAGGAATGACGGAAAGAGGTCGTCAGCTGGAGGCCCTTCATGAGAGAGGCGAAAGTAACGGAAAGGAGGAGCTGCGTGCAGCCTGAGGGAGCTCTAGTGGGAAGATTTTCTTCATGTCAATATAATTTCAAATTAATCTTATTAGTAAAGATTACTTTAACTATCACACAGATTGAAGACAGAATCGGATTAGTATATCAATTTGAATTAGCATATAACAGCAAGCACCAACGATCAGAAGTATCAAGAATTTGTTTCATCCCATATTATGTAAAGCTATTCACACCAATTTTACTTTCTACGCTCAAAGAATTTTTTACTTACTATACTTTATTATTCTATAATTTTTATTACTTCGAATTTTCATTTCCTTTTTCATTTTTTATGATTCGATACTAATATATATGTGATTATCAATAAAGAATAACAAAAATAACATCTATTCACACACTTCGACATTTATCATTAATAACTTAAAATATCAAAAATACTAATATTATACAACTTACGATATAGTTTATATATATTGTTTTTACATTGTTTCCTATAGAATCTTTCGAATATTGGGCTTGCTTGATGTCGCTGAAAAAGTTGTTTGCTTTTGCTAAAAAATAACAAAAATCTCCACAATAGTAGTAACTTAAAAAGAATTAAAGAATGGGCAGAAATTAGGGCCAGGTCCTGAGTTTTAACGCTTAATATCGCGCAGAGGTCCACGTTTTAAATTAACATTGGGGTCCTGAGTTTTAGATAAATTATCAATGGTCTTTTTTATTTTATTTATTAATTAGACTTTTTTAAATTTACCGTTTTACCCCTATCATCTCTTTCTCCTCCGGGATCGGTTCACCCCGAACGCTCTATGATGGAATATTAAATAAGGGTACAATTGGAGCATTAATATTTTTAGATTAGCCTTGATTTATGCTACTAAGTTGACTTAGTTGATCAAGGATAAACAATACAATTTATATTGTTTTATGTTTATTTTGAATTTTATGTGAAATCCAGAAAGATGAAATCATAAATTATTGACAAAAAATATAATTGAACTACCTCGAGAAATTAATATTTTATATATAAATAGGTAAATTGATAGTCATTTGTGGCTAAAGGCTTCTAAAAAAAAAGAAGTGAATTAGATTAATGAAAATTAATTAATTAATTAATTTAAATTTTATTGAATAAATATAGTGAAAATAGCAAAAATAGAGCATATGATCGATTTCAAAAATCTAATGATAGAGAATTAAAAGAAGTTATAGTACAACAATTGAATATAAAAGAGCCTAATAATTTAATATAAATGCACTATTTTTTTAAATAAAAATTTAAATCAAATTTAGGATATAAATATATCAATTTTGACTAGCAAGATCTTGCAATACTAAGTACAGTATAAAGAGATTTATAGTAGCTCGGCTTTTCGTTTTTTTCATTCCTCGCACTCCTCAAATGAGAATTAACACCGGACTACACCGACTTTTTACGGAAACTAAAATCGAACAAATCCAACACAAACCTTATAGTATTCTAAAGGAATTAAAACTGAGAAAACCTACAAACACTCAGGCTTTTTGCAGAAACCAAAATCTATCAAACCCACACAACCTCGAGGCATAGAGAAAAATAAGAATATATATAGAGTTTGCTAAAGTAGGCTAATTTCTTGCAAAATTAACAAACATGCAGGTTTTGTTTAAATAATAGATTTTGGGCTAACTTCTACTCAAATAAACACAGCTAAAATGACAATTTTAGAGCAACTGATCAACATAAAAGTTATTACTCAGCTCCTATTTAATAACTTAGCTTCTATTTATTTGACAGTTTAAAATTAATCTGATATAATTATAAATAAATACGTCACATCACATATAAAATTTAATATTAAAAATTAACTTTATTTCACATCATACATATATTACTAAAATAATAATTAACTTATATCACATTTCTCATATATTCCAACATAATAACTAACTTTATATCACATCCCTCACATATCCCAACATAATAACTAACTTTATTTCACATCATTCACAACTTTCAATAAAAAAATATCCCTATTCAAATTTAATTTTAACCTTCTTAAATTTAACCTTACAAACAAACACACCCTAGAGATAAATAGTGATTTGAGTTGAGGAAGACGGAAGAGTCTGATCAGCTGAGGGCCCTTCTGAAGGAGGCAAGGAAAGGAAAGGAGAGCTGCTTGCAGCCTGAGGGAAGCTCTAGTGGGAAGATTTATTCATTCCAATATAATTAAATTATCTATATAGTAAAATTACTTTAACTATAACAGTGAAACAGAATCGGATTAGTATATCAAGTGAATTACATATAACAGCAAGCACCCAACGATCAGAAGTATCAAGATTTGTTCATCCCAATATAGTAAACTATTCACACAATTTACTTTTCTACGCTCAAAGAATTTTTTACTTACTATACTTTATATTCTATAATTTTTATTACTTCAATTTTATTTCTTTTTCATTTTTTATGATTCATACTAATATATATTATTATCAATAAAGAAAACAAAAATAACATCTACATTCACACACTTCACATTATACATTAATAACTTAAAATATCAAAAATACTAATATTATACAAACTATACGTATATACATTTATATATATTGTTTTTACTTGTTCTCCTATAGATCTTCCGAATAATTGCTTGCTTGATGTCGCTGAAAAAGTTGTTTGCTTTTGCTAAAAAATAACAAAAATCTCACAATAGTAGGTAACTTAAAAAGAATTTAAAAATGGGCAAATTAGGCCAGGTCCCTGAGTTTAACGCTTAATATCGCGCAGGTCCACGGTTTTAAAATTAACATTGGGGTCCCTGAGTTTTAATAAATTATCAAATGGTTCTTTTTTTATTTTATTTATAATTAGAATTTTTTTAAATTACCGTTTTACCCCTATCATTCTCTTTCTCCTCCGGATCGGGTGCACGAACGCGGCAGCGCGGCCGCCGGCGGTCCGGCTACCTCACGGAGTGTCCGTCGGCACCGCGCGATCGGGCGGTTGGCGGTCCGGCTTTGCCTGCTCACGGCGTGGCCACACGGCGCTGCGCGACTTGGCTAGCCGTGCGGCGGCACGGCGGCGGCGTGCGTTGCGGTGTGACCCGCACACATTCGCCAGATCGGGAGAGAGAGAGAGGCGGCCTCTCTCTCTCTTTCTGATCAACACGCGCAGGCCCCGCGCCTGTCCGCCGACGGTCGTGTGACTTACTGGCGGTCGTGCGACCCGTCAGCGGCCGCGCGGCCCGCGCGCTTGTGCGGGATTGGGAGGGGAGAGAGAGAGGGCAGGGGTAAAACGGTAATTTAAAAAAAAAAATTAGCCATTTAAATTATGGTTGATTGCCCACCAAGTTCAACTATATATGCACTCTCCTTGCCACAAATGAAGTATGGAAGAAATTAAAGCCTATCGATGAAGAAACCTCACAAGTTAAAAAATCTAAAATTGAAAAGTTAGTCTGTAAAATACTTAGATGTGTACGTAAAGAGCATGACGTTAAGGCTACCGCAATTGTTGAAGCTCACAATCTAAGTATGAGCTAGATACTCTTTCAGGCTCTCTTATGACTTATAAGATGGAGTTCAAAAAGAAAAGAAAACTAAAAAAATTATATTTCAAAAAAGGTCATAACCATACAAGCCTCCTCATTCCTTCAGTTTGAAGAGGAATCATTTGATTCCTCATTAGATGAAGATCGATTGGATAATGAGATTGGCATGATCTCGAGGTAATCCTATTGCTTACGAAAAAAAAATGGAAGTTCATTCAACCTAGAAAGTCAGAATTGAACAAAGATAATAAAAAGTTAACAATGAAGTGCTATAAGTATAAAGAAATTGAGCACAATAAGCAAAACTACCCAAAACTCAAAAAGAAGGGCAATTCTAAAACAAAGAAGAAGAGAGTAATGGTGGCCACCTGGAGTGATACCAACAAATCCTCGAGTGAAAGTGAAGAACAAATTGATACGATCAACTTTTACTTGATGGCACATGATTAGAAACACGAATTCGACACTAAACGAATTATTTTCTGATATGAAAAACTAAAAAATAAATATTTATAAAAAGAACTATATTATATTAAAAAAAGAAAATAAAAACTTAAATGAAAAAAATAAAACCTGCAATGACCTCGGCTTATATCTCGCCTGTTACCCAATTTCTTTTTTTTATCCTTAAATAATTTCACTATATCTTAATATAAATTTGTCCTCAATAGATAATTACTACATTACACCATAAATAAATATAAAATCTTAAACACAAAAAATCTAAAATAATTTTCTAATTGTCTCTCACACATGCCTCTTATATTTGTGCTAAACCTGTAAAAATGTTGCCAAAAATAGCGTCAGTCTACCAAAAGAACTCAGTAGGAGATATCAACTAGCTATGGGCCACATAAAAGATTTAATAAGATTTCATAATCACAAATTTATTATTTAAAGATTTAAGAAAATTATTATATGCATACCCAGTAACATTCATGAACTTATATCAAATAAATAAATAACATGATAGCAATGACTATGATAATTATGCGTACTTAAATTGTATAACAAAAAATATTAAATAAGAATTCATAACATAAATACTATCAAATAAATGAGAGCATGTATATCATGAGTTTCTTATGAACATTTGGACAGTATATATGCAGGATAGATAATTAGTACAAAGTGAATATTAAATATAAATAAATCTAACATGATTTGCCTACTAATTATAATATAATCATATTAAGAAAACAAATATAAAAATATGATAACGAGTAAGTTCTTTTTTAATTAATTTTATTTTACTCTTTTGGGCCCATGATTTCTCGTACTACGGCTCAGCTGCCTTTTACACATTCGGGGATCATCCCCTGGCCCCGTAAGCTATGACCCATAATGGCTAAAATGTGAGGTCCTCAATCAGTTTTGAGAGTTTTCACCATCTGGCCCAAAATAGCAATGAACGTCGTCGCGCCTATATATCATATGCTCGAGCTAAGACAGATGCGTAATCCCACAGAAATCACATTTAACTTTTAATCCATTGTCGCCTTTAAAATCTTGATTATAAATTTAGTCATATAGCAAGCTCATACACTTGCCTAAATATCATATTATATCTTTGAATGTGATGTCAAGTCCGTACACTATGAAGCACCGATACTTTGTGGAGCCTAATGTATCTGTATCGTATCTGTATTTGATACCAATACTTTCTGATATTCCACCGATACGTATCCGATGTGGCGTATCAATTTTTATTTTTAATTTTTAAAAATCTGATACTCGCCCGATACTCGCTCGATACTTGCTTGATACTTATCTGATACTTTTCGATACTTCTAATTAAATAAAAAATATTGAAACAGTTGATCTGGCCTACACGATAAAAAATAAAAAATATATTATACATAAAGCACAACTCATGTATAAACTCAAATAGTAACATTGAGACATATATTGAACTTACAATTGGGATTGCAAAATTCCTGATGCACGCTAGTGTTTTGGCAATAGAAAAAGAATTTGGTATTCGTAAGCAACTGTATTATCTAGTTTTTCTATCTCAACCATAGTATCTTTGCTTCTGTTACACACCGATCACTTTTTTTTACTTTAATCAAACTTAAATTATGAAAATGATAGAACTTTGGTCTTTTTTATTTTGTTTATTTATTTAGTTAAAGACTCAGAGAGAGAAGGGCATATATCTATTTTAACCAGATTAATGTATCTGAGTTTGTCACATTATTTATATTATTTTCAATTATATATCGTTTGCATCGAGCTAATTAATTTAAGTCGAATTTAAATTAAAAATGAAACTAATTTACTGATATATTTTTAAACTCTCATCTCACTTAAGTTGAAAGTAATTAAACAAATTTTAAAATATTATTTTAATTTAATATCTTTTTAAACTCAATAGTTATTGAAGGATATTTTTATTTTTTGTAGTTCAATTGTCTATAATATTTTTTTAGTAATATTAATAATGTTTAAAAAATATAATTAATTTAAAAAAAATTAAAAGATATTTTTGAAAATTATAACAAGATGTATAAGTTATTATAATCTACCATAAATTTATATCTTAAATATGACAATATGACGTATTATACACAAATATAACAGTCGTATCCTGACGTATCCGTATCCTATTTTTTTTAAGTTTGGCATATCGTCGTATCCGTATCGTATCGTATTCGTATCGCCGTATCGTACTCATGCTTCATAGTCCGTACACTTGCCCTCCCGTAGGTGTCACAAACACGAGTCAATATATTCTCATCGAATATGACAAGTCCGTACACTTGTCCTCCCGTAGGTGTCACAGTCGTAAGTCAATATATTCAGATCGAATGTGACGACAAGTCTGTACACTTGTCCTCCCGTAGGTATCACAATCGAGGAAAAGAGGTTTATCATTATATAACATATTTATCTCATCATTAAAGAAATATAGAGCCAACAATTAATTCATAATAATTTACAAGCATCATACATTATTAAACTTTCACAATCCACCTTGTACATTATAATCTCGATAATTTAATTTTAACTCATCTCTCCAATTTGAATTAAATTTCTATAGTAATTCAGCAATCACCAATAAAAGCAATCAGGATATCTTCAAAGATATTTTAATTTAAATTAATAAAGATCATTAACTTTTCACATATAATTCATAAAATCTCGATCAAAATTTAATGAGAGTATGATTAGAGCTAATAATATAATTATAATCCACATTTGAGTCCATATTAAAATAAATCAAATTGAATCATGATCGATTCCAAATTTCACATTTACACTATGATTATAAAAATATCATCACTATTCGAATCAAATCATCTATCAATAAATTTATTTAGCATAAGTTTTAAACTTCAAATTATCAAAGATTAATTAAATCATATAACAAATAATGCGGGATGATTAGAATATCTCTAATTTGTCCATCTCAGTATAGTTAAAGAATCTATTAACAAAAATCTATTTCAACTTAACTATAATTACGAAACAAAAATGGGTTAGCTCATCGGGAAAATTCAATTCACCAGGAAAAATGCTCAAAAATCAGAAATATTCTAATTTGTCTATCCTAATATGGTCAACTATTCACTAAATTAACTTTTGTGCACTCAAATAACAATAACTTACAACAATTTATATTGTATAATTTACATTCTACAATTTACTTATTGCACTTTACATTTAATCTTTCATTTCCTACAATCTTTATTACTGTCCATTTTCTTTGTTCTTTTACAACACTTGCAACACATAACTACAATTTTTATTACAAGTATCGACTTTCCCCTTTATTTTTATTTATGTTCCTAATTTTTTATATATTTGGTATCAGAGCCATGAGGATGGAGTAGTGATATAATCAGAGTTCTCTGATTTATATAGAACAAATCTCTAACATTTAATTAAAAGATTACAGAAATACTCTTCAACTCAAAAAGGAAAATATATGAAGAGAAAATAGTCCCCTTAACCAAAAACAATCCTCAAAAAGACTAATAAAATCAAATTAAAAAATTATCTCTATGGAACTCCAAAACAAGGAGAATATTCTTCACATAGTGAAGAAAATAAATTGCTAAAGAATATATCAAAAGTAGTACATTTTGAAAAATAATATAAAAAATACATGTTAATATTGAAGATTATGAAATGAGAAATAGCCTATGGAGAATAAAAGAAAAATACATAAGAAATTTTCCTTATTGCTATAAATCAAGGAGGAAAATATTTATAAATAAATTAATATTAACAGATTTAAAAGTGGTGAAAATAGAACACCGAATGAATAATGATAATGTCACAGTTGCCTATAGCAAAATTACTATTAATTATATACTCCATCAAAGAGAATGGGAACTAAATCCTTTTAAAGAAAAAATAAGTACATATAATAAGACTGAAATATCATATAATTATTGGGATTATGTTGAAGCAATGTCTAATTATCATAATGCTAGAAGTAATTGGGAAGAAAATCCTCCATGGTTCTTTGAATGATGGAGAAAATTTGAAGTAGAGTTAGATATTCTTCTCAAAGAAATTAAAAATTTATACAATTAAAAATTTTATATGTGGGCAACATTCTATCCATTCAATGAAGAAGAGTAATAACTCCATGTTTACCACCCTTTTGGCTTCCTTCTCTTCTTTTTTTTGCAGATGTTAATGTCACTTCGATGCATGGTAGCCGTAGCTGGAGCTGGAGTGGTTCCGCCTTCGCCAAATCGAGAGCAAGAGGGTCCCCTATAACAGGCTGGTCGCATCTCATCTGCCGAGTCAAAGGAGAAGGGTGCAACCGGCAAGGAGGCCTCTTCGGCTTTGAAGGCGAGCTCGATCGGCGAAGGGGAGATTGACTTGGGATACATCGATTAGGTCCAAGTGAGTGATAACGTCGAAGAGGCGCGGGAGGTTGGCGGTGATTCTAAGGTCGATCAGTACATAAGTGAAAGCAAGGCCGCCTCGGAAGGCCGACTCAGTGCTGAGGAGTTTGAGGAATCTCTTCGGGAAGACGCTCCATCCAGCAACCCTTCACCCCCACAAAGTCCTGAAAGAAGAGTGCAGCCGTGCGGGACACCGTGGACTGTCCTCAGCACTCGATGTAATGAGAAGATACAAGCAATAAGAAAAATCTCTTTTCCTTATGAAAGTTGACAGTTCATGACAATTCCCAGTTTTCCTTTTCAGGCCCTAGATACGCAGGTGGCGCTCGGAAGAGAGGCTATGGCATAGGAGAGGAGGGCCAAAGAGTTGGAGCTCAGACTTCAGGATATTGAGTGGCAACTCCATCTCGTCGAAAGGCATCTCCTTTCTACCATGTGGGGCCTCGAGGAGTCTTGCGAGAGGAAGGCGGAGCTCCAGTGCTTGCTCGAAGAATCGGTGGACCAGAACTATGACGAGGAGCGCGAGGATGTTCTTGCCAAATTTTAGTGTTCACTGGAGTTTAGAGCGATCATCAAAAAAGCTTTAGAGAGCTACATCAACATGTTGGGCTCAGCTCTCCTTGATCGACTTTGTGAGGCGCAAGGACCTCGAAGGGCTGGACATTAATGAGTGCATTCGCTCGACGAACTATTCGTATAGATGCCCATACTTTCAGATGTCAGCGAAGCGTCTAGACAAGAAGTTCACTTGCGTATTGCACCTCAAAGTGGCCATCCCTCTGACGGAGGCCAAACAGGGGCATCTGCACTGGGAGAAGGGAGAGCAAAGCAGACGGGGAGATAAAGCTACAGAAGAGCTGGCTATATCACTTCTCAGGTTACGGGACCTACTGAAGGGTGTTCCCCGGACCCCGAGTGCCGACATCGAATTGGAGTCCTTCTTAGATACTTCTAGGATAGTTGATTAAAAGAATGTATATATATTTTTGTTTTGTAAAAGACTCTTATAAAGGATTTTTTGTAATGAAAAACATTATTTTGTCCTTGACTACCAACTGTTTAGATGTAGTAAGGATACGGTTGGCCTAGAATTTCGAGAAAGAAAGTGCCTTTGACTGCTAGTCACCTAGGCACTAAGTTAGAATCTAATTGGCCTGAGACTTCGAGAAGTGGAGTGCCCTTGACTACCAGTAGCCTAAGCACTTAGAATTCAATTGGCCTGGGATTTCGAGAAAGGGAGTACCCTTGACTGCCAATTGCTTAGGCGTTAAGTTAGAATTCGATTGGCCTGAGACTGGAGTGCCCTTAACTGTCAATCACCTAAGCGCTAAGAATTCAATTTCGGGATGGTACTTTTACAGATAAATAATATTCGTATAATGCTTTTCAAGGATAAAATTTCAAGTCATGGTTGCTCCATATTCTAGGAAGAAGAGTACCGTTATGCTGTTCGATCCTAGCACACTGCGGATGATGTTGGGGTCTTCCCAATTAGAGTGAAGCTTGCCTGGGGTCAAGTCTCTACCTGCTGTGTTCTTTAGTTTGAGGACAAGGTCTTCTTTTTAAAATAGTCTTCTCCAGAAAATTTTGTTATAATACCTTGCAATCCATTGTTTGTGCTCAATTTGCTTTAGGACAACTAAATTTTAGGTCTCTTCGAGGATGTCGAGCACATATTTTTTGCATCGTCGTTCTGTCGTTGCCAATCTGGGAGGCTCTCGGGCTCGTAATTGCTGGCCACTTTGTACGACGTTTCACTCGTAGTTGCGGTGAGTGTGTAATTGAGTCCGCAGATTACGTCTGGCAGTTCTGCAGCCCACGATGACCTTGTGCCTTCGAGATGCCTCTTCAATGCTTTAAGGAAATTTTTGTTTGACACTTTGGCTTGGCCATTAGCTTGAGGGTGTCGCATTGAGGCAAATTTTAAGTTTATGCCATTTTCAGTGCACAGGTCCCGAATGGCACAACTCGTAAATGATGTGCCATTGTTGCAGACTGGGGCGAGAGAGATCCCAAATCGGCATATGAGTTGGCTCCAGATGAACCTTTTGACATTTGCGGCCTGCGTCATTGCCTTGGCTTTTACCCACTTCGAAAAATAGTCAGTGGCTAATAGTAGGTAACACAAATTCCTGCTTGATCTTGGAAACGGACCCTATAAGTTTAAGCCTCATATCAAAAAGGGCCAAGAGCTTACTAGCGGTTGGAGGTGATCCGCGAGTTGTCTTGGAATGGAATTGGCATTGTGGGCACTTCGGAACAAACTCCTTGACATCTTTGTGGAGACTAGGCCATTGGTATCTTTGTCACATGACTTGAAGTGCAAGGTTTCGCCTGGCAGCGTGGGTCCCGCACTACCCTTCATGGATCTGTTTAAGCACCGTCTTCGATGCCTCTTCACGTATGCATTTCGCAAGGGGCCAGGAGTAGTGTACAGTTGTCTCCTGACAATAACATAACTTACGGCCCTCACCCGGAGTCTTTTGGCTTTGTCCTTATTCGCTAGGAGTTCTCCTGTCAGGAGGTACTGCAAAATCTCCTCCATCCAGCTCTTGGGTGACCATGTTGAAAACCTCATGGTTGCCGTATGCAAATGAGGTTATGGCTTGGCTTTCGCCCACCTTCATCTTCGTCAACCCGTTGCGAGTGAGTTCATCTCGTGAGGGATATGAAGCAAGAGTGTGCGGGCAAAGTGTTGTAGGAGGCTTTTGCTAGCTGGAGATTTTTTTAGTGTCTCATCTTTTGTTTGATACATCCCCCTCAGTTGGTTCACCATCAACTTGGAATCGTTGTGATAAGCGAACTTGAGACTGGTCATAAGTGCTTCATACTCTGCCTAGTTGTTCATGATGGGGAAATAGATTCGTCCTGACCTACGGAGATCGACCCCTCAGGAACTGGTAAGGACGATGCCAATTCATTGGGTTTGCTCTCCTGAGGCTCCAGCAATGTACAAAGACCAATGCAGCTGCTGCTCAGGTTCCTCAGGCTATTCTGTTATCGCCAATTCAACGACGAAGTTTGCTAGAACCTGAGCATTTGTGGCAGATCTCGAAAGGTATTTGACATCAAACTCCGAGAGTTCAATAACCCACTTTTGCAGTTTTCCCGAGACCTCGAGGGAATGAAGGACAAGCCGAAAGGGTTGGTCCGTCACCACTTCGACAATGCATGCGTAAAAGTAGTGGCGCAACCTGCAAGCTGCAATTGTGAGAGCAAAAGAGAGTTTTTTGGAGGAGAGTACCTGATCTTAGAGTCATGCAACTTTTGGCTTATGTAATGCATGGGGCGCTGAAGGCCTACCTCTGTTCGGAGAAGGACAGCCGACACCAAACTATTAACTGCGCTGAGATAAAGGAAGAAGTCTTCGCCGAGGAGAGACACCAATAATAAGTCGGTGAGAGGAGGTAACTTTTTAGTGACTCGAACGCCTACTAGCAATCCTTGTTCCAAGTGCCATACTCTCCTCAGAGAACCTTGAAGAGGGAGAGGCAGCGCTCTCCGGGCTTCGATATGAATCTAGTGAGCGTCATGATCCTTCCATTCAGCTTCTAGACGTTCGTGATTGTTCTTGTGGTTCCATCTCAAGGATGGCTTGTATTTTTTTGGGGTTCGCCTCAATCCCCTTTACAAACACCATGTGACCAAAGAATTTACCGTATGTTGCCCCAAAAATGCTTTTTTGGGGGGTTTAACCTTATATTATAGGCATGACAAGTATCAAGCATCTCTCAAAAGTCAGCGAGATGCTCTCTTGCTACGGCTTTTGATTTAGACATCATCCACGTAAGCTTCCATATTACGCCCCTTCTGATTTTTGAACACGATGTCAACCATCTGCTGGTAGGTCGCATATGCATTTTTCAGCCTGAAAGGCATAACCTTATAACAAAAAGTTCCTTGGTCAATTATGAATAAGGTATGCTCTTCATCGCCTTCGGCAAAGCGGATCTAGTGATAGCAGGGAAAGACATCTATGAAGCTTGTCACTAAACCCGTTGAAGAATTAATGAGCTTATCGATTTTTGGCAATAGGTAGAAATCCCTGGAATAGACTTTGTTTAAGTTGGCGAAGTCCACGCACATTCGTCATTTGCCTGTGCTATTTTTTTCCCATCACGATGTTTGCCAGCCAGGAGGGATATTTTATCTCCATGATAAAGTTAGCTGAGAGGAGCTTTTTGACTTCTTCCTTAATAACCCGTTGTTTCTCCCCCCGCCCTCGCCCCCAATATTCATCTTCTTTTGTCGAACAGGTGTGGAGTTGGGTTTAAAGTTCAACCTATGCTTAGCCACACTTCGATCGATTCCAAGCACATCCCTTAGTCTCTAAGCCAAAACATCAAAATACTCAAAAAATAGTGCCACTAAAGCGAGCTTTTCATCTTTGGGGAAATCTTTAGAGATGAGTATTCTTTCATTAGCGACAGTTACAAAATCATTCTCCTTGGGAGGAGGAAAAAGAGCATGCTCCCTAAGGTCCGCATGATCAGCGGCGACAAGCGTTGAGCTCGAAGCTCTTCTTGATTCCGCCTTTGTCTCCCCGAATTGTTGCGACCCCCATAGGGGTTAAAAACTTGATGCAATGATGAGAAGTATATGGGACCATACGAAAGGCCGCTATCGAAGGTCGCCAACTATCGCGTTGCATCCTAAAGGGCGCGTCGATGAGGACGAAATCAACAAGCTTCATTTCCTGCCTAGGCTATCTTCGAGGGTGACGTGGAGTGAAGCATAACCGACTAGTTGATAGATGTCGCTGGAGAAGCTGAACACCGTCATGGCCGAAGGGAGTGGCCTGTAGGGACCCACGTTCATTTCGGTGAAATCGCAAAGGTACATGATGTCCACCAAACTCCCTATGTCGACAAGGGTGCGATGGGCATCACAGCCCTTGATGTCCGTGACAATAACTATGGAGTCCTCCTGGTTGTTGCTGCCTTTGAGTAAATCGTCTACAGTGAAGATAATGTCAGATAAGGTAGGATGGACTCTAATGGTACATACCTGGCGATGCCCTCGTGTCCTCGATTTCTGGCAAAACGGAAAATCGAAAGTATAGCTTTTTTCCCGGAGCATTTCGGCATAGCTGGAGGGCTGGTGTGAGGTTCCTCCTAAGGGAAGAGCGTCCTTACTGCCTTTAGGGGTAACTTTTTGATTTTCCGATAACCAGTGAGGTATCTCTTCTCAATGTATTCGTTGATGAACACCTGAAAAGTGTGGTGCTCATAAAGGAGGTGTCTATAGTGTTACTGAAATTTACCGTATTTTGAGGAGTCCTCCCCCGGCTACAGGGGTTGCCGCTCTCCGCGGTACTAGATATAACCTTTGTGTCAAAGAGTCGAGAAGATCTCAACAATGTAGACAGGTGTCAAAACACGCGCACTGTCACCCTCATACTTGTGCTTTCTGAGCATGACAAGGAATCTTCGGTCATAAAAATTCCTCTTAGGGGCGCTCTGTTCACTTTAAGATATATGCCTTCTTCACCCTAGCTGGGGCGCTTTCAAACTTGGCGCCTGCCTTCAAGACGTTTGCATCTTCCAGGTCGATGCACTTTTCAGCTCTGGCTCTAGCCTCCATAAGGTTTTAAGCATATCATCCACGAAAGAGTCATAGCTCTTCGAAGAGTATATTGTGGACGAAAATCATTGTCGACCTATCGTTAATAGTGTCCTTAGTTTCAACATTCATTTTTTAGATGTAACAACAGTACGAGACCAGCTCCCAACAGCGCAAGACCAGCTCCTCCAGAGAGTAAGGCCAATTTCAAGTGTAGCCCTTGTTGCTGAAAAAGAGCAAGTTAGCAAAAAAATGGTTCATCGCCTGCGACAGAGTGGTTATCGCATATGTCAAAGTCTGCAGCTAACGCTCATCTCCCGTCCATGGATGCCACGATTTTACCGTCGTGTTCCTACGTGAGGGCACCAGTTATTGGCACAGAATGCGTAAACTAGATTAAGAGAACGAAATTTTTACGTGAAAACTGCTTAAACAGGAAAAATCACGATGCCTAAGTTGCAGCAGCTTGAAGAAGATTGTACTAGAGAAGAAATTTTACAGAGAGGTTAGGTATACAATGAATGATTTTTCAACAAAAAAAAGATCCTCTTTTGATAGCAAATGAAGGTTTTATAGTTACAAAAACTGTTGTTATTTGTCACACTAGGAATATGGCCCTTATACCATCTTAAAGAGATATAAGCGAGCCGTACTGCTAGTACAACCAAGTCAACTGAGCCTTCAATGCAGACCTCAAGGTCCAGACATAACTCTCAAATATAGAAGAAACTTTAAGTAAACTTAAAGCCCTTTAAATCATCTTTTCCTTAGGATAGTTACATTATTATTTTAGTTAATTATTATAAAACATATGATGCAGGATAAAGCATGAAATGATAGCCTACACAAAAGTTAGTAAATAAAATAATAGATGGACATAAAATGTTACAGAAATGAATACTGATTATAATTATGTAATGATCAAAAACTACCAATTTTGCGAGCAAATCAAATTTAAATATTTTTGAAACAAGTTTATGATGATCCACCACATAATTTAAGACAGTATTAGTTCAACAAATCAGACCATGGGTACGCAAAAAATAGGCAATCTTTCAAATAAATAACACAACAGCAATTTTATCACACAGTAATTTTCAAGTTCACATGGGGGAGAGCAAATCGAGTAAACATAATGGCAGATGTGCAACTAGTCTTCAAGGGAACTCAGAGCTCTGAATCTATGTGGTGAAATATTAGACCAACTATGTAGCGAGCTTCAGCGCAAGATGTAGCGGACACTCCAATGGGCGTCAAACAATGCTAGTCGACGAGCAGATTAAGGAAGTGGAGGAGACAAGGCCTAGGGTGTCAGACGTGTGTTGCGACAAGGGTGAAGGACAACCGAAGAAAGGCCGGAGGAACAGCCGACGGACGCCGAAGATCGACAAGCAAAACAGTAATAGGGGCAAAGCGGGCGCAGGTGGAGTGATGTCGGTGTAGCGTTTGCAGTGAGCGATGGCAGGAGGCAAAGCTTCAGGTGTCAACGAATAGTTAGTGAAGATCGTCGGCGGTTTGCGAGTTCGTTGAGGGCGACAGTCATATTGGCGTGAGTTGGCGAGGGTGGGATCCACGCGAGGTAGTGTCAACGCACAAGATTGAGCGTAGGTGTCAGGCTCTTGAGGGGAAGCAAGAGACAAAATTCAAAGGCAAGTAGGTGCAGAGATGAACCAGACAATGAATCACAATTATTGGTTTGGGAATTATTGAGGACCTAGTGATGCAAGACGATAGCAGCTAGGGTTTGGAAGGTGAAAGATGAGGAAGAATAAAATTAGGAATATAGAGATTTTCACTCGGGTATGAGTTTTCTCTCGAGGGGAATAGGAGACTTAAATGGATCACTGGGTATTACCACTAGTTCCCTATATGCCACCAAATCTAAAACATTGAAATTTGGACAGGTAAATCTAGAACATACACATTCACCCAATTTTGCTTCAGAATTTTAAATGAGCCTGCTCTACGGGCTTGTAATTTCTTAACGACCCAAGATGGAAATAGTTTTACTGGAATCATTATGTAATCAGCCTCAGAAAATTCTTGATCACACGTCTAAATCTGCCAATGTTTTATAAGTATAATGGTTAATACTTATTTTCTTGCTCTAATGCAAGTCCCTAATATACTACGCAAATGTTCTGCAGACTCAGATTGCCTAATATACATATGTAAAAGTATGAGATGTATAAAGGTCTTAGGTTTATAACTATGCATGACTTTAAATGGACTCATACTTATTGACCTATAAATAGAATTACTATATGCAAATTCTAATCGATGCATGATAAGATCCCAATTTCGACCATTACTCCAAATCAGACATCTAAGTAGATTACTTAGACTTCAACTGACTACCTCAATCTGGCCATCGATTTGTGAGTGAAAAGTAGTGGAGAACTTAAGTTTGATGTCCAGCATATGTCATAGGATTTTTTCGAAGTAACTCGCGAATCTCATATCTTTATAAAAAACGATGGACTTGGGTAAACTGTATAATCTCACAACTTCATCGAATAAAAGACTCGCTATCTTAAAATGACAAAAATAGCAAATGAAAATAAGCTAAGGTTCTTATTAAAAATAAGTTGATTAAACGAGAATGAACAACACATGCTTCATTAAACAAAAAAACTATTTGAGAAAAGGATTCATAAAATCTACCCAAGTTAGTCTGGGGTAACATTTTTTGAAAAAATATTTTTTTTGTGAAAATGTTGACACAATGCTTTTGGTGATAGTGATTAATAATTTTGACGTTTAGATTATTATTATTGCCAATATGTTGTGTCTACATGTTTCTGCATATCTAGTAGAGATTATCTTTTTCTTTTCCTTTTTAAAGTTGTTATTAATGAACACCTTATGATGGCTATCTATTTTGATGAAACTACATATGGCTATTATAATTATGCTAGTGTATTTGATTATATTCAACACCATTAAATTTTTCAAGGTTTAGAATATAAGCCTATAAATGGGTTAGATCTTGACCAAATTCAAACTGAGATTTGACCAAAAAATACAATTAATTGAATATATTTTATTTATCGTTCATTCGATCTAAAATGTAATTCAATTTGTTATTTGTTTTCTAAGTCAGATCAAGGTCTGATCCAATTCGTTATTTGTTTTCAATCATGAATTGACCATGACTGGCTTGTTTATATCCGACCCAATTGAGTTATTATAAATAACTTAGCCTTTGCCCAAGGGTTCATCCATATCTGTGTTCTTTCGTAAATGTCTTCCCTAAAATAAAGTAAGACGTCCTATTTTCATAATATTCGAATTATTCATCTTCTCTTTTTGTATTCAAATTAGTAAATTATTGCAACTGCTACACTAACCAATATTGCTAACATAGATCTTCCTAGTAGACATTAATCGTTGCACCCTTCATCAATAAGAAAAAAATTGAGAAATATATTTTGAAAAAAGGATGAAAAAAAATTTTAATTATTAAAATAATATTATCTCATAACTAATTTATCAATTAATTACTTTGAAATAAATTGAGATAGTATATATAAACTCTATTTATATTTGTGCAGAGCATTAATCTGACCCGACCCATGATCTGACTCAATCCAAATTTGATCTGAGTTGGATTCGAGTTAAGGCTAATCCGATCTGAATTAAATGGACCAGAATCTAAATTAAGGTTGATTCGGTCTGAATCCAACCTATTTACAGGCCTATTAGGATGATTTCATAAAGTTAATGACCATTTTCACTTCTCAAACTGAAGTTTCAGTTGTGATGAAATACAAAGTGCACCATTAAAAAGAGAATTTTCGATACTTTGTACCCTAAAATTTAAATTGCTCAGAAAATTCTGAAAGTTTACCATAAATTCCTAAGATATTTCAACACCCCATAAAAAATTTTCAAGGATTTTCATTGTATATTTTTCTTTGAAAAATCTTAAAAGTTGCTACTCAGTTTCAATTCGTAATGATTTTTTTCATTTAGTTTTCAACCCTCTATTTCTTTATTTTTCAAAAGATTACTTTATAGAAAATTAAGAAAGAGAATATTATACTTTATTCAAAAATTTTGTGTTAGCTCCGTTGCACATAAGATTGCATGTAAAATTTCAATCGATTCTATTTATTGTACAACTCGTAAAGGTCATTTATTACACTTGTATTTGTTTTATTTTTAAGAGAGAGGTTCTTCCTTGTCACTTAATAAATAGATAAGTGAAGTTAGTCCTTGGTAGGTTTTGTGCCTTGATAAAGGCATAGATTTCCTCCTTATACTAAAATTTCAGCTTGGCCATAACAAATTTGGTGTAGTTGAACCCCAGAAGAGGATAAATTGGAATGGAGTACGCATAGAGTTGACCGAACCACTATATATCTTGTCACTCATTATTTTAGCATTTTTTTCTTAATTTTCTTCCAATTGTTTGGCTTGCATAAACAAAGTGGTTTTATGCTCTTTTTAGAGCCATGTGTACTTCATTGAAAACTTTCGATTTTAACAACTACTACTAGAGTTTTAATGATCAGATCTTACAAGCAAATTGGTACGGGTGAATTCAAAACACCTCATAACTCAAATTACTTTGTGACATATAGTTTAAACTTACTAGGTAGGTTCATTTAAGTTAAGAGAAATATTATTCAAATCAAACTTAATTGATTTCACTGAATATCCATCAAATAATTTAATATAATAGTACAACAAAATTGGGTTAGTACATTAGGTGAATTCAAAACACTCAACAATCAAAATATCTCTGATTTTGTCCATTCCTGTAAAATAATCTATAAATTAAAATCTACTTTTAACTTAACTATAATAATGAAATGAAATCAGATTAGTACATTAGGTGAATTCAATTCACCTGACATAAAACGTTCAACGAACAGAAATATTCTAATTTGTCCATCCCAGTATAATTAAATTAACTATTCACTAAATTTATTTTCGTGTAGTTAAAAAATATTTATTCTTTTTGTTTCTTCTCTTTACAACCCTTACTATTCATAGATAAAGAAAAGAAATATGACACTTAGGCCTCATTTGGTTCGAGCATTTTTTTTAGATAAGAGAAAAAGAATATTTTATTTTTTAAGTTTAATGAAAGAAAAATTTATTTTAATATTAGAAAATATGTAAAATGTGAAATACTTTCAATTCTAATATCGTATTTGTGTTGGTAGTGAAATAAAGCTAATTTTTATAGTTGAAATTTGTGTTGAGCAAAAAAATTGCCTCGAACCAAACGAGGCCTATAACCACACACTTCACATTATATAAATATATGTATGCTTATATTTATCAAAACTATAAATATATATATGTCATCTTGTTTACTCCCTTGCAACTATTGCTCAAAAAAAATATTAACTTGCTCTTGCTCAAAATAACAAAAACATCACAATAGTAAGCAGCTTTTAAAAAGATTAAACTTTGAATTAATTATAATTATAGTTTAAATTTTTAATTACACCCAATTTACCTCCCTCAGCAAGTAGACCAACACAAGATGGCTTGCTCAGCGCCATCACCCCATCAATGCCATACCCTGAATCCCCTTAGTCATCCTCTTCTAGTGCCACCTCTTCGACTAGCAACTGTTTCCCTTACCAACGAGCAACCTCACACTAACTGCGTGTATAGCCAATTTCTATACAATTGAAACAGCAGATGTTTGTTTTACCTTAATGGGATGGTCTTTTCGCCTAGCCCTATGAGCTGCGACCAGCATGACTAGGAGCCAAATTATGCTTGGGATTAGCATAGGTTCTATATCATTCACTCTTCAGATTTTGATTAGATTGAAGATTAGATCGCTTCCCGAAAAGATCTGTCGTTGCGACCCAATGAAGCACCTTCTTCACACTCCACATGAAATATAAACAATGTGCATCTTGGATCTACTATGAAGCATATCAATGTACCTGGCCACCTTCTAATCTTCGCTCTCTACTAAGTCACACTAGATGTTGAGTTTATAAAACTCCTCTATTATTCATCCACCGATTTGTAGCCTTGCTTAAGTACAAGAGTCGCTAATGCATCCTCAGTTTATAGTTGAATGGTAGAAACTCTACCTCCAACTTCCGCTTTAGATCTGTCCATCCAGTAATCTTTCCTTTTTCTCAACAATCTCGATCCATCTTCACATGCTTCCACTATGCAGAGACACGTCCAGTGAGTCTCATCACCACCAACTTCACCTTCTTAGCCCATAGAACATCTTTGTATTCAAAGATGCGCTTGATGGCATTCAACTAATCAAGAAAAACCTTCGCAAGAAGGGTGCCAAAGAACTAGTAACTCCACCTTGATCATGTTCACTCAGCCCACAATTAAAGCCTCTCCCATGGAATGGACTTTCGAAATCAGAAGCCTCTCAAATAAGATCTTATTCAGACTCCTTTGCATGCAGTGGATCTACACGCTACTACTCGAGAGGTACAACTATGTCTGTGAACTGTCATCTCAACTCTTTGATCTCGACATCATGCAAATCTCTCTCCCTTTGGGTCCTCCAACGCCGCTATTACTCATCACTTTCTTGCAACGACCGCGGGCCATGATCAATCAAGGGTAAACACACCCAAAGGATTGGAACATGCACCCTGGTACCAACTAATGCAGCCCTTGCTGCAATTTTCTGCATTCAAGAGGAAAAGAGGCACACAACAAACATACAAAACATGGAAGAGAAATTTTACATGAATTTTGAATTTTTCCATAGCCAAATCTTCATGCTCGTTGAACTGGTGCTGCATTAGTGGTGGAAGAAACTATGGAACTATAGCATTGATCAAGTTTCAAAGGCTTGCAAAAGAGTCCAAGGTAGTAAGATTTTTCACAGCAATTATCAGATATAACAAAATTCACATTTGGATGATGGCAAAACTGGTTTTTGTCTTGGGTAAAGTATAGGATCTACATACAGGATTTCTAAAAATGTGCATCACGTTTTAGCAAGGTTAAATAAAAAGGGCCTGTCTGTAACGCCCCCCCCCCCCCCAAAAAAAAAAACAAAGTGTAGGGAGAATTACATAAGAGAAGTTTAAAGAGATGGAATTAACTAACCACTCTCTCCATGTCCTCCTTATGCTCCTCACGCATTCTGCGATTATATCTTCTCCAAGCTTCTTCTTGGTTAGTTCTACTTGAAGTTCCACTTGCATTTCTCCATGTCGATTGGCCCTGTGATCTGTTCAGCTTTCAGAACAGCAAATAGAAAGAGGAGAGTCAATGTCATCAAGACGATCTGCAGTGTCATGCAAGAAAAAGGGACTTTAGTAATTAGCTATCAGAACTTTCCATGACTTGATATTATTCACACACCAACAGAAAACAAAAATTTAGAAAATATGGCGCTACAAAAGATGTCATTCAAATTGCAACGTAACTAGTCTGTTATTGGAAGCCCGTATATGAAATTATAAGTAATCTCATGTTCCCCTCTGCTGTAAGTGACCTATATTTAAGTGTTGATCCTCCATTCATGAGCTAACACAAATCTGCAAGCATTTCCACACACATTATGCATGTATGTAAACGAATCATCACTGTTACATTTATTCCAATAACTTGGTTCAATTTCACACCGATATTAATTTTACAAGTATATTCAAAGAATCTTATATTTTGGATACTAGACTTATTTAACTCAGACTGTTCATTTTCAAAACTAAATGTTCCCATCTCATTTCACACACACACACATATATATGTCAATTACCCAGGAACCTAGGAAGAGGAAATAATCTTAGCAAGATGAAAGTATACAATAAAAATACTACAGGCTCATAGCATAACCGGTAATAAGAAAGAAGGAATAGTAAAGGATCACAAGTCAAGTCTACCTCAGTGTATATAAATCCAACAACTCTCCGGAGCTGAAAGACCTGCAAATTTGATAATAGAAAAGCATACAGCATCACTGAAATAAACGGAAATATGAGAGTACACAAATCTGTATGCCTTTTTTACCAATATTTATTCAAAAATGAGATGAAGTATCACATTTAACTAAGATTAAAGCGGAAGTTCCTGTGATTTTATTGATCCAGCAGTTTGCTATTAGATTTCTGCAACATCATCATCAATAACTTCATTTTTTAAGGACTTAAGGTTTGGCTATCACATTTAAACCTTATTCGCCGGTATATCTATGCAATGCATCGTGCTGACTTTAACTCTAGCTATCCAATCTTTTCTTATAACAATTTAATTAGGTTACTATGGCGTAACATCTTTCTCTTATTTTTTATGATGTTATCTACAAACCTTAATGGCATATCTATTCTCCAGTTAATGCCAGAACACCACTTAAGTCTTATTTGTCATGAGGGCAAATTACGCCCAGGTCCTTGAGTTTAACGCTTAATATCGCGTAAATCCGCTTTTGTAAAATTATAATAACAGGGTCCCTGAGTTTTAATAAATCATCAAATGGGTCCTTTTTTTATTATTAAAATTTTTTAAAATTACCGTTTTACCCCTGTCATTCTCTCTCTCTCTCTCCTCCAGATCCGGAGCACGTGCACAGGCAGCACGGCCGCCAGCGGTCCGGCTGCCGCGCGGCGCGCGCGTGCGAGGGATTGGGAGGACAGAGAGAGAGGCGGAATCTCTCTCTCCTCCCGATCCGGCGCACGCGCGCGGCTCAGGCGACTGCCGGATCAGGAGGAGAGAGTGGGACAGGGGTAAAACGGTAATTTTAGAAAATTTTAATAATAAAAAAATAATAAAAGGACCCATTTAATATTTTATTAAAACTCAGGGACCCCGATATTATAATTTTAAAAACGTGGACCTGCGCAATATTAAGTGTTAAACTCAAGGACCTGAGCATAATTTTCCCTTGTCATAATCATATCTTCAATAGGTGTTGCTTACACATTCCCCCAAATATGTACCAATTCTAGCCTTACCATAACATACTCATTTTTGGAATAACAAATATTATTTATTACTTCTTCACTACCCAACATCCAAAACCATAAAATAGCTTTTCTTTTTTAGTAGATATTTCTTCAATTCTTAGAGATTTTTTGTCACACGACACACTTTGCTATTTAAGCTACAGAACTATGACTAGAATGTAATTTCCTCATAAACATCTCATTCTTTATGTATAACTACAATATCAAAAAACCATTCTTCATGCTTTCAAAAAAAAAAAAATCTTTATGTATTTACGATACAAGATCACACACTTGAGCATATTATCAATATCATGACTTATTTTCATTTTTGTAAAATATATACAACATAATGTGAATAGTACAATTGATTTTTTGACGTATTATGCATACTAGGTGATTTTTGCTAGAAAAGAGATACACCCCTTCCCCCTTAAGTTTTGTGACGTTTTCGAAGAAGATGCCAGTTAACTTTGCACCCATTTTGAACATTCTTTCAGTATAATGCGATGGCTATGCCAATGTCTTACATCTTCCTCTATCATTGGTTATTGATTAAAAGTTACATTACTAAAACTACAAACAATATACAAAGTCCATGTTATGCGAATTTAAAGCCCTTTCTTCTGACACTCGCACAAACTATAATAGTTTTTTTTATCTACCTACTATTTTGTTAATAACTATGACATTGCTAAAAGCATATTTTAAAGTACTTTGTTTTTAAATTTAATTAAAGTGCATCTATAGTAAACATTAAGGGGGCGTTTGGTTCATTATCTTAGTGTTATGTTATGTAATTTAGATGTCATAACATCTAGATGTTATCTTTTAATTAATAATTTTATAATCTAATAGAAGGTTATTTATAGATATACATTTTGATCAATCCAAAAGAATCGCAAGATTAACCTTTTTTTTTTAATTAATAGATTTTTCTATATCTTTTTATGCTTATGGATTCGTATGGATTCGGAGGTCTATCGAAAGAATTAACGTAATGTAATGTAGTAAAATAGGAGAATAGTATCGGCATATACTATCATTAAACCAAACAATTATTTTCTCTAGATAACATAACATAACATCAAGATAACATTGAACCAAACGCCCCTAAGATGAAATGAACTTGAATTTGATCCTTATTGTCAACCGACTCTGATCGAAAATAATTTGATCACCCTAAACTACTGATAATGTTAGTTACCAGCGTTGACACGTCATTAACATGCTTGAAAATACACATATATGATTGTCTGATGGGAAAATTCAAAATCGAGGTCCAGACCCAAGTCCGGTCGGACACTAAATTATACAATCATAATCAAACACCAACTAATAAGGTTACAATCAAACACTCATAATCGAACCTTATTATTGTAACCTTATTATTTGAAATTTGATTATGATGTATAATTTGGTGTCTGACCGGTCAGCTCCGGTCGGACACCAAATTATACAATCATAATCAAACACCAAATAATAAGGTTACAATCAAAAACTCAATTATATATAACTATATTATTAGGTGTTCAATTATGAGTGTTTGATTGTAACCTTATTATTTGGTGTTTGATTATGATTGTATAATTTGGTGTCCGACCGGACCTGAGTTCGGACCTCAATTTTGAATTTTCCAGTCGGACAATCATATATGATTGTACCTAATTGCAGTCTCAAATGATAAAATAGATTAAAGGCTTGTTTGATTAGAGGATAAATTTGGGTAAGGAAAGAAAAAATATTTTATTTTATAGAGTTGATGGAAAAAAAATTATTTTAATATTGGGAGGTGTGTAGGATGTGAAATAAAGTTGATTTTAAGCTTGAAATTTGTGTTGGATGTGAAATAAAGATGATTTTTTAAAGTTGAAATTTGTGTTGGATGTGAAATAAAGTTATTAAAATTTATAATAAATTTAAATTATTATTAAAAAAATATTTTGCCTATTTTTTGGTAATTGCCAAACATATCCTAAATATTCAATTTAGGCCTATGAAAATATAAAAAATTCGCTCATAAAGTTGGTTTTTCGTAACTAAAGATTTAAAATAGTATCAAAGTGGTGGGGACACGGCGATATCGGACCGTCGATTTATTCCAGGCAGGATCTACACTCGACGTCCGAGATCTCATCACGTGGCGTCGATCTGGATGGAAAATTGATATCTGCAAATTTGGCAGCAGGCACGATTGGTGGCTGATCAGTGGATTGAAAATCCTTATTTAAATTAATTTATTGATTTGAATGGGAATATTTTAATTTTTTGACTGATTCCATTTATTTACTACTTTTTTGACACATTCGTATCTGCCATGATTGTAATCTTTTTTATTCCCGCATTTATTTCAGCATTTATTTTCGCATTTTGAATTTTAAATATAATAGGTCTATATAAAGACATGGACTAATGTTATTTGTCCTTAATCCTGAAATGAAATTATTTTGAGCTTGAATACTGCGTGTTATATCCCGGTGAAGGGAAGGGTTGGAGCCTTAGATGAAGATCCCTACATACCTTAAAGAAATTTAAGGTATTCCCAACTCTTCTCGATTCTTTTCGCAGTTCACAAGTTTATATAAAATCTCGGACCTTGCAAGTAATTTCTCAGCCCTAATTTCCCCAAGCAAAGCCCCAGCTCTGTCTATGTCGTTGACGCCGCGCGCCACGCTCGGTCCTTCGCTGGACCAGCTCGGCCCGCCCTCGCCGTCGTCCGGCTAGCTCCCCAGCCAACTCGGGTCGCCGCCGCTAGCTCAATTCGCGCAAACGGTCCTCATCCCGCTCGACCCCGCAGCGCCGCCACGTCTGCCACTCGCCCGCCTCCGCCGTCGCCCCAGGCGGCCCGCCGACCGCTGGAGAACGCTAGCAACCTCGCCCCCGATGCTCCAGCCGCTCCGCTCCACCACCAGCGCCACCCCTCACTCAATCGCCAGCCTTACCACACACGTTGTGCCGAGATCTGCGTTTCTTCTGCTCGCCCACCTCCGCCTTCATCTCCAGGCGGCCCACTAGTCACCGGCGTGTGCCGGCGACCACACTGCTGCCCTTCTTGACCGCCCGTGCTCCGACGACCTGCCTCGCTCATTCGTCCCAGCTTGGCTTCGCTTCCACCTGACAGCACAGCATCGTGTCCGCCTCCTGCCACCGCCTTGCTTGCTATCAGCTGCACACCCCCATGTACTGTCTATTCTTCAGGCGATCCACGGGTTGCTGCAATTCAGCCTGGAGATCCGGATTCTCCTCTCGATGTATGTCTGAACATCAACTGAGTATCTTGAAAATCTTATGAGATTTTGTGGTGGTATCTGTTATTGAGACTATTTGATTTGCTCACTTATGTGACCTGAATATTACTGTGTGATTAAATTGCTATTGGGTAATATTACATTGTGAGAATGCCTATATTACTGTGTACCCTAACTTTGATTTGTTGAGATATAGTTGCCCTAAATCATTTAGTAAATTTATTAGATATCATTTGGGCTTGTTTCTAAATATTTGAAATCGATTTACTTCTCGAACCTGTGATTTCTTAATTATTACATAACTATCATCAATAATATTCCTGGATAAATTTTATGTCCATCTATTAAATTATTTATTGATCTCTAATTAGGATTACATCATGCATATTGTCCCACATCACAAAGCCAAAGATCTCAAATTTGAACTCTGGTGACTCAATTATCTCTAACATAAGATTAAACAAAAAAAACATGTTGAATTAAATCCACATGACAAAAAAATAATCTTATGTGTGAAAGGGAGTGTGTGCATATTGTCCCACATCACAAAGTCAAAGATCTCAAATTTGAACTCTGGTGACTCAATTATCTCTAGCATAAGATTAAACAAAAAAGACATGTTGAATTAAATCCACATGACGAAAAAATAATCTTATGTGTGAAAGGGAGTGTGAGAATATAGAATTATTATTAGGGTATAACCTACAAGCTTAAGCCTTTAGGTCCATTGGTAACCAAAGATTTAATAAGTCCCAGAAAACTACAATTTGATCAACACATTTGACAACTTCTGTTTCGATCGGATCAAGCATCTTTCTACATTAGTATGAACAATTACCCCTTCGACGTCAAAAGACGAGTAAATGCAAATAAGGTTATGTCATCCCCATGAGCATAAAGGAACAATAAATAATTATGATAAAAATAAACTAAAATGAAAGAATCTAATAGCTTATCGAAGGCTTTACATAACATGAATTTGATGATAAACATATAAAACTATTAACCTTGTGGAGCTACAGGATCAACTGCATTAAGTTTAATTTTTAGCTTTCAACTTTATTAATTTAGGTAAAATTAGAGAAGTAGATTAGCTTATGGCTCAAGCAATTTTCTTTAAACTTTGTTTTACCAACTATTTATCATTCATACTATGAGAAGAACAAATATAAATGATGCTTGATTGCATCGTTACTAAAATATTTTATAATTTTTCTAATGATAGACCAAACTGTATTGATAAAATAGAATGAAAGGGATATAAAGGTCATTTATGGGTGAAAATATTGAACATATTTATAATTGATATGGGATGTCCATCATTATCTAAACTCACCTAAAGCTCTCAGATATTAATATCCAAAAACTTACCATAAAACTTGATACCATGTAACTGAAAAAAATCCTACATCTTCGCTTCCAAATGCACCTAATTTGATTTTGTCATCTTATATATTTTAAGCATCTACTAAACTCCCTTCTCAGATCCCTGCAACCACCAAAATCAGAATTGCTATTTGGTTTTATGATGCACTTCCTACCAAATGTTATTTGTGCGGCATTGTTCAAGATAAGTATCCGTTCCAATAACTGTATTTCAATGAGAAGAGTAAGGAATGTATACTGAGTATTATAATAAAAAGGGAAAAAGGCTAAGCTCTAGTACATAAACCAGCTAGCTCCGTTTTGGATGCAATAATTAACTCAATTCAGAATTACATCATGATATTGACAAGATATTTCTTAAATTATGTTATATGTGCAATATTGTTCCAGATACATATTTGTCCCAATAATTGTGTTTCAATGAGAAGAGTGAGGAATGTCTACTGGTTACTGTAATAAAAAGGCCAAAAAGCTAAGCTCTAGCAGATAACTAACTCCAACTAGCTCCTTTTTGAATGCAAGAATTAACTCAATTAAGAATTTATCAAATCATGATATTGACAACATATTTGATTATCACGGACTAACAAAATGCTTCATGAACAAAGATGGGACAAATAATGACTGAAAGAAACGCACAAAAATAACTTGTCAGTAACCTGATTACAACAAAAAGCATGACTTGGATCCAACATGAAAGGAAGTTAGAAACAAAAATAACTTGTCATAATGATTGAGCAATTATTACAAGCGAAGATCCCAAGAGAAACAATATGACAAGAAATCAACATTGGTTATGAAACGGATTTACAACATCTACCTATAAAACTAGGAAAAAAATAAGCCTTGTCGCTACCAATTTCTCAACCAGATGAAGAGAACACTAAGCTTTAGGGTAATTAGGGACCCTACCTACCCTTAATACTTTAGATAAAGGTATTCAGACGAGATTACATCTTAACAAACCTTACTTAATTTACCGTTTAAAAACAAGAACTTCTGATGTTAAAGAACTTAAAGGTTGGATTTGCTTCCAACCTTTACTTGGCTTGCTTCGAAAAGACTTTTAGTGACTGTTAATTGCCCATGGGGATGCGAGGATCCAGAGGACTTAGATCACATCTTTTGCATTTGCCCTTTTGCTAAGATTGTCTGTGCCTACCTTTATTCGCTATTCTCAACGGTTTTTCCGCAGTCTTCATCTCTCAATTTATTATTACTTCCAACAATTGTTCATGGTTTACTTCAACTTATGGGTACATGTATTCTGCAACATCACCAGTGCCTTCTCACTCACTGTTTAGGTGCAGCTTTATATTTTATATGGCAAGCTAGAAACAACAAAGTGCATGGCCAACCGTTTCATTCTCCAAGAGTCATTGCTATTCAATCTATCTTTCAGCACACTTCACTTAATTTTCCTAATTTTGAGAACTAGGCCTTTCAGGCTGCCATCATCCATCTATTTCATGGAATCCCCCACCTCGGAATTGGTTGAAAATTAATTTTGATGGCGCTGTTAGACAACATTGTGCTGCTATTGGAGCTCTTATTTGAAATTCTGAAGGTCAATTTCTTGGGGCTAAAGGCCATACTTTATCTACACAGGCTGTCCATATTATTGAACTGCATGCCGCGATCTTAGCAGCAGAATTAGCCAAACCTTGGATTAACAAAATACAAGGGATTTGGCTAGAAGGAGATTCCAAGGTGCTCATTCAACAACTTCAATCATCCATCCATTGGCCACAACTTTCCAGCCTACCCGAGCTTCACGATACTCTCAATATTTTACTTTGTTTTCACTATTGTAAAATATCTCATGTATATAGACAAGCCAATGAGGCTGCCAACTATGTTGTTTTTTCTTCGTTTCTCTCAGATGTTAATTGGGACATGGATATGTCCCTTCCACAAACCTTTTGTGCAATCCTCTTTTTGTGTACATGATCCTTTGTTTATATAATATATAGCCTACGGCCGACTTTCAAGGAAGCATGAGTATAAACTGTGCACAAATCAGAATTGCAACATTAACAGCAATGAAAGAGCAGTAAAACAAGTAATACATGGAAACATGTGAATATTTTAAATTGGAAGAGCAATCGAGAAATGGGTACAGAGACAGTGGTCACAGTGGCGCCGATCAGGCCGAAAAGGAGTGCACCCCAAGCCGTGGAGGAGTGGTCACGATCCGGCCTCCGATTGCCGCCAGCGTCCTTCTCCAACGGATTCATCTCTAAAGCCTTCCTCTCGATCTTAGGAATTACATGATAACCGTTGCCTTCTGACGCCGGAAGCCCGAACCCATCGTTCTCTCGCTCCTTGGTTGCGACTTCCGAGCTCCGTGGCTTATGCAAGCGAAATAGAGAGAAAAATTGAGAATCAAAAAAATAACAAAAACAAAAAGAAATAGTGGGGAAAATTTGCACATTGCCCACCCATATGACTAAACAAACTCGAGCTCATTGGTACCTAGATTAAAAAATAATACTTATTAAATAATAATAATAATAATAATAATAATTTATTATATCTTACATAAAATTTAACATAAGATAAAAATTATTCCATATTTTTAATTATTTTTAATAAAATTATCAATTTTATTTTTTATTTTACATAATTTTAATAAAATAATTAAAATTATTTTAATAAAATAATTAATGAATTGAAATTAATATAAGATATAAAATAAAATAGATTTTTTATATTAAAAATTTTATAAAACAACAACAACAACAAAAAAATTTATATCTTTTGTCTTTGGGAGCATTTGGTTTAATGTTATCTTGATGTTATGTTATGTTATGTAGAGAAAGCAATTGTTTGGTTTAATGATATTTATAAATAATTTTCTATAAAATTATTAGTCAAAAGATGACATCTAAATTACATAACATAACATTGAGATAACAACGAACCAAACGCCTCTTGGTCATCCTAAATAATTATCTTTTTTCCTTTTTTAGTGTCTAGCTTTTTATATAAATCCTCAAGAGTTATACTCTTTGCATTGCCTACTGCTTTCTTAGATTCTCGTCGAGTCACTTTATATTTCTCTCACTTATCCTTATTTTTATTTTTAAACAAATCTCTATAACAAATTTTTTCTTCTTAATTTTTTTTTGTACATCATTTTTTCACCACCAAGCATCTTTATTATTTGGAATCATTCCTTTGGATTCTCCCAGCACATTCTTCACCACCTTACGGGTACAGTTAGCGACTGTCAACTACACAAGATTAAATTTTTCGTTAATATTTTATTGACCAAGTTCTAGAACCTTCTTCTTAAATATACATTTATTCTCATTCTTTAGATTCTACCATCGAATTCAAGAATAGAATTTTAACTTATTATTTCTTCGCCAATATTTTATCTCAGAATCTGAAATCATTAATCGATGTTGGGTAGTCAAATATTTACTTGAAATGACTTTACAATCTTTACAATCCAAACGATCTTGTTTCCTTATAAGAAAATAATCAATCTGAGTTTTTGAAGTTCTATTCTTGTACGTGATAATATACTCATCTCTCTTCTTGAATAAAGTATTAGCAATTACAAGATCATATGCTGAAAAAAACTCTAAAATAGTTTTACCCTCCTTATTTATCTTTCCAAAACCATATTCACCATGAATGCTATTAAATTCCTCAACAACACTTCCAATATGTCCATTTAAATCTCCTCCAATAAATAATCTTTTCTCCTGAGGTATCTCTTGTATTAACTCTTTTAAATTATTCTAAAATTTTTTCTTTTTGCTCGCATCCAAACCTACATGGGGAGCTTATACACTTACAATATTAATAATTATTCCATTAATTATAATTTTTAAAGTCATAATTCTATCACAATTTTTCTTAACTTCCACTACGTGATCCTTCAAGCTCTTATCCAAAATTATATCCATTCTATTCTTATCTTTATTCTTACTAGAGTACTAAAGTAAAAAACCTAAGTTATCAATTTCTTTGGCTTTCTCTCCAACCCATTTTATTTTCTGTAAGCATAAAATATTAATCTTTCTATGAATTATAATATTCACCAACTCAATTAGTTTGCCTGTCTAGCTGCTTATATTTCAAGTTCCTAATCTAATTCTACTGACTTGAGTTCTAGTATGATGGCTAGCTTCTTTACCCGCATCTATTAATGATGTGGGGACCCTTGTTCACTTTTCACTACACTCAGGTGTCGATGTAGCAGCCCTTGCCATTTTTTACTATATGCAGGCAATATAGCATATCACTTCACTAAGAGAAAATGTGCATTATATAGCGAACGTTATAAAGCGGTTAACTTGGTCAACAGCTTTAAAAAAGGCTAGCAGGACCTTTTACAGCGGTTTACTAAGTCAACCACTGTAAAAGATCTTTTACAGCGGTTGTATCCATTAACCACTGTAAAATATCATGATCTTTTACAGCGGTTAATGGATACAACCGCTGTAAAAAATCTGCCCTAAAACATAGATCTGGCCCTGATGGGCCCTGTCTGTTATTATCGCATTCTCTGATCTTTGCACAAGTGCAGCTAGCCGACGAGTGGCCACCTCGCTGATGACTTCACTTTGGTGTTGATCGTTCCTCACCGACGACTCCACCTCGTCGTTGACTTCATACTGCCGACGGTCACTTCATTTCTTCGATAAACTCTCGCTGATGACTCCATTTCGCTGTTGATCGTTCAAACCCTAGACGACTCCACTTCGCCGTCAACTCCGATCCACACTACCGACAGTCACTTCATTTCTTGGGTGAACCTTGAAACTCACCATCATTCTCTTAATGTAACATGATGGCATTGTTTAAGTTTTTTCTCTTCATTTTTTTATCTTTTTTTCTTTTTTTTTACTTTCTCCCAACCCTCCCAGTTGAGAGGAAGATGTGCTTTACAAGAATGGATTACATGTCTTGGGAGAATGGATTATATTTGAATCACATTTTTGACCTTGATGGATTAATTATATAGCAAGTGTTGATTAGTTATGTTCAGTTATTTGAAAGAAATACTGCAATGTATACAATATCAAGTTTGATTATTAATTAGCAACAAGATATATGGTCCCAGAGAATACTCAAAGATGTTTACAATATCGGATTCAACCTTTAACATGTATCAATGATAATTTAAATGTGAAATAGACTTTGTAAGTCACAAAGATTTTACTATATTAATGTTTGGACAAGTAATCAGATTTATAGTACTGTTGATTATATTATAAGCTAATTAATATTTCTAATGTGATAGATATGACAAATGAATTAAATTGTTAGGAATCTCATGGTAACACTCCTCCCAACATTGAAATTTTATGTATATGTATTAATATCTATACATATATTATTGATATATATATTTTACATGATAATCAAAAATTATAACTGTGGCGTTTGTATATGATCTGTTTGAAAGTTTACTTTTTTTAATTTTGTGTTCTCTTTATTTTGAATATATTTTTTGAATTTCATCATCTTTAAAAATAATAATTTAAATTATGTTATATATGGGTACATGTTTGTGATTTTTACAGAACATTAATCAATGGATCGGTCATGGATAAGAACGGAAAAACGATCATTTGAATATAGCAATGAAGTCAACAATTACATAGAGTTTATATTGAATAATTCAACTTTATCTCAAGAAAATATGAGGTGTTCATATTTGAAATATGGTAATATAAAATTTTTCAATGCATCTACAGTGAAGGATCACCTTTTCTTTTATGGACTTGATGTGACATATGAAAGGTAGATTTGGCATAGAGAAGCTCCAATAATTGAAATTATTAACAGGCTAAGAAATTCTTCAATAGTTACTTCAGAAATTGATACTAACGTTGAAGACACAGTAGAAGATGATAGTTTGGATGATTTAATCAAGGATGCTGAAGATAATTTTACTAATAAACCTGAACAATTTAAAGAATTCTTAGAAGACACCTTTATTTCTCGGTTGCAATAACTTCACTAAACTTTATCATTAATGCGATTGTATAATTTGAAGGCACCTAATGGATGGAGCAATAAAGGTTTTTCTAATTTATTACAGTTACGGAAAGAAATGTTACCAGCATTAAATCAACTTCTGATTTTAACATATAAGGCAAAGAAGATAATTTATAAATTAGGAATGAACTATGAAAAAATCAATACATGCCCTAACAATTATATTTTATACAGAAATAAATATATTAATTTAAAATAATATCCACAATGTAGAAAATCAAGATAAAAATTGTATGCAGATGATACTAAAGAGAAGTATGGTGTTCCAGTAAAGGTTATGTTGTATTTGTCACCTATATCACATTTTATGCGATTATTTCATAATAAAAAACATGCAAAGAATCTTACGTGGCATACTGATGGTGAAGGTCGCATATGTGATTTGATGATGCGACACCCGGCAAACTTGGCACAATGGAAATCTTTTGATTTTATGTATGAAGACTTTGCTGAGGACCCTAGAAATTTAAGACTGTGCACTGATGGATTTTATCCACATAGTGTTCAGAGTAGTCAGCACAATTATTGGTCAGTCCTTTTAATTATATACAATTTTTCACCCAATCTGTGCATTAAGTGTAAATTCATTATGCTTACTATGTTAATATTTGGACCAAATCAACCTGGTTTTAAAATTAATATTTATCTTACATCTCTTATTGATGATTTGAAGAAATTATAAAAAGAAAGTGTAAAAATATATGATGCTTATCATCATGAGATATTTATATTAAGAACAACACTTATGTAGATTGTGAATGATTATACACTTTATGATAATTTGACAGATTATACCGTTAAAGGTTATTATGCATGTGTTATTTGTGGTAATAAAATTAATGCAGAATATCTAAAATATGGCAAAATAATTTACTATATGTGCTACAGAAAGTATTTGCCTATGGATTATCCTTTTCGGAAAAATAAAAAAGCGTTTAATGGTTATATTGAGTTTGAAAAGCCACCACATCCACTTAGTGAAAAAGAATTAATACAACTATTTGATACTATAGCTGATGGACTACCAACAACAAACTGTTGGAAAAAAAATATATATATTATTTGACCTTGAGTATTGTGAGTCTTTACATATACGACATAATTTGGATGTTATGCATATAAAGAGAAATATATACGATAATATTATTGGTACTTTGTTGAATATTTCAGGAAAAAGTAAAAATGATCTCAATACATGATTAGACATGATAGACATGGGGATTAGACAGCAACTTGCTCCTAATGTTCAAAAAAATAGAAAATTTCTTTCACATATTTGTTACACTCTCACTAAAGAGGAGAGGAAAAGATTCTATAGATTTTTATATGAATTAACCTGAAGGATACTCCTCAAATATTAGAAGCCGTATAAATTTAAAAGAATGTAAGTTGATTAATTTGATATTGCATAATTATCAAATCTTAATGCAACAGTTGTTACCCGTTGCTATTAGAAGCAGTTTAGATGTCCGTCTTCAAAATATAATTACGAAAATATGTATCTTCTTTAATTCGTTATGTGCAAAAGTAGTAGATCCCTATAATTTAGATGTTTTTTAAAGTAATTTAATTGAAACTCTATGTGAGTTAAAGATATTTTTTTCTCCACATTTTTTGACATCATGGTACATTTGACTATCCACTTAGTAACAACAACAACAACCAAGCCTTAATCCCACTAGGTGGGGTCAGCTACATGAATCCTTTATTTCCATTGCGCTCTATTAGTTACCAAATTCTTATCTAAGTTTAAGTAACTAAGATCACTCCTTATAGTTTCTTGCCATGTCTTCTTTGGTCTCCCTCTTCCTCTTTGTACATGGGCAAAATCCAGTAACTCAATTTTTCTAACTGGAGCTTCAATTGGCCTGCGATTTAGATGTCTAAACCATCGAAGCCGACTTTCTCTAAGTTTATCCTCAATTGGTGCAACACCAACTTTCTTTCGGATATACTCATTTCTTATTCTATCCTTTCGTGTATATCCACACATCCACCTTAACATTCTCATTTCTGCAACATTTATTTTATTTGTATGTTTCTTCTTTGCAGGCCAGCATTCAGCACCATATATCATCGTTGGCCTTACTACATTTTTATAAAATTTACCCTTAATTTTGGATGGGATTTTTCTATCGCATAATACTCCAGAAGCATTTCTCCATTTTACCCAGCCTGCTTGAATCCTGCTAATAACATCATTATCTATTTCACCATCATTTTATATAATTGATCCAAGGTATCTAAAGCGCTTACTCTTCTTGATAATTTGATCACCAATTATCACATCTCCAATATAACTATTTCTTTCTTGACTAAATGTGCACTCCATATATTCAGTTTTTGATCTACTGAGATGCAAACCTTTAGATTCTAGAGCATTCCTCCAAAGCTCTAGTTTCGCTTTAGCTCCCTCTTTAGTTTTCTCAATAAGGACAATATCATCTGCGAAGAGCATACACCAAGGCACTTCATCTTGGATATGTCCAGTCATGACTTCCATAATCAAAACAAAAAGATACGGACAAAAAGACTATCCACTTAGTAGATGAGGTAAAATTATGTGAGCTTATTTTTATGCGATGGATGTATCCTTTTGAGTGCTACAAGAAAATATTAAAAGGATATATTCGTAATTACTATAGACCTAAGAATGTATTATTGAAAGCTACATAGCAGAAGAGATAGTGGAGTACTATACTGAATATTATTGAACCCTTATTGATTTTGATAATAACACATTAATAATATACTCAATTAATTTTTTAAATATTAGTACATATTGTACTTAAGCTTTTTAGATTCAAAAAAGATTGATTGTCGATATGATTTTGATTCAAGAATGATAAAAACGAGCAAAGAATAAAGAAAAATAAAGTTGATAAAGATTGCTAAGAAAAATAGCATCAAGTCGGAAAGTCAACTTCAAAGATGCATTCGTTATAAAATTTTAGACTATCATATAAGTGCAAAAAATTCATAGCTCATTTATTTGGAGAAAATTAAAATAAACATAATTAAATTTAGGGGTAATTTCACTTAGGCCCATTTGGTCTACTTGACTTGCCATGCAAATTCACAATTTTGAAAATATACCAGACAGGTCCCCAAAACTTACTGCATAGGTAATTGTGGTCCTTCTGTGATGAAATTTGTAAAACGCTATTAAAATTAAGAAAAAAAAACCCTTTTCCCCTTCTATTTTCAAATCTCAGGTAGCGTGCGACGCCGGCGTCTGCGAACAGGCAGTAGACAGCACGCGGTGCCGGCATCCGAGCGCAGGCAGCCGCGTGCACCGCCGTGCATGCCGGCGTCCCCGCGCCGCGCCGGCGTCAGAGTGCAGGCAGCCGCGTGAGCCGCCGCACGTGCCGGTGTCTGGCACGGCCCTGCGTGCAGACGCCCGCGAGTCACCGCAACGCAGCCCTACCGGCCACCTGTGAGCGAACGCCATCGTCGCGCGCTACCGGCCGCCTACGAGCGAACGCCGGTGCGGCGGGCAGCCGGAGATCTGAAAATAGAAAGGGAAAAGGGTTTTTTTCCTAATTTTAGTAGCGTTTAACGGATTCCGTCACAGAAGGACCATAATGACCTATGCAGTAAGTTTTGGGGACCTGTTTGGCAATTTTCAAAATTGTAAACCTGCGTGGCAAGTCGAGTAAACCTCAGGGGCCTAAGTGGAATTACCCCTTAAATTTATTTGTGATTTTCTTGTTTTTTATATGATATTTTATTTATTTATTTATTGGATGAATTGAGATTTAAAAAAAATTACATGAGTAAATTTTTCAATAATATGTTTTCTTTGATCCTTAAAGATTTAAAATTTTTTAATTGAATTTAACTTGATTAATAATTTTACTCTTTAACGTATGGCATATTAATATTAACAATAATAATAATAAATAAATAAATAGAATTAAAATTTGTAAGAAAGTAAATTAATTGAACTTTATGACATTTATTCCTAATCGATTTTGGATGCTTTCAACTAGTTCAAAATTCGATGTTTTAAATTACTCTATATTTTGAATTCCACTAATATTATTTAATTCCTACTTTCTTATTTTGCTTCTTAAAATTAGCCATAAAATATGTTAAGAGGCTGGTTTGTTCCAATTAATTTATAAAAAATTGTAATACTTAAATTATCAATTTACCCCTCATTTCATCTATAAATAAGGAGAATTTTGGGTTAATATCTCTATTTGGCCAACTAAATCTCCAAGCTCTCTAATTTTTCAATTGAAAAATTTTCTCCCCAAGCTCAAAGTTTCTGTTTACAATGTCGGGAGTCAATTCTAAGGAGTTTTTAGATTATCAGAGGTATTTTTATTTGGATATTTTCTATTTTCTCTCCGAATCAATTTTTCTTAAAGATTCATGAATTTTTATACTACTCATTTGAGCTCTAAATAATTTGAAATTTTTACTATACTTTTTGGGAGCCTCTATTTCATCTAAAACTTTTCTTGAAAGTTTTTGTGAACGAATTTTTCTCAGAAATTTTACAATTGTTTCTCTATTTTTAAATTTTTATAAATCTTACAAAATTCAAAAAATTCTAAACTTTATAGTAGATTATTTAGATAGACTGCATTTACAAAAAAAATTGTTGGTGTTTTACTAAGTATTATTTTTTAAAAATTATTTGAAGTTTTTGTTTACTCGATTTTATATCGTATTGAAATATTTTATCGAGTTTTATCTCTGTTTCTCTTCCCTTGATCCTTACATTTCATAGAATTTTGAGAAAGATAATACTAAGATTTTCTTCAGAAAATTGAGTTGGCTTCTTTGCACATAGAGTTTTTGTAAAATTTTAAATTAAGATATTTATTTCGTGTACGACCTATAAGGGTTATTCTGATTCTTTTTTTTTTTTGTCTTCCTAAGCGGAGAGGCGCTTTTCTTGTTTGTCCCTAAGTAAAAAAAGAAGTAAGGTTATTCCTTTCCCCTGGTAAAAAGAATTGAGAGATTGATTTGTACTCTTGGACCAAAAAAGCATAGATTTTCTCCTTATATTAGGGCTTGAGTTTGGCCATAACAAGCTTAAAATAGTGAAACCCTGAAAGAGGAATAAATGAGAGTAGATTAGGCAAGAGAATAGCCAAACTACTATACATCTTCTGTCTCTTTTTTATTTCTTCTTTTTTTTCATTTAAAGGCTGGTGTACTTGATAGATATTTTATTTTAAAGTCTCAAAATAAAACTTTAGTGATAGATTTCGGACATAATAAATTAAGATAATTCAAAATACTTAATAATTTAAATAATTCAAATTCTGTGAGATATTTAAAGTTGGTAGGTTGGTTAATTAAAGTTTGGGCCTATTCACCTCCCAAACCTAATTAGCTTAATCAATGATCCAACATAACTTAATTATAGTAGTGGAATAGAATCGGGTTAGTATATTTGGTAAATTTAATTTACCTAACAGAAAATGTCCGACGATCAGAAGAATATGTACTCTTCCTACCGCACATGAGGTGTGAAAAAAATTAGAGATAACATATGGGAGTACATTGCAAGTTAAAAAGTCTAAAATTAATATGCTCATATATGACTATGAACTTTTTGAAATATGATCGGGTGAGCCTATTAAGGACATGTTTGCGAGGTTTACTGATATCACTAATTCATTAATTTTACTTGGAAAAATATTTACAAATGAAGAGTTAGTTCGAAAAATTCTTAGGTGCTTATCTAAGGAATATGATGCTAAAGCTACTGCAATTATTGAAGTTCACTGCTTATCTAAGTATAAGCTAGATACTCTTTTGGGCTCACTCATAACCTATGAAATGGAGCTTCAAAAGAAAAAGAAAATTGAAGAGTCCAAGGGACTTCACAAGAAGGCATTAGCTCTTAAAACTTCATCTCTTCAATCTGATGATGAATCTGCCAATGCTGAATCGGATGAAAAAGGTCGATTAGATGATAAGATCGCAATGACTTCCAAATAATTTAATCGGCTAATGAGAAAGAAGGGCAAATTTACTCGACATAAAAAATTGGAATTAAATAAAGAAATAAAGAAAAATTAAATTAAATATTATAAGTATAAGGAGCTTGGACATATTAAACCTAACTACTCTTAATTAAAGAAAAAGAGCAACTTGATGAAGAAAAAGAAGAAGAAAGCAATGGTGGCGTCTTGGAGTGATTTCGATGAATCATCTAGTGAAAATGATGATCAAATCGAGACAGCCAATCTTTGCCTGATGGCGCATGATCTGGAGAATTAATCTGATCATAAAGAAAAGGTAGATAATAGACTCTCATATGAAAAGTTAGATTCAGCGCTTAATGAACTATTTTTTGAATACAAAAAATTAAAAAGTAAATATTTTGATTGTAAAAAAGGTGTTATTAAATTAGAAAAAGAAAATAAGGATTTAAATAAAAATTTTAAAATTTTGGAGACTCATCTAAGCAAAATGTTAGGTGAAATAAAGTCTTTCACATTTGAAAATAATGAATTAAAGAAAAGGATTTCTTTTCTTGAAAATTCTCCCAAGTCATTTTCTTCTCACATGCACTGTGTCTCTTGGACGAAGTTTGATGACAGCTATTTTTCACACTCGAGAATTACTTACCATTATTGTGGCAAGAATAGTCATACCATTAAAGATTATCGTATTAAGAGGACCATTGAAAATAAATCATCTTCTTACATCTGGAGACCTAAAAAAAAATTAAAAAAAATAAACAAAAGAGTGTAAGTTGTATTTTAGGACCCAAAGTTATTTGGGCTCCTAAACTAACTTTGTTCCCTCCACTTTGTAGGTATGTCTCCACTCAAGAGCAGGTGGGGGCATATGGTACCTTGATAGTGAATGCTCTAAACATATGACAGGAGATCGCTCAAAATTTATGAATTTAGAGATGAAGAATGGAGGATTTGTAACATTTGGCCCTATTTGTTTGGCTGTTTAAAATTAACTTGGTTTAATTTTAACTAAAAATATATAAGGGTAAAATACCTAATATTTCATTCTTCCGAGTGTTTGGATGTAAATGTTTTATCTTTCGAACAGATAAGGATCACTTGGCAAAGTTTAATCCCAAATCAGACCAAGAAATTTTCCTTGGATATTCTAGTTTGAGTAGGGCTTATAGAGTATATAATAAACGCTCTAAAATTATAGAAGAAAGTATAAATATAAATTTTGATGAATTGCCAAAAGAGAGTATCAATAAAATTAAAGACTTATCATTAGATGATGATGAACTCAGGCAAAAAGTGCAACCTCAAGAGGAAGCACGAAGTAAGGGGGAGCAAAATAAAAATGATATCACCTTTTCAAAAGAGTGGCGATATAAAAGCTCTCATCCACCCGAACTCATCATTGGTGACCCATCTATAGGCGTTAGAACTCATACTTCATTCTTGGATGAACACAACTATATGGCTTTTATTTTAAAAATTGAACCTAAATCTATTGATGAAGCCGAATCAGATGAGTACTGGATGATTGCAATGCAAGAAGAATTAAACCAATTTACTTGAAATGAGGTTTGGGATCTAGTTGCTCAACCAAATGATCATCCAATTATAGGTACAAAGTGGGTCTTTAAAAATAATCTTAATGATCATGGCAAAATTATTCAAAATAAGGCTCGCTTGGTGGCTAAAGGCAACAACCAAGTCGAGGGAATTGATTTTGATGAAACATTTGCTTCGGTTGCTCGTCTTGAAGCCATTCGACTTTTACTTGCCTATTTGTGTATTAAAGATTTTAAAATATTTCAAATGGATGTAAAAGTGTATTTTTAAATAATTTCATAAATGAGAAAGTTTATGTGGAATAACCACCGGGGTTCATTAATTTGGATTCTCTGAATCATGTATATCTTCTAAAAAAAAGTCTTGAACGGTCTAAAATAAGCCCCTAGAGCTTGGTATGAAAGACTAAGTTAATTCTTAATAGAAAATAATTTTGAGAAAGGTAAAATAATATAGGGGTTTTTACCCGTATGACACAAAACTTCATTATTTACTTATTAGACACCCTAAAGTTAAATATTACATGACGCACACTTATTTATTTTAATTTTACAACCAACACACCCTAGTTAAAAAATTCTTACATTTTATTTATGTAAACCATACTTAAGTAATGTTTTAACTTAAATAAGTTTCATAGGAATAAAATCTAACCCCTTTTGTATCTTAAATTAAATCTAATCGTTAAGATGAGCATCTAACGATTAGATTTTAAATATTCTACATAAATAATAGATTTAAATAGTTTTTAACATGTAAGATTTAAGTTTAAGGTGTCTATCGGAGTTAGATTTTATTCCTATGAACTTTATTTAAGTTAAAACATAACTTAAGTATGGTTTACTTAAATAAAATGTAAGGTTTTTTTTTAACTAGGGTGTGTTGGTTTGTAAAATTAAAAAATAAATAAGTGTGTGTCATGTAATATTTAACTTTAGGGTGTCTAATAAGTAAATATTGAAGTTTTTTGTGTCATACGGGTAAAAATTCAATTATAATACTCTGATTAATTAACTAATATTTGCAATAAACGACGTATTTTAGCCAAAAGAAGATATTGGATCCATTAAGGACATGTTGTTTGAGCTTTAGTATAATACGATAATTAACACATTCTTTAATAGTATATTGATCTATTTTAAGTTATTGGGCACTTTTAGAGATTGATTTTGACATATCAATATATTTGAATTGAATAGTAACGTTTTTACATTATTCATTGCATTATTATTGAATTTATGCGTATACAGCATTCCGAGAATGATTTCATTGCATAATAAGTTATTTTAACTGAATACAAATAATTATATGAGTATTCAATTTATTCAATTGAATATGAAGAGACTTTGATCTTGCCTATAACATGGCATATTAATCATTTTCAATCATTTTCAAATCATTTTCAATCATTTTAACTGAATACAAGCAATTTACTTTGATTTTGCCTATATTATGGTGTTAACATGATACTTTAATTAGAAACTAATATTCATTTATCGACATATTTTAACTGAAAGTAGATTTTTGGAGATCTATTAGGGAAATATAACTGAGCTTATTATAATACCGGCAATTACATATCTTTTTGACAGTATATCGATCTGTTTTAACCTATTAAATATTTTTAGAGACTAATTTATGACATATAAACGTATTACAATTGAATACTGGTGTTTCTACGACTATTCATTGTATTACTAATGAATGTAAGCTGAATACAAGCATTTATAGAACGATTAATTGCATAATAAGTTATTTTCAGTAATACCAGTAATTAATATAAGTATTTAATCATTTTTAATCAAGGCATTTTATGTAATGCATTGATTAAAAAATAACTATTTTATATATCGATGTATTTTAGCTGAAAGCAGATATTTGGTGATCTATTAGGGACATATGATTGAGTTTTAATATAATACCCGCAATCACATATTTTTTTGATAGTATATCGATCTATTTAACTTATTATTTATTTTTAGAGACTGATTTATGACATATCAATATTTTTGAATTCAATATGATGTTTTTACAACTATCTAATGCATTAATGTTAAATTCAAGCTGAATACAAGCGTTTAGAAAATGATTTATTTGGTTTATAACATATTATTTTAACTGAATACGAGTAATTACACGAGTATTCGATTATTTCTGACTGTATTTAAAGCCAATAAAAGCAATTTAACTTTGATCTAGTCTATATCAAGGCATTTAACATAATACTCAGATTAAACAACTAATATTTTATATATAGAAGTATTTTAGCCGAAAGCAGATATTTGGTGATCTATTAGAGACATATGGCTGAATTTTAATATAATACAGGCAATATCACATCTTTTTAATAGTATATCGATCTATTTAAACCATTTAGTACTTTTAAAAACTGATTTATAATATATCAATGTATTTAAATTGAGCAGTGATGCTTTTACTACTATTTATTGGAACAACGATGAATTCAAGCTGAATAAAACCATTTAGAGAACGATTCTTCATATAATATGTTATTTTAACTAAATGCTAGCAATTATTTGAGTTTTCAATTATTTTTTATTATATTTAAAGAGAATGTAAGCAATTTAACTTAATCTTATCTAAATCAAGACATTTTAACATAATACTTCGATTAAACAACTAGTATTTGCTATATCAATAAATTTTAGCCGAAAATAAATATTTGATGATCTATTAGGAACATATGATTGAGTTTTATAATAAAACTGGTAATACACATCGTTTCTGATTGTATATCAATTTACTTTAGCTTTATTAGGTCTTTTTTTAGACTGATTTACAACATATCAATGTGTTTGAATTGAGCAGTGATGTTTTTACAACTATTCATTGCATTAACATTGAATTCAAGCTGAACTTAAGTATTTAGAGAACTATTCATTACATAATAAGTTATTTTCTATGAATACTAGCAGTCATTTTGGTATTCAATAATTTTTAGTTGTATTTAAAGTGAATACAAGTAATTTGATTTTAGTTTTATTATAGCAAGGTATTTTAACTTAATACTTTGATTAAACAAGTTGTATTCGCGATATCGATATATTTTAGTTGAAAGTAGATATCTGGAGATCTATTAGGGACATATAACTGAGTTTTATTATAATACTGGCAAATACATATCTTTGTGATAGTATATCAATCTATTTTAACCTATTAGGCACTTTAAGAGACTAATTTATAACATATAAATGTATTTCAACTGAATAGTAATATTTTTATGACTATTCATTGTATTACTGATGAATTTAAGTCGAATACAAGTATTTACAGAACGATTAATTGCATAATAAGCTATTTTCACTAAATACCAGCAATTATATAAGTATTCAATCATTTTTAATTATATTTGAAGAGAGTAGAAGCAGTTTGACTTTGATCTTGTCTACATCAGGGCATTTTAATATAATACACTGATTAAAAAATAACTATTTTATATATCGATATATTTTAGCTGAAAGCAGATATTTGGTGATCTATTAGGAACATATGATTGAGTTTTAATATAATACCCGCAATCACATATTTTTCTGATAGTATATCGATTTGTTTTAACTTATTAATCATTTTTAGAGACTGATTTATAATATATCAATATTTTTGAATTCAATATGATATTTTTACAACTATCTAATGCATTAACGTTAAATTCAAGTTGAATACAAGCATTTAGAAAACGATTCATTGTATAACATATTATTTTAACTTAATACGAGTAATTACACGAGTATTCGATCATTTCACACTGTATTTAAAGAGAATATAAGCAATTGAATTTTGATCTATTCTATATCAAGGCATTTGGCATAATACTTAGATTAAATAACGAATATTTTATATGTCGATATATTTTAGCCGAAAGCAAATATTTAGCGATCAATTAGAGACATATAGTTGAGTTTTAATATAATACTAGCAATAACGCATCTTTTTAATAGTATATCGATCTATTTAAACTAATTAGGCACTTTTAGAGAATGATTTAAGATATAACAATACATTTGAATTGAGCAAAGATGTTTTTAGTACTATTCATTGCAACAACAATAAATTCAAGCTGAGTACAATCATTTATAGAACGATTCGTTACATAATATGTCATTTTAAGTTAATGCTAGCAATTATTCCAGTCTTCAATAATTTTTATTGTATTTGAAGAGAATGCAAGTAATTTAACTTGATCATATCTATATCAAGGCATTTTAATATAATACTTTGATTAAATAACTAGTATTTACTATATCAATGAATTTTAATCGAAAGTAAATATTTGGCGACCTATTAGGGATATGTGATTGAGTTTTATTATAATACCGGCAATTACACATCATTTCTGATGGTCTATTAATTTATTTTAACATATTAGGTATTTTTAAAGACTGATTTACAATAGAACAATGTATTTGAATTGAGTTTTAAATGAATACTAGCAGTTGTTTTAGTATTCAATTATTTTTTGTTGTATTTAAAGTGAACACAAGTAATTTTAATTTGATTTTGTTATATCAAAGCATTTTAACATAATACTCTCATTAAACAACTTATATTTACTATATAGATGTATTTTAGTTGAATGTTGATTTTTGATGATCTATTAGAGTCGTGTGATTGACTTTTGTTGTAATTACACATCTTTTTGATAGCATATTAATTTATTTTAACGTATTAGGCACTTTTAGAGACTTATTTATGACAAATCATTATATTTGAAATGAATAGTGATGTTTTTGCAACTATTTATTGTGTTAGCGTTGAATTCAAGTGGAATAGAATCATTTAGAGAGCAATTCATTGTATAATAAGTTTTTTTAACTGAATTCTAGCAATTATATGAGAATTCAATTTTTTTTATTATATTTGATGAGAATACAAGTAATTTAATTTTGATCTTATCTACATCAAGGCATTTTAGGATAATACTCTGATTAAATAGCTAATATTTGTTATATCAATATATTTTAGTCAGGGCGGATATTTAGTGATCTATTTGGGACATATGATTGAATTTTAATATAATACCAGTAATTATACATCTTTTTAACAGTATATCGATCTGTTTTAACTTAATAGACAATTTTTCAGACAGATTTATGACATTTCAATGTATTAAAATTGAATAGTCACGTTTTATGACTTTTCATTACATTAAAGTTGAATTCAAGCTAAATACATGTATTTAGAAAATAATTCTTTGCATAATATATTATTTTGATTGAATACTAGTAATTATACAAGTATTCAATAATTTTTTATTATATTTGAAGAGAATACAAGTAATTTGACTTTGATTTTGTCTATATCATGGCATTTACAAGTAATTTGACTTTGATCTTGTATATATAAATGTATTTTAATATGAAACTCTGATTAAACAACTAATATCTGTTATAACGACGTATTTTAGTGGAAAGAAGATATTGGCAATTTATTAGGGACATGTGATTGAGTTTTAGTATAATACCGGTAATTATACTTCTTTTTGATAGTATATTAATCTATTTTAAGTTATTGGATACTTTTAGAGATTGATTTATAACATATCAATATATTTGAATTGAATAGTGATGTTTTTACAACTATTCAATGCATTAACATTGAATTCATGCGGTATACAAGCATTCCGAGAATGATTTCATTATATAATAAGTTATTTTAACTGAATACAAGTAATTATACGAGTATTCAATCATTTTCGATTGAATATGAAGAAATATTTTTACAACTATTCGTTGCATTCATAAGTCATTTTAACAGAATACTCACAACCAGTAGATCATTCAATGATTTTTTTTGAATGTATTTAAGAAGAATTTGTGCAATTAGACTTTGAACTTGTCTATATCATGATATTTTAACATAATACTTAGGTTAAACAACTTCCATTCGCTTTATCAAAGAATGTTTACCAAAATAGGCATTTGACAATATATTCGAGCCATATGACTGAGTTTTAATATAATAGCAGCAATTACAAAACTCTTTGACAGTATATCGATGTGTTTTAACATATAAGGCACTTTTAGAGACTACTTTAGGATAAATCAACGAATTTCAATTGAATAGTGACGTTTTTTCAACTATTCATTCCATTAACGTTTACTTCATGTGGAATACACGTATTTAGAGAATGATGTATTGCATAATAAATTATTTTAACTAAATACTTGCAATTACAAGAGTATTCAATTATTTTTTATTGTATTTGAAGAGAATACAAGCAATTCGACTTTATTCTTGCCTATAACAAGACATGTTAACATGATATCTATTTTATAAATCGATATATTTTAGCTGAAAGCAGAAGTTTGGTGATCTATTAGGGACATATAAATGAGTTTTAATATAATACCCGCAATCACATATTTGTTCGATAGTATATTGATCTATTTTAATATATTAGGTATTTTTAGAGACTGATTTATGACATATCAATATTTTTGAATTAAATAATAATATTTTTTTACAACTATCTAATGCATTAATGTTAAATTCAAGCTAAATACAAGCGTTTAGAAAATGATTTATTGCATAACATGTTATTTTAACTGAATACGAGTAATTACACGAGTATTCGATTATTTCTGACTGTATTTAAAGCCAATAAAAGCAATTTAACTTTGATCTAGTCTATATCAAGGCATTTCACATAATACTCAGATTAAACAACTAATATTTAATATGTCGATATATTTTAGGCGAAAGTAGATATTTGGCGATCAATTAGAGACATATAATTGAGTTTTAATATAATACTGGCAATAATGTATTTTTTTAACAGTATATCGATCTATTTATCCAATTAGGCACTTTTAGAGACTGATTTAAGATATATTAATATATTTGAATTGAGAGTGATGCTTTTAGTACTACTCATGGCAACAACAATGAATTCAAGCTGAGTACAATCATTTCCAGAACGATTCTTTGCATAATGTCATTTTAAGTAAATGCAAGCAATTATTCGAGTCTTAAATCATTCATGATTACATTTGAAGAGAATGCAAGCAATTTGATTTGATCCTGTCCATATCAAGGTATTTTAATATAATATTTTGATTAAACAACTAATATTTAGTATATCGATGAATTTTAGTTGAAAGTAAATATTTGGCGACCTATTAGGGACATATAATTGAGTTTTATTATAATACCGACAATTATACATTGTTTCTGATAATCTATCAATTTATTTTAATATATTAGGCATTTTTAGAGACTGCTTTACAACATAACAATGTATTTTAGTTGAGTAGTGATGTTTCTATAACTATTCACTGTATTGACATCGAATTCAAGCCGAATTTAAGCATTTAGAGAACTATTCATTATATAACAAGTTATTTTGAATGAATAATAGCAGTTATTTTAGTATTCAATCATTTTTTGTTGTATTTAAAGTGAATACAAGCAATTTTAATTTGATTTTATTATATCATGGCATTTTAATATAATACTCTCATTAAACAACTTATATTTATTATATCGATGTATTTTAATCGAAAGTTGATATTTGACAATCTATTAGAGTTGTATGATTGACTTTTATTATAATTATATATCTTTTTTATAGCATATTGATTTATTTTAACATATTAGGCACTTTCAGAGACTCATTTATGATATTTCAATGTATTTGAATTGAATAGTCACATTTTTATGACTTTACATTGCATTAAAGTTGAATTCAAGCTAAACACAAATATTTAGAAAATAATTCTTTGCATAATACGTTATTTTGATTGAAGACTAATTATACGAGTATTCAATTATTTTTTATTACATCTAAAGAGAATACAAGTAATTTGACTTTGATCTTATCAATATCATGGCATTTACAAGTAATTTGATTTAGAGACTAATTTATGATATATTAACATATTTGAATTGAATAATGATATTTTTACAGCTATTTATTGGATTAACATTGAATTCAAACAAAATACAAGTGTTCAGAGTACAATTCATTACATAATAAGTTATTTTAACTGAATACTCGAAATTATATAAGTATTAACTCATTTTTTATTGTATTTAAAGAGAATAAAAGTAATTTGACTTTGATCTTATTTATATGAAGGTATTTTGATATAATACTCTGATTAAACAACTAATGTTTGATATGTCGATGTATTTTAGGTAAAAACTAATATTTGGCGTTCTATTTGGAACATCTGATTGAGTTTTAATGTAATACCAGCAATTATACATCTTTTTGACAGAATATTGATCAAGTTTAAACGAATAGGTACTTTCAGAGACTGGTTTATGACATATTAATGTATTTAAATTGAATAGTGAAATTTTTATATTTATTCAATGCAAAAACGTCAAATTCAAGTGGAATACAAGCGTTCAGAGTACAATTCAATATATAATAAGTTATTTTAACTGAATACGAGCAATTTTGCTAGTATTCATTTATTTTTTACTGTATTTGAAGAGAATACAAGTAATTTGACTTTAATCTTGTCTATATCAAGGCAATATAACACAATACTCTATTTAAGCAACTAATATTTATTATATCGATGTATTTTAGCTAAAAACAAGCAATTGGCAAACTATTACGGACATCTGATTGATTTTTAATATAATACAGCTAATTACACATCTTTTTAATAGTATATTGATCTATTTTAAGCGAATAGTCACTTTTAGAGACTAATTTATGATATGTCAATGTATTTTAATTCAATAGTAACATTTTTACCGCTATTCCTTGCATTACATTGAATTCAAGAGGAATATAAGCATTTAGAATACGATTCACTGCATAATAAGTTATTTTAACTGGATACTAGCAATTATATAAGTATTCAATCACTTTTTATTGTATTTGAAGATAATACAAGTAATTTGATTTTGATCTTATCTATATAAAGGTATTTTAAAATAATACTCTGATTACACAACTAATATTTACTTAATCGATGTATTTCAGCCGAAAATAAATATTTAGTGATCTACTAGGGACATCTGCTTGTGTTTTAATATAACACTAGTAATTAAATTTTTTTTAAGAGTATATCAATCTATTTTAAATGAATATATACTTTTAGAGACTGATTTGTGACATATCAATATATTTGAATTGAATAATGATATTTTTACTAATATTCATTGTATTGACATTAAATTCAAGTGGAATACAAGCACTTAGAGTACGATTCATTGCATAATAAGTTAGTTTAACTGAATACTGGCAATTACGGGTGTATTCAATTAGTTTTTACTGTATTTGAAGTGAATACAAGTAATTTGACTTTGATCTTGCCTATATCAAGGCATTTTAACATAATACTCTCATTAAGTAACTAATATTTGTCATGCCGATATATTTTAGCCAAAAATAGATATTTGGTGATCTATTAGGGATATCTAATTGAGTTTTTATGTAATACCGGTAATTACATATTTTTTGATAGTATATCGATCTATTTTAAGCGAATAAGCTCTTTTAGAGACTGATTTGTGACATCATTGTATTTGAATTGAATATTGATGTTTTTTCAGCTATTCATTGCATTATATTAAATTCAAGCGGAATACAAGCATTTATAGTACGATTCAATGTATAATAAATTAATTTAGTTGACTACTAGCAATTCGATATTGATCTTGTCTATATGAAGGTTGTTTTACATAATACTCTGATTACACTACTAATATTTGCTATATCGATATATTTCAGCCAAACATAGATAATTGACTAGATATTAGGGACATCTAATTGAGGTTTAACGTAATACTCGCAATTACACATCTTTTTGACAGTATATCAAACTTTATTAAGCTAATAGGCACTTTCAGAAACTAATTTATGACGTATCAATGTATTTGAATTGAATAGTGACATTTTTACCGCTATTCATTAGATTAACGTTGAATCTAAATGGAATACAAGCGTTCAGAGTACGATTCATTGCATAATAAGTTATTTTAACTGAATACTAGCAATTATATAAGTATTCACTCATTATTTATTTTATTTGAAGAGAGTACAAGTAATTTAACTTCGATCTTATCTATATGAAAGCATTTTAATATAATACTTTGATTAAACAAATAATGTTTGCTATGTCAATGTATTTCAACTAAAAACTGATGTTTGGCGATCTATTTGGGATATCTGATTGAGTTTTAATATAATACCAGCATTACACATCTTTTTGATAGTATATCGATTAAATTTAAACGAATAGGCACTTTAGAGACTGATTTATGACATATTAATATAATTGAATTGAATAATGATATTTTTACATCTATTCATTACAATAATGTCAAATTCAAGTGGAATACAAGCGTTGAGAGTATGATTCGTTACATAATAAGTTATTTTAACTGAATACGAGCAATTATGCGAGTATTCAACTAGTTTTTAATGTATTTAAAGAGAATGCAAGTAATTTAACTTTACTCTTGTCTATATTAAGGCAATTTAACACAATACTTTGTTTAAGCAACTGATATTTGTTATATCGATATATTTTAGTCAAAAATAAGTATTTTGTAAACTATTACAGACATCTGATAGAGTTTTAATATAATACTGATAATTACACAACTTTCCAACAGTATATCGATCAATTTTAAGCAAATAGTGACTTTTAGAGACTAATTTATGATATGTCAATCTATTTGAATTCAATAGTATTGTTTTTACAGTTATTCGTTACATTACATTGAATTCAAGCGGAATACAAGCATTTAGAATACAATTTACTACATAATAAGTTGTTTTAACTGGATGCTAACTATTATATGAGCATTCAATTATTTTTTTATTATATTTAAAGATAATATCAGCAATTTAATTTTGATCTTATCTATATGAAGGTATTTTAAAATAATACTCTGATTACACAACTAATGTTTGCTATATCGATATATTTCGGTCGAAAACAGATATTTGGCGACCAACTAGGGACATCTGCTTACGTTTTTATGTAATACCAGCAATTACATATCATTTTAATGGTATATCGATATATTTTAAGCAAATATACACTTTTAGAGACCGATTTATAATATATAAATATATTTGAATTAAATAGTGACAGTTTCACAGATATTCATTGTATTAACATTGAATTCAAGTGGAATACAAGCATTTAGAGTGTGATTCATTGCATAATAAGTTAGTTTAACTGAATACTAGTAATTATGCGAGTATTCAATTAGTTTTTACTGTGTTTAGAGAGAATACATGTAATTTGACTTTGATCTTACCTATATCAAGGCATTTTAACACAATAATGTAATTAAGCAACAAATATTTGTCATATCGATTTATTTTAGCTAAAAATAAATATTTGGTGATCTATTTAGGATATCTGATTGAGTTTTTATGTAATACTAGAAATTACACATTTTTTGATGGTATATCGATCGATTTTAAGTGAATTGACAGTTTTAGAGATTGATTTATGATATATCAATGTATTTGAATTGAATAGTGACGTTCTTACAGCTATTCATTGCATTACGTTTAATTCAAGCGAAATACAAGTATTTACAGTACGATTTAATGTGTAATAAATTAACTTAGCTGGTATTACAAAAATCGGTCTCTAAAAGTGCATATTTGCTTAAAACAGATCGATATACTGTTAAAAGGATATGTAATTGCTAGTATTACATATCGGTTTAATGGTATATCGATCTACTTTAAGAGAATATGCACTTTTAGACACCGATTTACGATATATCAATATATTTAAATTGAATAGTAATATTTTTACAGATATTATTTGTATTAACATTGAATTCATGTAGAATACAAGCATTTAGAGTACGATTCATGGCATTATAAGTTAGTTTAACTGAATACTAGCAATTATGCGAGTATTCAACTAGTATTTACTGTATTTGAAGAGAATACAAGTAATTTGACTTTTATCTTGCCTATATTAAGCTATTTTAGCACAATACTCTCATTAAGCAACTAATATTTGTCATATCGATGTATTAAAGCCAAAAGCAGATATTTGGTGACCTGCTAGGGATATTTGATTGAGTTTTTATGTAATACCGGGAATTACACATTTTTTGGAAGTATATCAATGTATTTTAAGCGAATAGGCACTTTAAGAGACTGATTTGTGATATATAATTGTATTTGAATTGAATAGTGATATTTTTACAGCTACTGTTTACATTACGTTAAGTTAGTGGAATACAAGCATTTATAGTACGATTCAATGCATAATAAATTAATTTAGCTGAATATTAGCAATTACATTAGTATTCCGTCACATTTTATTGTATTTGAAGAGAATACAAGCAATTTGATGTTGATCTTGTTAATATAAAAGAAGTTTTACATAATACTCTGAGTACACTACTTATGTTAGCTATACCGATGTATTTTAGTCAAAAACAGATAATTGGCGAGATATTAGGGACATTGAACTAACGTTCAATGTAATACCAATAATTACACATCTTTTTGATAGTATATCGAACTGTTTTAAGCTAATAGACACTTTTAGAAACTAATTTGAATTAAATAGTAAAATTTCACAGTTATTCATTGGATTAACGTCGAATTTAAACGGAATACAAGCGTTCCGAGTACAATTCATTGCAAAATAAGTTATTTTAACTGAATACAAGCAATTATATAAGTATTCACACCTTTTTATTGTATTTGAAGATAATATATGCAATTTGACTTTGATCTCGTCTATATGAAGGCATTTTAGCATAATACTCCGATTAAACAACTAATATTTGCTTTGTCGTCGTATTTCAGTCAAAAACTGATATTTGGTGATCTATTTGGGTCATCTGTTTGAGTTTAAATGTAATTCCGATAATTATACATCTTTTTGATAGTATATCGATCAAGTTTAAACGAATTAGCACTTTTAGAGACTGATTTATGACATATTAATGTATTTTAATTGGATAGTGATTTTTTTACATCTATTCAATGCAATAACGTCAAATTCAAGCGGAATACAAGTGTTTAGAGTACAATTCATTACATAAAAAGTTATTTTAACTAAATACGAGTAATTATACAAGTATTCATTTCTTTTTTTATTGTATTTGAAGATAATACAAGTCATTTGACTTTGATCTTGTCTATATCAAGGCAATTTAACACAATACTCAGTCTAAGCAACTAATATTTGTTATATCGATATATTTTAGCCGAAAACAAGCATTAGGCGAACTATTACGGACATTTGGTTGAGTTTTAACATAATACCGATAATTACACATCTTTCTAATAGTATATCGATCTATTTTAAGCGAATAGTCACTTTTAGAGACTAATTTATGACATGTCAATGTATTTGAATTGAATAGTAATGTTTGTACAGCTATTTCTTGCATTACATTGAATTTAAGCGAAATACAAGCATTAAGAATGCGATTCACTACATAATAAGTTATTTTAACTTGATACTAGCAATTATATGAGTATTCAATTACTTTTTGTTGTATTTCAAGATAATACAAGTAATTTGACTTTGAACTTATCTATATGAAGGCATTTGAAAATAATGCTTTGATTATACAACTAATGTTTGCTAAAAAAAAAATACAACTAATGTTTGCTATATTGATGTATTTCTGTCGAAAATAGATATTTAGTGATCTAATAGGAACATCTTCTTGCGTTTCAATGCAATACAAGCAATTACATATTATTTTAACAGCATATCGATCTATTTTAAGCGAATATGCACTTTTAGAGACCGATTTATGATATATTAATATATTTAAATTGATTAGTGATATTTTTACTGAGATTCATTGTATTAACATTGAATTCAAGTGAAATAAAAGCATTTAGAGTACGATTCATTGTATTATAAGTTAGTTTAACTGAATAATAGCAATTATGCGTTTGTTCAATTAGTTTTTACTGTATTTGCAGAAAATACAAGAAATTTATCTTTGAACTTGCCTATATCAAGACATTTTAACACAATACTCTGATTAAGCAACTAATGTTTGTCATATCAATGTATTTTAGCCGAAAATAGATATTTGGTGATCTATTGTGGATATTTGATTGAGTTTTTATATAATACCGGCGATTACACTTTTTCTGAAAGTATATCAATGTACTTTAAGGCAATAGGCACTTTTAAAGACTGATTTGTGCAATATCATTATATTTGAATTGAATAGTTATGTTTTTACAGCTACTCTTTACATTACATTGAATTCGAGCGGAATACAAATATTTATAGTACGATTCAATGCATAATAAATTAATTTAGCTCAATACTAGCAATTTCATTAGTTTTCCATCACATTTTATTGTATTTGAAAAGAACAAAAGCAATTTGACGTTGATCTTGTCTATATGAAGGAAGTTTTATAAAATACTCTAAATACACAGCTAATATTTTATATATATCTATATATTTTAGCCTAAAACAGTTAATTGGCAAGATATTAGGGACATTGAATTGAGGTTTAATGTAATACAGATAATTACATATCTTTTTGATAGCACATCGAACTGTTTTAAGCTTATAGGCACTTTCAGTTACTAATTTATGACATATCGATGCATTTTAATTGAATAGTGATATTTTTACATCTATTCATTAGATTAACGTGAATTCAAATGGAATATAAGCGTTCCGAGTACGATTCATTACAAAATAAGTTATTTTAACTAAATACAAGCAATTATATAAGTATTCACATCTTTTTATTGTATTTGATGATAATATATGCAATTTGACTTTGATCTCGTCAATATGAAGGCATTTTAGCATAATACTCCGATTAAACAACTAATATTTGCTTTGTCGTTGTATTTCAGTCAAAAATTAATATTTGGCAATCTATTTGGGTTATTTGATTGAGTTTAAATGTAATACTGACAATTATGCATCTTTTTGACAGTATATCAATCAAGTTTAAATGAATTGGCACTTTTAGAGACTTATTTATGACATATTAATGTATTTTAATTGGATAGTGATATTTTTACATCTATTCATTATAATAACGTCAAATTCAAGCGGAATACAAGTGTTCAGAGTACGATGCATTACATAACAAATTATTTTAACTAAATACGAGTAATTATACAAGTATTCATTTCTTTTGTTATTGTACTTGAAGATAATACAAGTAATTTGACTTTGATCTTGTCTTAATTAGTTTTTACTGTATTTGCAGGAAAATAAAAGAAATTTATCTTTGATCTGCCTATATCAAGTATTTTAACAATAACTCTGATTAGGCAACTAATTTGTTTGCATATCAATGTATTTTAGCCGAAAATAGATATTTGGTGATCTATTGTAGGATATTTGATTGAGTTTTTATATAATACCGCGGCAATTACACATGTTTTTGAAAGTATATCATGTACTTTAAGGCAATAGGCACTTTTTAGAGACTAATTTGTGTAATATCATTTACATCTGAATTGAATAGTGATGTTTTTAAGCTACTCTTTAGTTACAATTCAATTCGAGCGGAATACAATATTTATAGTACGATTCAATGCATAATAAATTAATTTAGCTGCAATATCTAGCAATTAACATTAAGATTCCATCACATTTTACATGTATTTGAAAAAGAATAGAAAGCAATGTTGACTTGATCTTGTCTATATGACAGGAAGTTCTTACATAATACTCTAATACAGCTATTGTTTGCTATAGTCAATAATATTTTAGCCTAAAACAGATTATATTGGCGAAGATATTAGGATATCGAATTGAGGTTTAATGTAATACCGGACTAATTACATATCTTTTTGATAGCACATCGAACTGTTTTATAAGCTTATAGGCACTTTCAATAAACTAATTTATGACATATCGATGCATTTTAATTGAAATAGTGAATTTTTTTACATCAATTATTAGATTAACGTGAATTCAAATGGAATATAAGCGATCCGAGTACGATTTATTGCAAAATAAGTTATTTTTTAACTGAATACAAGTAATTATATAGTAGTCACACCAGTTTTTATATAGACACGATTAAAGTCAAATTACATATATTCTCTTCTAATACAACAAAAACTAATTGTACTCCACTTGAATTCTATAAAGAGACTCGACGACTCAAAGCGTCTGTTACTTTATTCTCAATCCCTGGTTTATGCTTGAGTACAAAAGTGTTCTCTTAAAAAAATTCAACCCACTTGGCATGTCTTGGGTTGAGCTTCTTCTGTGAATTCAAGTATCTCAAAGCTTCGTGGTCGGAATAGAGGGTAAACTCCTGGGGTAGGAGATAATGCCTCCAATGTCTGAGAGCCTGAACCATGGCATAAAATTCTTTATCATAGGTGAAGTATCGTTGCCTAATATCATTTAATTTCTCACTGAAGAAAGCCACAGGATATTTAGTGATCTAATAGGAACATCTGCTTGCGTTTTAAAGCAATACCAGTAATTACATATTATTTTAACAGTATATCGATCTATTTTAAGCGAATATGCACTTTTAGAGACCAATTTATAATATATCAATATATTTAAATTGAATAGTGATATTTTTACTGAGATTCATTGTATTAACATTGAATTTAAGTGAAATACAAGCAGTTAGAGTACGATTCATTGTATTATAAGTTAGTTTAACTTAATAATAGCAATTATGCGTGTGTTCAATTATTTTTTACTATATTTAAAGAAAAATACAAGAAATTTATCTTTGATTTTGCCTATATCAAGACATTTTAACATAATACTCTGATTAAGCAACTAATGTTTGCCATAACAATGTATTTTAGTCGAAATACATATTTGGTGATCTATTGTGGATATTTAATTGAGTTTTTATATAATACCAGCAATTACATATTTTTTTAAAGTATATCGATGTACTTTAGGGCAATAGGCACTTTTTAGAGACTAATTTGTGCAATATCATTATATTTGAATTGAATAGTGACGTTTTTACATCTACTCTTTATATTACATTGAAATCCAGCGGAATGCAAATATTTATAGTACGATTCGATGCATAATAAATTAATTTACCCGAATACTAGTAGTTACATTAGTATTCCATCACATTTTATTGTATTTGAAGAGAATACAAGCAATTTGATGTTGATCTTATCTATATTAAGGAAGTTTTACATGATACTCTGACTACACAACTAATGTTTGCAATATTGATGTATTTTAGCCAAAAACGATTAATTGGCGAGATATTAGGGACATAGAATTGAGGTTTAATGTAATACCGATAATTACATATCTTTTTGATAGCACATCGAACTGTTATAAGCTTATAGACACTTTCAGAAACTAATTTTTAACATATATGCATTTTAATTGAATAGTGACATTTTTAAATCTATTCATTAGATTAACGTGAATTCAAATGGAATATAAGCGTTCTGAGTACGATTCATTGCAAAATAAGTTATTTTAACTGAATACAAGCAATTATATAAGTATTCACACCTTTTTATTGTATTTGAAGATAATATAAGTAATTTGACTTTGATCTCGTCTATATGAAGGCATTTTAGCATAATACTCTGATTAAACAACTAATATTTGCTTTGTCGTTGTTTTTCAGTAAAAAACTAATAATTGGCGATCTATTTGGGTTATCTGATTGAGTTTAAGTATTTATTTCTTTTTTTATTGTATTTAAAGATAATACAAGTAATTTGACTTTGAACTTGTCTATATCAAGGCAATTTAACACAATACTCAGTCTAAGCAACTAATATTTGTTATATCGATATATTTTAGTCGAAAACAAGCATTAGGCGAACTATTCAGACATTTGGTTGAGTTTTAACATAATACCGATAATTGCACATCTTTCTAATAGTATATCGATCTATTTTAAGCGAATAGTCACTTTTAGAGACTAATTTTTAACATGTCAATGTATTTGAATTGAATAGTAATGTTTTAACAGCTATTTCTTGCATTACATTGAATTTAAGCGGAATACAAGCATTAATAATGCGATTCACTCTATAATAAGTTATTTTAACTTGATACTAGCAATTATAATAGTATTCAATTACTTTTGGTTGCATTTCAAGATAAAATAAGTAATTTGACTTTGAACTTATCTATATGAAGGCATTTGAAAATAATACTTTGATTACACAACTAATGTTTGCTGTATTGATGTATTTCCATCGAAAATAGATATTTAGTGATCTAATAGGAACATCTGCTTGCGTTTCAATACAATACCAGCAATTACATATTATTCAAACAGTATATCGATCTATTTTTTGCGAATATGCACTTTTAGAGACCGATTTATGATATATCAATATATTTAAATTGATTAGTGATATTTTTACTGAGATTCATTGTATTAACATTGAATTCAAGTGAAATAAAAGCATTTAGAGTACGATTCATTGTATTATAAGTTAGTTTAACTGAATAATAGCAATTATGCGTGTGTTCAATTAGTTTTTACTGTATTTGCAGAAAATACAAGAAATTTATCTTTGATCTTGCCTATATCAAGATATTTTAACACAATACTCTGATTAGGCAACTAATGTTTGCCATATCAATGTATTTTAGCCGAAAATAGATATTTGGTAATCTATTGTAGATATTTGATTGAGTTTTTATATAATACCGGCAATTACACATTTTTTGAAAGTATATCGATGTACTTTAAGGCAATAGGCACTTTTAGAGACTAATTTGTGTAATATCATTACATTTGAATTGAATAGTGATGTTTTTACAGCTACTCTTTACGTTACAATCAATTCGAGCGAAATACAAATATTTATAGTACGATTCAATGCATAATAAATTAATTTAGCTGAATACTGGCAATTACATTAGCATCCCATCACATTTTACAGTATTTGAAAAGAATAGAAGCAATTTGACATTGATCTTGTCTATATGACGGAAGTTTCACATAATACTCTCAATACACAGCTATTGTTTGCTATATCAATATATTTTAGCCTAAAACAGTTACTTGGCGAGATATTAGGGATATCGAATTGAGGTTAATGTAATACCGACAATTACATATCTTTTTGATAGCACATCGAACTGTTTTAAGCTTATAGGCACTTTCATAAACTAATTTATGACATATCGATGCATTTTAATTGAATAGTGATATTTTTACATCAATTCATTCGATTAACGTGAATTCAAATGGAATATAAGCGATCCGAGTACGATTTATTGCAAAATAAGTTATTTTAACTGAATACAAGTAATTATATAAGTATTCACACCTTTTTATTGTATTTGAAGATAATATTAGCAATTTGACTTTGATCTCGTCTATATGAAGGCATTTTAGCATAACACTCCGATTAAACAACTAATATTTGCTTTGTCATTGTATTTCAGTCGAAAATTGATATTTGGCGATCTATTTGGATCGTGTGATTGAGTTTAAATGTAATACCGATAATTATACATCTTTTTGACAGTACATCGAGCAAGTTTAAACGAATTGACACTTTTAGAGACTGATTTATGACATATGTATTTTAATTAGATAGTGATATTTTTAAATCTATTCATTGCAGTAACGTCAAATTCAAGCAGAATACATGTTATATAAGTTATTTCAACTGAATACGAGTAATTATACAAGTATTCATTTCTTTTGTTATTGTATTTGAAGATAATACAAGTAATTTGACTTTGATCTTGTCTATATCAAGGCAATTTAACACAATACTCAGTCTAAGCAACTAATATTTGTTATATCGATATATTTTAGCCGAAAAATAGCATTAGGCGAACTATTACGGACATTTGGTTGAGTTTTAACATAGTATCGATAATTACACATCTTTCTAATAGTATATCGATTTATTTTAAGCGAATAGTCACTTTTAGAGACTAATTTATGACATGTCAATGTATTTGAATTGAATAGTAACGTTTTTATAGCTATTTCTTGCATTACATTGAATTTAAGCGGAATACAAGCATTAAGAATACGATTCACTATATAATAAGTTATTTTAACTTGATACTAGCAAATATATGAGTATTCAATTACTTTTTGTTGCATTTCAAGATAATACAAGTAATTTGACTTTAAACTTATCTATATGAAGTAATTTGAAAATAATACTTTGATTACACAACTAATGTATGCTATATTGATGTATTTCAGTCAAAAATAGATATTTAGTGATCTAATAGGAACATTTGCTTGCGTTTTAAAGCAATACCAGCAATTATATATTATTTTAATAGTATATCAAGCTATTTTAAGCGAATATGCACTTTTAGAGATCGATTTATGATATATCAATATATTTAAATTGAATATTGATATTTTTACTGAGATTCATTGTATTAACATTGAATTTAAGTGAAATACAAACAGTTAGAGTATGATTCATTGTATTATAAGTTAGTTTAACTTAATAATAGCAATTATGCGTGTGTTCAATTATTTTTTACTGTATTTAAAGAAAATATAAGAAATTTATCTTTGATCTTGCCTATATCAAGACATTTTAATATAATACTCTGATTAAGCAACTAATGTTTGTCATATCAATGTATTTTAGCCGAAATACATATTTGGTGATCTATTGTGGATATTTAATTGAGTTTTTATACAATACCAGCAATTACACATTTTTGAAAGTATATCGATGTACTTTAAGGCAATAGGCACTTTTAGAGACTAATTTGGGCAATATCATTATATTTGAATTGAATAGTGACGTTTTTACAGCTACTCTTTACATTACATTGAATTCCAGCGGAATGCAAATATTTATAGTACGATTCGATGCATAATAAATTAATTTAGCCGAATACTAGTAGTTACATTAGTATTCCATCACATTTTATTGTATTTGAAGAGAATACAAATAATTTGATGTTGATCTTATCTATATTAAGGAAGTTTTACATGATACTCTGATTACACAACTAATGTTTGCAATATCGATGTATTTTAGCTAAAAACGGTTAATTGGCGAGATATTAGGGATATTGAATTGAGGTTTAATGTAATACCGACAATTACATATCTTTTTGATAGCACATCAAACTGTTTTAAGCTTATAGACACTTTCATAAACTAATTTATGACATATATGCATTTTAATTGAATAGTGACATTTTTACATCTATTCATTAGATTAACGTGAATTCAAATGGAATATAAGTGTTCCGAGTACGATTCATTGCAAAATAAGTTATTTTAACTGAATACAAGCAATTATATAAGTATTCACACCTTTTTATTGTATTTGAAGATAATATAAGCAATTTGACTTTGATTTCGTCTATATGAAGACATTTTAGCATAATACTCCGATTAAACAACTAATATTTGCTTTGTCGTTGTATTTCAGCAAAAAACTAATAATTGGCGATCTATTTTGGTCATCTGATTGAGTTTAAATGTAATACCGATAATTACACATCTTTTGACAATATATCGATCAAGTTTAAACGAATTAACACTTTTAGAGACTGATTTATGATATATTAATGTATTTTAATTGAATAGTGATATTTTACATCTATTCATTGCAATAACGTCAAATTCAAGCAGAATACAAGTGTTCATAGTACGATTCATTACATAATAAGTTATTTTAACACAATACGAGTAATTATACAAGTATTCATTTCTTTTGTTATTGTATTTGAAGATAATACAAGTAATTTGACTTTGATCTTGTCTATATGAAAGCAATTTAATATAATACTCAGTCTAAGCAACTAATATTTGTTATATCGTTATATTTTATCCAAAAAATAGCATTAAGCGAACTATTACGGACATTTGGTTGAGTTTTAACATAATATTGATAATTACACATCTTTCTAATAGTATATCGATCTATTTTAAGCGAATAGTCACTTTTAGAGACTAATTTATGACATGTCAATATATTTGAATTGAATAGTAACGTTTTTACAGCTATTTCTTGCATTACATTGAATTTAAGCGGAATACAAGCATTAAGAATGCGATTCACTATATAAAAAGTTATTTTAACTTGATACTAGCAATTATATGAGTATTCAATTACTTTTTCTTGCATTTAAAGATAATACAAGTAATTTGACTTTGAATTTATCTATATGAAAGCATTTGAAAATAATACTATGATTACAAAACTAATGTTTGTTGTATTGATGTATTTCTGTCGAAAATAGATATTTAGTGATCTAATAGGAACATCTTCTTGCATTTCAATGCAATACAAGCAATTACATATTATTTTAACAGCATATCGATCTATTTTAAGCGAATATGCACTTTTAGAGACCGATTTATGATATATTAATATATTTAAATTGATTAGTGATATTTTTACTGAGATTCATTGTATTAACATTGAATTCAAGTGAAATAAAAGCATTTAGAGTACGATTCATTGTATTATAAGTTAGTTTAACTGAATAATAGCAATTATGTGTGTGTTCAATTAGTTTTTACTGTATTTGTAGAAAATACAAGAAATTTATCTTTGATCTTGCCTATATGAAGACATTTTAACACAATACTCTGATTAGGCAACTAATGTTTGCCATATCAATGTATTTTAGCCGAAAATAAATATTTGGTAATCTATTGTAGATATTTAATTGAGTTTTTATATAATACCGGCAATTACACATTTTTTGAAAGTATATCGATGTACTTTAAGGCAATAGGCATTTTTGGAGACTGATTTGTGTAATATCATTATATTTGAATTGAATAGTGACGTTTTTACAGCTACTCTTTACGTTACATTGAATTCGAGCGGAATACAAATATTTATAGTACGATTCAATGCATAATAAATTAATTTGGCTGAATACTAGCAATTACATTAGCATTTCATAACGTTTTATAGTATTTGAAAAGAATAGAAGCAATTTGACGTTGATCTTGTCTATATGACAGCTATTGTTTGCTATATCAATATATTTTAGCTTAAAACAGTTAATTGGCGAGATATTATGGACATCGAATTGAGGCTTATGTTGGATAAAATCAGTGAAGACCAACCTGCTTCGATGTAAAAATGAGTGAATGCAACCTCAATTTTGTAATTTGAACATAAATGAATGAGAAATTTTGTTTACATACCTATCTTATGTTTGTAAGATAAACAGGTACCTTGAATGATTGCATACTGTGAAGGGCCAAGATGAGTTAATGGGATTGAGGTAGCCGGCAGGTTGTCTCTGCAAATCGCCGTAATGCTGGCACTGAGGGCATCTTTCCACAAACATTTGAGCATCTTTATGGATGTTGGGCCAGAAGAACCCCTGACGCAGGATTCGGATGACCAAGCTCCGACCTCGAGCATGGGTTTCGCACTCCCCTTTGTGGACTGCCTCCATGACCTCTTGTGCATCTTCAGGCCTCAAGCATTTAGTGAGTAGCCTAGCATAGGATCTTCTGTACAATTCCCCATCGATGAGGATGTATCTGGCACACCTAAGTTTCAACTTCTTTGTTTCTTGTTGATTGTCGGGTTGTACCCCACTTTTTAGGTAGTCGAAGATCTTATCCATCCAGCAAGGTGGGTACTCTGCGGAGCGGATTTCTGTACACTCGTAGTTGGGCTTTTCAAATGTCTGGTGCTGGCGGAGGTCGGGGTGCCCCCTTTTTGTGAGTTGATCTGCCACCTGATTTTCCTCCCTAGGAATGTGCGTCAAGGAGAACTTGTCGAATTGGGAGATCAAAGGCTGGGCTGCCACCAAATATTTCTTCAGAATCTCATCCTTTGTTTCATAAGCACGATTAAATGGGTGATGGAGCGCCCTTGCTACGGAAAAAACCCAGACCTGCTGGTTACAGCAGGGAACCTTTTTATACTTACCTTTTTCCTGCAGGTTTCGCTGCCGACAGTGAATTCAGTGCAAGATCGGGGCTACAATATCAACACCCAGCAGCTGACTTCAGGGGACTGCAACCCCGGGAACCTACAGCAGCAGGTTTGGCTGCGGCCACAACAGCAGCTACTGTTGTAGCAGTACATTCTGCTATTGCTACAACAGTAGGTCAGCATTCTGCTGCTGCCATTGCTGATGTTGTAGCAGCAACAGCAGCTGAACCTGCTGCGGTAGCAGCCAAATCAGTTCCCGACGACGCCACAGCAGGAGCAACAGCTGTGCTCTCTGCAGCCATTACAACGGGAAGCATTCCTGCAGCGCATCCTGCAATGATGGCTGGTCCTGCTGAGGGAAATCTTCCATTACCCTCTCGCAATACTCACTTGTTGAAGCTCTTCCTCGGCAACCTGCAATCAAGAGTCCAAAAAAAATCAGCTGACCCTCAAGCAATTAAATGGGTGGCGGCTTTGTACCACTCATGGAGACCTCGCAACGGTCGCGTCCACAACAAACCTTTCCCGTTGCCTAGAGTTATCGCTGCACTTGTTTCCCGTAAAAAGCCGGGGAGATTTAGTGAAAATTCTCATTTGAGGAGCGTGGGGAGTGGACTAGGCGGTAAGCCGAACCACTATAAATTTGTTGTGTTCTTTTCACTTTTGCTCCCAAATTCTCTTGAACCAAAGTGATATAACATATCTAAATTTAAGTATTTTAAAGTTATAGATAACCTGAAATACTTTTATTCAAAATAGATATATGATTAGTAAACTCCAAATTTATTATTTCTGGTCTCTTTTGGATTCATTTCATCACTACTCTGCGAACCTTGGTCAATTTCCAAAATCGACCGGATTGTTCGGGTAAAAATTTTCTGCACTGCTCTGCAAACCTTAGTTAATTCTCAAAATCGATGATGTTTGGTCGAACTCTCGTTGCCGAGGTTTGGGACTTGTAAGAATAATAATAAATAAATAAGTTAGTGTCACATTGATCCACGCGTACTGCTGAAATGCAGCGTTGGAACCACGTATTAGCATTTATACATCGCCAGTTTATGAAACATCCTGTTTTAATAGTCAAGCTTTAATTTATTGTCTTATTCACTATTTATTTATTTCTCTGTGTGTAGTATTTTCACTGTATTTAATTATGGGGTAAATTAGTTTAGAGCTTCATGTGTATATGTGGTTTGATTATAGTTGCTTTTTAAGATTTTTTTAAGAATATTTGTTTTTTGTGCAGAGGGTCTTTGTTGCAGAGGTAGAAATTGTTACGTAAAGAATCTTAGCTTATACCCAATGATTGACGACCAGCTGTGAGTCGCTGAACACTTATATGCATCTCACCAATATCCCAAGCGCGAATCTCAGTCCTGCAATGAGGGCTTCGTATTTTGCTTGGTTATTGGTAGTTTTGAACTGAAGAGTTACTGCTTGGTGTAAGGTGACTCCCATGGGACTGGTTAGAAGAATCCCAAGTCCCTGAGATTGGAGTCCAGACGCACTATCGATGTGGAGAGACCAAGGTGTGCCTTTCCTCTTAACAGACGGTAGCTCTGAAGTGGAGAGTTCAACAGCAAAATCGCCTAGCTCGATGGACCACTTGAGGAGCCTGCCTGAGATTTCGGGAGTGTACAGTATCTTTAAGAGGGGTTGATTAATGACCACCTGGATAGCATGTGATTGAAAGTATGGACGCAACTTTCTAGCTGCGATCAAAAGATCAAGAGCGAACTTTTCCAATGTGAGGTAATGAGTTTCAACATTCAAGAATATATGACTGATATAAAAGATAGTATGTTGGATGCCCTTGTCGTCGTTCACAAGAACAGTTGAAGCGACTGAGTCAGAGACGCCCAGGTAGAGAGACAAGACTTCCCCTTCCTTAGGTGTCACTAGTACTGGTGCTGTCATAAGATACTTTTTCAGTTCGGCAAAGGCAGTTTTGCATTCATCAGTCTACTGGGCCTTCTTGCTGTTGCGCAGACATTGGAAGAATGGCAAACATCGATCCCTGGCCTTTGAGATAAATTTTCCCAAACTGTTGATCTGTCCTGCCAGCTTCTGAATCTCCTTCGGTGATCGGGGAGAGGGAATGCTTAGAATCGCCAAGATTTTGTGTGGGCTGGCTTCTATCCCTCTGACTGATATTAGGTACCCAAAAATTTGCCTAATGTCGCGCCGAAAGTGCACTTGGCAGGGTTTCGTTTGAGGTTATATCTTCAAAGGGTACCGAATGTCTCTTCGAGGTCAACGAGGTGTTCCTCCATGCTTCGACTTTTCACTAGAACATCGTCAACATATGCTTCAAGATTTCTCCCCCTCTGGTCTTTGAATACAGCATCAATCATGGGCTGGTAAATGGCATCAACATTTTTGAGTCCAAAAGGCATGACATTGTAACAATATGGGCCGAAGTCAGTGATGAAGGCAGTTTTTCTTCACCTTTTTTGGCCATTTGGATTTGATGATATCTAGAGAAAGTATCTAGGAAGCTCATGACCTCGTACCCGAAGGTACGATCTACCATTGTGTCGATGTGCGATAAGGGGTAGGTATCTTTGGGACAGGCTTGGTTCAATGTTCGAAAATCCACACTCATCCTCCACTTCTCATTAGCCTTCTTCACCATGAAGACGTCGGTAAGCCGTTGTGGGTATTGAATTTCCCTGATATAGCCTGCTTTTAACAACTTACTGACCTCTTTCTCAATAGCATCCTGTCTTTCTCCCACCATAATCCTCTTCTTTTGTTTTATACGAGTAGCATCAGTAGACACATTTAAGTGATGTTCACAGATAGCCCTATCAACTCCTGAGATATCTTTAGGGAATCAAAGAAAGACATCTATGTACTGAGAAAGCAAAACAGTGACATTTACTTGCTGTTTGTCATTCATAGAAGATGATATATTTACAATATTAGGAGAATCTTCCCCCCCAATGCTACATTGGCGACCCCCTCTTGTGGTACAACAGGTTGAAATTCTCTAGGGTCTAGTTGATCGACAATGAGCTGTGCGGCGATCTGGAAACATCGGGTGGCCTGCTTGACATCTCCTTTGATTGTGACAATGCCGCTGAAAGTAGAGAACTTTGCGCAGAAGTGTGGCATAGAGATAACCATCCCGAAGGAATTGAGAGCTATCCTTCCTAGGATGACATTGTAGCCCGACTTGGCTCTGATAACAGCGAAGTTCACCATATTCATAACGTGGTCGTTGTCATCATAAAAAAAGACTGGCAAGGAGATGAATCCCAACGGCTGAACCTTCTCTCCAGAGAAACCTATCAGAGTAGTTCCTGCATGGAGGAGGTTTAATTCCTTGAGTCTCATCTAAAGGAAAGCAGACTTGAACAGAACATCGGCTGCGCTTCCTGAGTCGAGGAGCACCCGTCTAAAATTGAAATCAGTGATACGAGTCATGACCACTATTGGGTCGTCATGAGGGTTGCCCGATTGGGAAAGGTCTTGTTGACAAAAAGTGAGCGGGATAGAGGAAGAGCAGCTAGTATAAGATGCCTCCGACCTCCATCTCCTATCGGCGAGTGGCAGTAAGATCGATGCTGAAGATGCTATTGAATGTCCGCATGGCGGGAGGGAAAGACCGCATCGACTGGCTAGGTCCTGGCGGAGGTAGAACCTTAGCCGACACTCCGGAGTGTTCAGGGGCCTTCTCCTTCTAGGCGGCGTTAAAGGGGGAGCCATCTGCATAAACTCCTCAAACTTGCCCTGATCTACCAACTTATTGAGCAGGGGCCTTAGCGCGCGACACTTGTGAAGTCTCTGCCCGTAGTTCCCGTGGAACTAGCAGTAGTTTTCCGTATCCACTCCGGCCGGAGGTGCTGGTTTGGGTCCTGCACGACGAACCCACCCTTGCTTTACGGCCACCGCATAAACTTCAGTAAGTGATCGAGAAAAGAAATATCTCTGCTCATGGGCCCATTGTGATCTCCCTTCATCCTTACCATGACATTTGGCCTTACGAGACATCATGGATGAGGGTTCATCACCTCGTTGTTTCCTCTTCTCCTTTTTGGCTCTGGAAACATCGGGGGAAGTTGCCTCAACATCTTCCACTAGCATAAACTGACTAGCTCTGACCACTAGCTCCAAGTAACTATGAGGTTTGGCCAGTTGCAGAGATTTGGACAAGTCCCCGCTCTTGAGTTCTCTCCAATAGTTGTGTATGGCCACGGCGGGATCGACGTCTTCCGCTTCCACCGCTGCGGCAAAGAAACGGTTGGTGTAATCTCGCAAGCTTTCTTTGTCTCCCTGCTTTATGTTGGCGAGCACCATATCGGAGACGACCATTCGAATTCGGCCGATGAAGCGGCGATCAGTTCTCACTTCAGATGCTCATAGGAAGAGATGTGGCCCCTGGGGAGTTTTACGAACCAGTTGAATGGTGCCCCTTCAGAGTGTTTGCCATGAGGTGGCATTTGGTGGCCTCATCAGCAGCGGTAGCGAACTGCGCCTTCGAACCCTTGAATGTGCTCGCGGGGATCAGAAGTACCTTTATAGACTTCAAGTCGGGGTGGCCTGAAGTCCTCTAGAATTGGGGCCTGCTTTATGGCGTCAGCAAAAAGGGCATTGCTGTCCAGCGGGCCAAAAAAGGGGTCAGGTCCGTATTGGGGGGCCTGAGTGCGTGGGAAGAGCGTAGTCCGCCCAGCGAAGAAAGGAGGAAAGGCTGGTAGAAGGAAAACAGACTGTGGAAGAGAATTTTGATGGAACTCCTAAGGAGGAAATGGGCGTCTGGACAATTGAGAAGAGTCATATGACTGAGCAGAAGGGACCGTCGCGACCGGCAGGAAGGGTGCAGGAGCTGCCGTGACCGGTGAAAGAAACACAGGAGCCATCGCAACTAGCGTAGGGGGCGCAGGAACGCCGAAACCGGCAAAGGCGGAGCACGTGCCGCCGCAAACGGCGGGGGAGGCAGTATGGTAGCGCAAACTGGCTGAGTTTGCTTGAGGATCGCGGTCTACTGAGCTGTGAGGCCAGTGATCAGATCGGTGAGGTTCGTCAGCATTCCCTAAAATTCTGAGACACGAGTACCCCTGGACGAGGAAGCAGATTCCGCGTGACGCTGGGACGTTGAGCCTGAGACCCCCTCGCCTAGCGCACTGATAGAAGGTTCACCTGCATGTGCACTGCGAGCAATCTAGTTGGTTCTATGTATTCTGGCGACCATCTTCTCGACGGTCTCAATGAAAATACCAAAAAAATGTTGACGTGAGATGTAAGGGATCCCAAGAAACACAGAGAAACAGAGTACCGAGAATCGACAGCTTGTAGAGAGCTAAAAAAACCAGAGCTGCACACAGAGGTTTAAGGTGGTTCAGAGAGTAAATCCTTGATATTCACCGGACAGTCGGATAGATGATTTTACTAGAAAAAGAAAAGAAAACGGCTGTAACGACTAGAACATAAGGGCTAGGATAACTAATCTTGAAATTTATGACCCTAAACCCTAAATACCCAGACCACCTTCATCCATAGGATAACCAATCTCCTCCCATTTAGCCCAATGAAAATATCTCTTGTTATCCTTATTGGACAAAAGAAATTTAGAGAAAAAACTATCTAAAGAATTCAAAATAACTTCAGTAGGAGTAATCACTTGAAAAGTATAAGAGGGGATGGCAGCAAAAACATATTTAATCAAAACTAACTTCGCCCTTTTAAAGAGAAATTTATTTTCCTAGCCACCAATATAATTTCGAACCTCGTGAATGATGGGGTCAAAAAAGCTATTTTTGATATTACCTATATATATTGGACAGCCAAGATAAATAAAATGCCAATTCTCCTGCGAAAAATCAGTGATATTTTGCTAATTCTTGACCTAATCAGTAGAAGCATACTTGGAACAAATAAAACAGCTTTTATTCACATTGATTTTCTCACCACAATATCTTTGATAAAGGCTAAGGAAATTTTCTTACAGCCATTAGTAAAAATAATACAATCATGTACATAGGCTAAAAGAGAAACATTCATATCACAGTGAGAATAATAATTATTACTATGATTACAATCCATAAGCGAATTTAAACCTCTAGATAAAAATTCAGATAACAAAATAAAAATATTAAGGGATAAAGAATCACCTTGTGTTAATCCTTTGGTAGAATGAAAAAAACGAGACCGTTGCCCATTAATTAGGATAGAAAATCAGCTATTAGAGATGCTATTATAAATAATATTGCAGAATCTAGCAGAAAAACCCAATGAGATAAGCATCTTCGTCATAAACTTTCATTCAACCCATAAGTCTTCTCCATATCCAATTTCAAAGCAATATTAGCTCCTCTATTACCACTGTTGATAGTGTAAAATAATTCTTGAACTAAAAGAATGTTATCCACTATCCCTCTACCAGGAACAAAACCAGTTTAATTATGAGAAATAATATTGTGAAGAATATTTCTTTTTCTGTTCACCAAGATTTTGAATAAAACCTTCATCTTTACATTTGTTAAACTAATAGGCCTAAAATCCTTTCAGTTCCTGATATCATTAGATTTAGGGGGTATAGGGTTTATGGTTTAGATTTTTTTTTTAATAAAAAGATGGATATATTATTCATCGGGCCCCGCCAACAAAGGAACCACTTTGGCCTAAGCCAATATATGATACTACATAGAGCCGAGGCCCAATACATGAGAAAGCTAAGGCAATGTGGTAAGCAAAAGCTCACCACAAACTAGATAGCCCAACACATCAAGTTAAAATAAAAGTAAATAAAGGCCCAAAGGCCAGCCCATGAGCTAAGGCCCAATGCTCAACCTGCGATTAAAAGAGTCTAGATGAAACTAAGGCCCAAGGCCTACTCAAAATGTAAATCCATGAGCTATGCATGTGAAGCTAAGATGGGTCCAAAGCCCATTCAAATTGGGCCCAAAATGGACCCAGAGAGTCCATCCAACATGGCACAGCAAGGTGGGCCCATGCAGAGTGAAGCCAGATATGAACAGAAGTTTGGTTGGGCCAAGCCCACAGCATACAAAGAGAGACAATTCAGCTGGGCTGAAATGCCCAAGAAAGTGAATGGCAAAAAGGTATACAGTTAGGGAGGGGGTGGGCCAGAGCCCACCTTATGCATGCCAGAATTTTAAATGGGCTCAGAGGAGCCCATTCCAAATCAAGTGGTCTAACTGGATGGAAGCCCAACCAAGATGATATTACCCGAGCAACAAGAAGACCCAAAGCATAAAGCAGAGAACCCAAACAGGACTAGTCTTAAAGGCCCAACAGGGGGGCCACTAAGAAGAGATAGAAATTGGGCCTAAACTAAGAGGGAAGGGCCCAAAAAGAGTAAGGAGAGTGGAATGAAGTCCAGGACCTGATAAAAAAGGGGCAGCCTAAGGTGGAGGCCTGCCAGGATGACCCCAAGTGGGCCTTAAGATCGGCCCAAAAAGTTCTGCCAGGTCCACCACCAAGAAGGTTGCCTTAAGTAGGCCTTAAGCCTAAGGCCAAACATAATAGGGCCCAGAAAGGCCCATTCATTGATTGGATGAAGAGCAAGGATGTAGAGCCCAGCAATCATGGCCCAATCTGAAAAGTCCGTTTGAGAAGAAGCCCCATTCAGAGAGACAGGTCTGGCCCGCTGAAAGCCCATCAGCTATGGGCTGCCTAGCAGTGAGAAGAGGGCCTGCCAGTCTTCATGAAGAGAACAGAGCTTACAAGGAGATTACAAAGGCCCAAAACCTAGTGGATCATGCGGCCCAAGCCTGAATAATGAAGGCCCGAAGAAGGGCCCAGTAAAGGAGAATGATATTTCTAACCTAATAGAGCCCAGCCCATGTGTAGTTTAAAAAGAGGGAACTTCATGATGGGCCTTATGCCCATTATTAGAACAGGGATAAGGCAGGCCCAAACCCATAGGGCCACAGCCTGAAGACATTGTGGAGTAATAATCCCCACCAAGCATGGACCGGAATACTCCTCCTTTTTGAGCTATTGCGGCCCAAGAAGTAGTCCTGAAATGGTGGGCTATGCAGCCCCACCAGGTTGGGCCAAGATGTTCAGCGCGGGAAGGAGGCCCACGCCGCAGAGGATGATGCCACGTGTCGGACGGTCGGAGAATCCCCCGAACTCCGACGCCGCTGTCGGCCGCGCGGAGGGCAAGTCTAAGATTCTGCCGGAAACCACGGCGCCTAAAGGCCCGAGACCATGCATGGCTGTCGGGTTCACGGCCGGGATTTGTCACGCGGCACCGCGATCCGGCGACCGCGGCGATGAATGCAGCGGCGGAGAAAAGAGTCTCCGGCGATGAATGCAGCGGCCGAGAAAAGAGTCTCCGGCGATGATTGCAGCGGGGGAAAGTCTTACAGTCGGGGAGCCGGCCGCGGAGAAGTCGAATACGGCGGCGACGGAGAAGCGATCCGGTAATGTGCTGACCTGTGCGAGGAAGATCCGTCGCGCCCAGGTGGTTGAAGAGAGGCTTCCGCGAAGCCGCGGCTAGGAGGTTGCCGCCCACAGACGGAGGAGGAGTCTTTGCGGGACCGCGGCGGAAGCAGAAACAGCGGCGAGAGTAATATCCGGCGACTGGCCTGAGCGGAGATGGGGCCTGACCGGGCGAAAGTGACTGCGGAGTCCGACGGCCGACGGGAATAGCATAGGCGAGACACGGAGGCCACTGCCGGTAGTGAACAGGAGGCGCGCAACTCCTGCTCCTACGCGCACAAAACTGCCTGCATGGCTGCCGGCCACCCAACGGTCGTGGGAGGAACAGAAGGCGGCAGCAGTCACCAGCAGCAAACGAACGCAGTAGCCGGCGGCAGCCACCCAAGAGAAGAGAGAGAGATGATGTGGGTTCGGCGGCGAGACAGCTAACAGCCACGGTAAGTTAGAACCGATCTTAGTCGGCCCCGGGGATGCGACGCTCGCCGGGCAAGGGCACCATGTTGCTCCTCGTTTCCGGCGGCACCCATCCACCATTATCCTCCCAGCAGAGGGAGGCGCCGCCCGCAGCGCTTCTGCTGTAGATCTCCGCCGTCACTTCCGTCTACTCCAGTAGAAGCTCCACAAGCCTCTGCTACTGACTGGGCTGCCCTTTTCCGCCACCACCAGCCCCAGAGGCGGGCTGGATTCCATCAAGGAAGAAAAGGAAGCCGGCCACAGCGCGCCGGCTGCAGACCATCATCGCCTCTTTGGACTTCCCCACCGGAAACCTCCCACCTGTGCCGCCGGCGAGAGGCGGAAGCTCTCATCCTCCACCCGCAGCCCCGGAGATGGGCTAAAATCACCAAAGAAAGGGTAGAATCTTGGGGGCCACTGGCAACCAAGTCTCCCTAGCTTTTTAGAGAGAGGAGCTCTGCCCAAAAAATTCTAGAGAGAGAATAGTTTTTGAGTATAAAAAAAAAAAGTTTTGGTTGAAATTTTTAACTATTTTTAAAAAATATGTATGATGTGAAATAAAATAAGTTAATTATATTAAAAATTATGTAAGATGTGAAATAAAATTAATTGATTTATTGAGAATTGTGTTGAATGTGAAATAAAGTGATTGTTTAATGTTGGAATTTGTGTGAGATGAAATGTAAAATAATTTTTTAAATTTTTTTTCAAATAAATTTAAGATTTTGATCTTGTTCTGCTCGCTTATGATTTGCTTGAACTTGCTCCGCCTGTGCGACCTTTCATTATTGAGTGATTTTCAATTACTACTGATTAAATATTGTGAGACCCTTAATCTTGTTCCCTGTTTCTTATTTATTGAAAACCGGATTGCGCCTTAATCTGAATTGGTAATTTCTCAATTACCTTCGATCTAATTTATTTAAAATTTTAAAAGTAATTAGTTTTGCGGGCTTAATTAGTTTAAATTATTCTCTGAAATTCAAGCATTATTTTGTGAAAACCTGTTTTATAAAATTGCTGATCTCTAAACTGCATTTTCATTAACCTGTCCCGCATCAACTTTACATGCTCAACAAGTTAAAATATTAATATCAAATTTATTTCACATTCTAGACCAAAATATTTGAATCAAATATTTTAATCTAGGATGTAAAATAAAGTTTATATTTTTATTAAAAATTCTTGAGTATGTCAAGTAAAATATTATTTTTTATATTAAATTTTTTGTAGAATAATTAAAAAAATTTATTTATTATTATCATTTATTTTTTTTAAATTAGTACTATTTTGGTCTTGATTTTGGTCCTCGCGCCAAACTGGTAAACCCATGCCAGAAGCCCATGCCAAAATGCTAAAGCTCGAAAGCTTAAACTGAAAGCATGAAGCATGACGCAGACGGCTAACAATTGAATGGCCTAAGGTCAATGCCAAAGCCCAAAGGCTAGGCTAAATGCCTCAGCAGCCTGAAGTCCAATGTTTAAATTTAAAGCCCATGCCAAAAGGCCGAAGCTCGAAGGCTCAAACTAGAAGCATGAAACATGACCCTAACAGCCAACAACCAAATGACCTAAGGTCAAAGCCGATGCCCAAAGGCCAAAGCCATAAGTCTGTAAGACAATGCCCACGAACACTAAAACCCAAAGGCCTTAGCCTGCTGAGATCAAAAGGCCAAAGTCCGAACACCAAACCCTAAACCACTAAAGACCAAGACTAAAGGCCGAAGCCTGATGGCCTAAGCATGAAAGCAAAAGCCTGATAACCTAAGCATGAAGGCCGAAGACTGATGACCTAAGCATGAAGGCTGAAGCCTGATGACCTAAGCATGAAGGCCGAAGCCTGATGACCTAAGCATGAAGGCCGAAGCCTGATGACCTAAGCATAAAGGCCGAAGCCTGATGACCTAAGCATAAAGGCCAAAGCCCGATGGACGAATGCCCAAACCCGAAGCCTAAAGCTTGAAGTCCAAAGCACAAGCACAAAGGGTCATGCCCAAAGCCTGAAGGCTCATGTCGGAAGCCTAAAACTTGAAGTCCCAAGCCCAAAGCCCGACGGCCAAAGCCCAAGCTTGATGCCTAAATCCTAAAGCCCAAAGACCGAAAGTGCAAAGTCAAAGCTCGAAGGTCCATGCCTAAAGACTAGAACTAAAAGCCCAAAGTTCATAAGCTAAAACCAAAAACCCAAAGCCTGCTTAAATCCCAAAGTCCAAAGGCCCAAGCTCGAAGTTCGAAGCTCGAAGCCAAAATATCGTAGGCCCAAGCCCAAAGCTCAAAGTCCAAAGCCCAAAGCTCAAAGATTAAAGCCCAAAGCCTAAAGCCCAAATCCAAGACTTGTAGCTCGAAGTCTATGAACATTAAAGCCCAATGGCCTTAGCTTGAAGTCCAATGTTTAATTTTAAAACCCATGCCAAAAGCCCATGCCAAAGGCTGAAGCTTGAAGGCTCAAACTTGAAACATGAAGCATGACCAAGATAGCTAACAACCAAATGACCTAAGGTTAAAGCCAAAGCCCAAAGATCTAAGCCAGAAGTCTGTAACCCAAAGGCCATGAACACTAAAGCCCATAGGCCTTAGCCTAAAGTCCAATGTTTAAATTTAAAGCCCAGCCAAAAGCCCGTGCTAAAAGGCCAAAGTTCAAAGGCTCAAACTGGAAGCATGAAGCAACAATCGGATGGCCCACAACCGGAAGGCATAAGGTCAAAGCTGAAGCCCTAAAGGCCTAAGGCCGAAGCCCAAGCACATTTAGTGAAGTCTGAAGCTCAAACCCTAAAGCCAAAGCCTAGACAACGAAAGTAAAAGGCTGAAGCCTCAAGCTTGAGATCGAAAGGCCAAAGCTTGAAAACCGAACCCCAAACCATCTAAAGACGCAAGACTAAGGCCAAGGCTGATGGCCCAACATGAGGCCAAAGCCCGACGGACGAATGACTAACCAAAGCCTTAAAGCCCTGAAGCCAGCAAAGTACAAGCACAAAGTGGATCATGTCCAAACCCTGAAGGCCCATGCCGCGAAGCCTGAAACTTGAAGTCCAAGCCCAAAGCTCGTGGCTCAAAGAACCAAGCTTGACGTCTGAATCCTAAAGTCCAAAATTCGGGAATAATTGGCTAAAACCAAAGCTTGAAGGTCCATGCCCAAAGCCTAGAACCAGAAGCCCAAAGTTCAAAAGCTAAAACCAAAACCCCAAAGGCTAAAGCTTAAATCCCAAACCTTCAAGGCCCAAGCTTGAAATCCAAAGCTCGAAGTCAAAACATCGAAGGCCCAGGCCGAAAGCTCAAAGCTCGAAGCTCAAAGACCACGACCCACGGCCCACGACCCACAACCCAAAGCCGAAAGTCTTACGCCCAAAGCCTACGGCCAAAATCCAAAGCATGTAGCTCAAGGCACAAAGTCCGAAGATCAAAGGCCCAATTCTGAAGCCTAAAGGCTTGAAGCCCGATAGCTGAAGATCAATAACCGAAGACCTAAGCTTGAATCTTGAAGCCGAAGGGTCGAAGTCCCAAGCCCGAAGCCAGAACCCCATCTTCAGCTTGAATCCTAAAATCCGAAGTTTGAAGGTCCAATGCCCGAAGCTCAAATCCCAAAGCTTCAAACTCTAAGTCCAAAGGCCAAACCTAAAATACAAAACAAAAAGTCTAATGCCCAAATGCGCAAGCTTGAAATTTGAAACCCAAAGCGGAAAAACCTATGCCTAAAGTTCGAAAAAGCTTGAACCCTTTATGTGCAAGCTTAAAGACCGAAGCCCAAAGACCCCGAAGCCCGAAGGTTGAAGCTAGAAGCTCAAAGTCTTAAGCCTAAAGTCAAAAGTCAGAAGGCCCAAGCCATAGTCCTAAACGTGAAGCTTGAAACCCAAGCTTAATGCCCGAGATTAGATGGCCCAAGGCCAACTTGAAAGCCAAAGCTTAAAGGCCGAAGCCTGAAGCTTTAAGGCTGATGGCCAAAGCTAGAAGCCTAAAAGGCCTAAACTTGAAGGCTCAAGTCTGAAGCTCGAACTCTCAACCCTAAATCCCAAAGCCCGAAGACCAAAAGCTCAACTGTAGAAGGTCGAAAATCCAAGAGTGAGCCCAAAAGCCCGAAGGTCAAAGCTCAAATTGTAAAGCCCAAAACCTGAAGCACGAAGCCCAAAGGCTGAAGTGTCAAGACTAAAATCAAAAGCCAAAGCTTAAAAATCAAAGCCCAAACCACTAAAGACCAAACCTAATTGCTGAAGCATAATGGCCTAGGTCCGTAGGCCAAAGCCTGATGGATGAATGCCTAAGTCTGAAGCTCGAAGCCCAAAGCCAATGGGTCATGCCCGAGGCCCAAAGCTCAAATGCCCGTGCTGAAAGCCTAAATATTGAAATCCTAACACCAAACCTGCAACCTGAAGGCCCACGCTTTGATGCCTAAATCCTAAAGCCCGAACACCGAAATTGCACTACCAAAGCCAGAAGGTCCAGGCCCAAGGCCAAGAACTCTATGCCCGTAGCCCGAAGCTCAAATCCCAAAACTTCAAACTCTAAGGCCAATCGCCAAAGCCTTAAATACAAAGCATGAAGCCTAATGCTCAAAAACCCATGCCTAAAATTTGAAGCCTAAAGCCTAAAAGCTCGTGCCTGAAGTTCGAATCCTGATGGCCTAAGCTTTAAGCTTTAAACCTTTATGTGCAAGCTTGAAGACCGAACCCTGAAGATCGTAGCCCGAAGCCTGAAGCTTGAAGGCCGAAGGCTGAAGGCCAATGGCTAAAGATAGAAACTCAAATTCTTAAGCCCGAAGCCAAAAATCTGAAGGATCATGCCCATAGCCACAAGTTCGAAGGCCTAAAGCTAAATGTTAAAGCCTAAAGCCTAAAAGGTTGGAAGCCTGATGGTCGAAAGCCTATGACTGAAGATTGAAGCCCAACGACTAATGACCTAAGCTTGAATCTTGAAGCTCGAAGTTCGAAGCCCAAGCCCAAAGCCTAAACCCCAAATACTAAAGGACTAAGCTCGAGGCTCAAATCTCGAAGCTTCAACCTCAAATGGCCGAAGTTCCAAGACTACACACAAAGCATGAAGCCAAAAGCCCAAATGCCCAAACCCAAATCTTAAAGCACAAAGCGCAAAATCCCATGCCTGAAGCACGAATCTTGATTGCCTTAGCCTGAAGCTTGACCCCTTTATGGGCAAACTAGAAAACTGAAGCCCGAAGACTCTTTCCGGAAACTTGAAACTCAAAGGCCGAAGACCGATGGCCGAAACTAGAAGCCCAAATTCTTAAGCCTGAAGCTAAACTCCCAAAGCCCAAGCCCAAAGCCATAAGGCCTAAACTCGAAACCTGAGGGCTGAATACTGAAGGCCCAAGCCCAACTAGAAGCTAGAAGCCCGAAGCCCGAAGCTCGATGATCGAAGTTCGAAGCTTGATGAACAAAGTCTGATGGTCAAAGATCGAAGCTTGAAGCTCGATGATCAAAAGGCTTGAAAGCCAAAGACCGAATCCCCATCTCAAATTACGACGGCCCGAGCTGAGTGGCTACAACACGAAGCCCGAATGCTTGAGGCCAAAGTCCAAAGTCCGGAGGCCCAAGCCCAAACCCAAAAGGCCCAAGATCAAAGCACGAAGCCTTAAGCCTGAACCCTAAACCTCGAAGGTCAATGTCTGAAGCCCCCTAGCCCAAAGTTGGAATCCCAAATCCTAATACCTGATGCATGATGTCTGAAGCTTGAACCCTAAACCTTGAAGGTCAATGTCTAAAGCCCGAATGCCTAAGCCTGAAGCCTGAAGCCAAAAGCGCAAAGGCCCATGCCCAAAGCCAGAAGGCCCAAGACTAAAGCACGAAGCCGGATCCCTGGAACCTTAAGCATGAAGCCTGCATCCCGAAGGCCAAAATATGAAGCTCAAAGCCCAAAGCTTGAAACTCGAAGCCAAAAGCTCGAAGCTCGAAGCCCAAAGCTAGATGATCAAAGTTCGAAGCTCGAAGATTGATGAACAAAGCCCGATGGTTAAAGATCAAAGCTTGAAGCTCGATGATCAAAAGGCTCGAAAGCCCAAGCCTGAATCCCCATCGTGAATTACGAGGGCCTGAGTTGAGTGGCTACAACACGAAGTCTGAATGCTCGAGGCCAAAGTCCAAAGTCCGGAGGCCCAAGCCCAAATCCAGAAGGCCCAAGATCGAAGCACGAATCCTTAAGCCTGAACCCTAAACCTCGTAGGTCAATGTCTGAAGCCTGATTCCCCTAGCCCAAAGTTGGAATCCCAAATCCTAATACCCGATGCATGATGTCTGAAGCTTGAACTCTAAACCTTGAAGGTCAATGTCCGAAGCCCGAATGCCTAAGCCTGAAGCCTAAAACCCAAAGTGCAAAGGCCCATGCCCAAAGCCAGAAGGCCCAAGACTAAAGCACGAAGCCGGATCTCTGGAACCTTAAGCATGAAGCTTGCATCCCGAAGGCCAAAATATGAAGCTCAAAGCCCGAAGCTTGAAGCTCGAAGCCAGAATCTCGAAGCCAAAAGCTCGAAGCCCGAAGCCTAACCAGAAAACCAAGAAGATCGAAGCCCGAAGGTACTAGCCTGAAGCCTAAAATCTAAAGATCGAAAGCCAAAGCGTAAAGCCCAATGCCTCTAGTCTGAAGCTCAAAGCCTAATGCCTCTAAGCCGAAGCCAGAGAGTCAAGCCTAAATCCCTAATCTAAAGATCAAAACCTCTCAGCACTAGCCTAAACCCTAAAACTTGTAGCCTAATGGCTCAAGCCTAAGGCTTGAAGCCCGAGCCTAAAGCCCAAGCTAAAATCCCAATGCCTGAGGCCCTAGCCTGTTGACCAAAGTCCCAGACTATTAGAACTCCCGTCGACCAAAATCCAGAGCCCAAAGATTAAAGCTTGAAGCTTGAAGTATAGATCAGAAAGGGCCAAGCTTGCATCTTGAAGCATGAAACCAAAAAGCCCAAATCAGAATATTGAAGCTCGAAGACCAAAGGCCAAAGCCCGAATACTGAAGCTTGTAGCCCAAGGGCCTAGGATGGACCCAAAGGACAAAGCCCAATGCCTATTGCCCTTAGCCCAAAGTTCGAATCCCATAGCTTGATTCCCAATGCCCGATGCCTAAACCCCGAAGATGAAAGCCTATTGCTCGATGGCCAAAGTCCCAATAACGATGCACGAAGCTTGATCCCCAAAGCTTTAAGCCTGAAGCTTGAACCTTGAAACCCAAAACATGAAGCCCATAGCTCGAAGCCCATAGCTCGACGCTTCCACCGCTGCGGCAAAGAAACGGTTGGTGTAATCTCGCAAGCTTTTTTTGTCGCTCTGCTTGATGTTGGCGAGCACCATATCGGAGACGACCATTCGAATTCGGCCGATGAAGCGGACGATCAGTTCTCACTTCAAATGCTCATAGGAACAGATGTGGCCCCTAGGGAGTTTTACGAACCAGCTAAATGCCGCCCCCTACAGAGTGTTTGCCATGAGGTGGCATTTGCTGGCCTCATCAGCAGTCGGTAGCGAACCACGCCTTCGAACCCTTGAATGTGCTCGCGGGGATCAGAAATACCTTTATAGACTTCAAGTTGGGGTGGCCTGAAGTCCTCTAGAATTGGGGCCTGCTGTATGGCGTCAGCAAAAAGGGCATTGCTGTCCAGCAGGCCAAAAAAGGGGTCAGATACGTATTGGAGGGCCTGACTGCGTGGGAAGAGCGGAGTCCGCCCGACGAGGAAAGGAGGAAAGGCTGGTGGAAGGAAAACATACTGCGGAAAAGGATTTTGATGGAACTCCTGAGGAGGAAATGGGCGTCTGGGCAGTTGAGAAGAGCCAGATGACTGAGCAAAAGGGACCGTCGCGACCGGCAGGAAGGGTGCAAAAGGCGCCGCGACCAGCGAAGGAAACACAGGAGCCACCGCAATCAGCATAAGGGGCGCAGGAACGCCGCAACCGGCAAAGGTGGATCGCGTGCCGCCGCAACCGGCGGGGGAGGCAGTATGGTAGTGCAAGCTGGTTGAGTTTGTCTGAGGATCACGGTCTACTAAGCTGTGAGGCCAGTGACCAGGTCGGTGAGGTTCGCCACCATTCCTTGAAATTTTGAGACACGAGTACCCTTGGACGAGGAAGAAGATTTGGCGTGACGGTGGGACGTTGAGGCAGAGGCCCCCTCGCTTGGCGCCCTGATAGAAGGTTCACCTGCATGTGCACTACGAGCGGTCGAGTTGGTTTTACGTATTGTGGCAACCATCTTCTCGACGGTCTCAATGAAAATACTAAAAAATATTGACGTGAGCTGTAAGAGATCCCAAGAAACATAGAAAAATAGAGTACTGAGAATCAGCAGTATGCAGAGAGCTAAAGCAACTAGAGCAGCACATACAGGTTTAAGGTGGTTCAGAGAGTAAATCCCCGACGTTCACGGGACAGTCGGATAGATGATTTTACTAAAAAAGAGGAAAATGGCTGTAACGACTAGAACATAAGAGCTAGGATAACCAATCTTGAAATTTACGACCATAAACCCTAAATACCCAGACCACCTTCATCCATAGGATAACCAATCTGCTCCCATTTAGCCCAATGAAAATATCTCTTGTTATCCTTATTGGACCAAAGGAATTTAGAGAAAAGACTATCTAAAGAATTCAAAACAACTTTAGTAGGAGTAATCACTTGAAAAGTATAAGAGGGGATGACAGCAAGAACATATTTAATCAAAACTAATTTCGCCCTTTTAGAGAGAAGTTTATTTTCCCAGCCACCACTATAATTTCGAACCTTGTGAATGATGGGGTCAAAAAAGCTATTTTTGATATTACCCGTATAAATTGGGCAGCCAAGATAACTAAAAGGCCAATTATCCTACGAAAAATCAGTAATATTTTGCTAATTCTTGACGTGATCAGTAGAAGCATATTTGGAACAAATAAAACCGTTTTTATTGACATTGATTTTCTGATAAAAATACCTTTGATAAAGGCTAAGGAAATTTTCTTACTGCCATTAGTAAAAATAATACAATCATCTACATAGGCTAAATGGGAAACATTTATATCACAGTGAGAATAATAATTAATACTATGATTACAATCCATAAGCGAATTTAAACATCTAGATAAAAATTCAGATAACAAAATCAAAATATTAAGGGATAAAGGATCACCTTATGTTAATCCTTTGGTAGAATGAAAAAAATCAGATCGTTGCCCATTAATTAGGATAGAAAACCAGCTATTATAGATGCTATTATAAATAATATTGCAGAATCTAGCAGAAAAGCCCAATCAGATAAGCATCTTCGTCATAAACTTCCATTCAACCCTATCATAAGCCTTCTCCATATCCAATTTCAAAGCAATATTAGCTCCTCTATTACCACTGTTGATAGTGTAAAATAATTCTTGAGCTAGAAGAATATTATTCACTATCCCTCTACTAGAGTCAAAACTAGTTTGGTTATGAGAAATAATATTGTGAAGATTATTTCTTTTTCTATTTACCAAAATTTTGAATAAAAACTTCATCTTTACATTAGTTAAACTAATAGGCCTAAAATCCTTTCAGTTCGTGATATCATTAAATTTAGGAGGTTTAGGATTTATGGTTTAGATCTATTTTTTTAATAAAAAAATGGATATATATTTCATCGGGCTCCGCCAACAAAGGAACCACTTTGGCCTAAGCCAATACATAATACTACATAGAGCCAAGGCCCAATACATGAGAAAGCTAAGGCAATGTGGTAAGCAAAAGCCCACCACAAAATAGATAGCCCAACACATCAAGTTAAAAATAAAAGTAAATAAAGGTCCAAAGGCCCGTCCATGAGCTAAGGCCCAATGCCCAACCTGCGATAAAAAGAGTCCAGATGAAGCTAAGGCCCAAGGCCTACTCAAAATGTAAATACAAGAGCTATGCATGTGAAGCTAAGATGGGTCCAAAGCCCAATCAAACTGGGCCCAAATTGGACCCACAGAGTCCATCCAACATGGCACAGCAAGGTAGGGGGTTTATGGTTTAGATCTATTTTTTTTAATAAAAAATGGATATATTATTCATCGGGCTCTGCAAACAAAGGAACCACTTTGGCCTAAGCCAATACATGATACTACATAGAGCCAAGGCCCAATACATGAGAAAGCTAAGGCAATGTGGTAAGCAAAAGCCCACCACAAACTAGATAGCCCAATACATCAAGTTAAAATAAAAGTAAATAAAGGCCCAAAGGCCAGTCCATGAGCTAAGGCCCAATGCGTAACCTGCGATAAAAAGAGTCCAGATGAAACTAAGGCCCAAGGCCTACTCAACATGTAAATACATGAGTTGTGCATGTGAAGCTAAGATGTGTCCAAAGCCCATTCAAACTGGGCCGAAAATGGGCCCACAGAGTCCATCCAACATGGCACAGCAAGGTGGGCCCACGCAAAGTGAAGCCCGATATGAGCAGAAGTTTGGTTGAGCCAAGCCCGCAGCATACAAAGAGAGACAATTCAGCTGGGTTGAAAAGCCCAAGAAAGTGAATGACAAAGAAGTATACAATTTGGGAGGGGGTGGGCCAGAGCCCACCTTACGCATGCCAGAATTTTAAATGGGCCTAGAGGAGCGCATTCCAAATCAAGTGGTCTAACTGGAAGGAAGCCCAACCAGTATGATATTATTCGAGCCAACAAGGAGCGCATTCCAAATCAAGTGGTCTAACTGGAAGGAAGCCCAACCAGGATGATATTATTCAAGCCAACAAGAAGACCCAAAGCATAAAGCAGAGAACCCAAATAGGACTAGTCTTAAGGGCCTAAAAAGAGTAAGGAGAGTGGAATAAAGTCCAGGACCTGATAAAAAGGGGGAAGCCTATGGTGGAGGCCTGCCAGGATGACCCCAAGTGAGCCTTAAGATCGGCCCAAGAAGTTCTGCCACGCCCACCACCAAGAAGGTTGCCTTAAGTGGTCCTTAAGCCTAAGACCAAACATAATAAGGCCCAGAAAGGCCCATTCATTGATTGGATGAAGAGCAAGGATGTAAAGCCCAGCAATCATGGCCCAAACTGAAAAGTTCGTTTCAGATGAAGCCCCATTCAGAGAGACATATCTGGCCCGCTGAAAGCCCATCAGCTATGGGCTGCCTACCAGTGAGAAGGGGGCCTGCCAATCTTCATGAAGAGAACAGAGCTTACAAGGAGATTACAAAGGCCCAGAACCTAGAGGATCATGTGGACCAAGCATGAACAGTGAAGGCCCGAAGAAAGGCCCAGTAAAGGAGAATGAGATTTCTAGAGAGAGCTTATGTGTAGTTTCTATAGAGTCCAGCCCATGTGTAGTTTCTAGAGAGAGCTTCATGATGGGCCCTATGCCCATTATTAGAACAGGGATAAGGCAGGCCCAAAGCCCATAGGACCACAGCCTGAAAGGAGATATTGTAAAGTAGTAAAGCCCACCAAGCATGGACCGGAATACTCCTCCATTTTGAGCTATTGCGGCCCAGGAAGTAGTCCTGAGCCCACCATTGGTGGGCTATGCAGCCCAAGCAGAGGTTGGCCCAAGATGTTCAGCGCGGGAAGGAGGCCCACGCCGCAGAGGATGACGCCACGTGTCGGACGGTCAGAGAATCCCCCGAACTCCGACGCCGCTGTCGGCCGCAGAGGTCTAAGATGCCGCCGGAAACCACGGCTCCTAAAGGCCCGAGACCATGCATGGCTGTCGGGTTTACGGCCGGGATTTGTTATGCGGGACCGCGATCCGGCGACCGCGGCGGAGAAAAGAGTCTCCGGCGATGAATGCAGCGTCCGAGAAAATAGTCTCCGACGATGATTGCAGCAGGGGAAAGTCTTACAGTCGGGGAGCCGGCCGCGGAGAAGACGAATACGGCGGTGACGGCGAAGCGATCCGGTGATGTGCAGACCTGCGCGAGGAAGATCCGTCGCGCCCAGGTGGTTGAAGAGAGGCTTCTGCGAAGCCGCGGCTAGGAGGTTGCCGCCCACAGAGGGAGGAGGAGTCTTGCGGGACAGCGGCGGAAGCAGCAACAGCGGCGAGAGTAATATCCGACGACTGGCCTGAGCAGAGATGGGGCCTGACCGGCTAAAGTGACCGCGGAGTCCGACGGCCGACGGGAATAGCCTAGGCGTGACACGGAGGCCACTGCCGGTAGTGAAAAGGAGGCGCGCAACTCCTGCTCCTACGCGCACAGGACTGCCTGCATTGCTGCCGGCCACCCAACAGTCGCGGGAGGAACAGAAGGTGGCAGCAGTCACCAGCAGCAAACGAACGCAGTAGCCGGCGGCAGCCACCCAAGAGAAGAGAGAGATGATGTGGGTTCGGTGGCGAGACAGCTAACAGCCACGGTAAGTTAGAACGGATCTTAGTCGGCCCCGGGGATGCGACGCTCGCCGGGCAAGGGCACCATGTTGCTCCTCGTTTCCGGCGGCACCCATCCACCATTATCCTCCCATCAGAGGGGGGCGCCGCCCGCAGCGCTTCTTCTGTAGATCTCCGCCGTCACTTCTGTCTACTTCAGTAGAAGCTCCACAAGCCTCCGCTACCGACTGGGCTGCCCTTTTCCGCCACCACCAGCCTCAGGGGCGGGCTGAACTCCATCAAGGAAGAAAAGGAAGTCGGCTGCAGACCATCATCGCCTCTTTGGACTTCCCCACCGGAAACCTCCCACCTGTGCCGCCGGCGAGAGGCGGAAGCTCTCATCCTCCTCCCGCAGCCCCGGAGATGGGCTAGAATCACCAAAGAAAGGGTAGAATCTTGGGGGCCACCGGCAACCAATTCTCCCTAGCTTTTTAGAGAGAGGAACTCTGCCCAAAAAATTCTAGAGAGAGAATAGTTTTTGAGTTTAAGATTTATGATTTGATTTTGAATTTAGATTTTTTTTTGTTTGATTCGGGATCATTTCATGGGGCATTACATAAAGTGAAAGCCAGAATAACTAAAAGCTACAATAACCTGTAGAAGCCCTCCCGAAAAAGGCCTAGTCTAAAAAAACTTGGCAAGACCCAAAATGGAGCAACCAAAGGCCCATTCTATCAAACCAAATCTGGACTTAGCCCAAAAGGCCCAGAAACCCAGCCAAAAGCCTCCAGTTTTGCTGAAGGAGAATGAGCCAATAAACCAATACAGCCCATCCAAAAGGAATGGCCCCAGAGATTTCAGCCCAAAAAGAAAATAGGCTCGGTTCTTCTGCCCGCCTTATAAAGCAATGAAAGGCCCGGTATAGGAAAGGTCCACCTTAAGGAATGCAGCACAAGACTAAAACCCAAATCTGGACTAGGCTCAACATGCTCGGCCCACTAGGGGAAAAGGCCCATAGAAAACCTGTCAGCCCAGAAGTACATAATTCTAAAATCCGAAGCCCATAAGAATGTTATAAAGCTGTCTGCAGCCCACTAGGAAGTCAGCCTAAAAAGATCACGGTCCAGAAAAAAAGGAGGTCCAGCAGATTGCAGACCCACAGCCTCGAAGGAAATTAACAAGGAAAAAGCCTAGAAATAGGCCTGACTCACAACCGGATAGCCTAAGGTCAAAGCTCCCAAAGACCTAAGCAAGTAGTATGTAGCCCGAAGTCTATGAACACTAAAGCCCCAACGACTTTTGGCTGAAGTCCAATGTTTACCCTGTTTGGCGCGAGGACTAAAACAGAATCAAAATAGTACTATTTTAAAAAACAATGATAATAATAATAAGTAAATTTTTTAAATCATTCTACACAAATTCTAATATAAAAAAATATTATTTTACTTTACATGCTCAACAATTTAAAATAAAAATATCAAATTTATTTCACATTTTAGATCAAAATATTTGAATCAAGTATTTTAATCTAGGATGTAAAATAAATTTTATATTTTTATTAAAATTTTTTGAGTATGTCAAGTAAAATATTATTTTTTATATTAAAATTTATGTAGAATAATTAAAAAAATTTATTTATTATTATTATATTATTATTTTTTAAACTAATACTATTTTCCTTTAGCTTTACCTTAGGCCTTTAAATAGGTAAACCCTTGCCAGAAGCCCATGCCAAAATGCTAAAGCTTGAAAGCTCAAACTGAAAGCATGAAGCATGACACTGACGGCTAACAACCGAATGGCCTAAGGTCAACGCCAAAACCCAAAGGCTAGCCTAAAGGCCTTAGCCTGAAGTCCAATGTTTAAATTTAAAGCCCATGCCAAAAGGCCGAAGCTCGAAGACTTAAACTAGAAGCATGAAGCATGATCCTAACAGCCAACAACCAAATGGCCTAAGGTCAAAGCCGATGCCCAAAGGCCAAAGTCAGAAGTCTGTAGGCCAAAGCCTATGAACACTAAAACCCAAAGGTTAAAGCCTGCTGAGATCAAAAGACCAAAGCCCGAACACCAAACCTTAAACCACTAAAGACCAAGCCTAAAGGCCGAATCCTAAAGGCCGAAGCCTGACGGCCTAAGCATGAAAGCCAAAGCCTGATAACCAAAGCATGAAGGCTGAAGCCTGATGACATAAGCATAAAGACCAAAGTCCGATGGACAAATGCCCAAACCCGAAGCCTAAAGCTTGAAGCCCAACGCCTGAAGGCTCATGTCCAAAGGGTCATGTTGGAAGCCTAAAACTTGAAGTCCCAAGCCCAAAGCCTGACGGCCAAAGGTCAAGCTTGATGCCTGAATCCTAAAGCCCAAAGACCTAAAGTGCAAAACCAAAGCTCGAAGGTCCATGCCCAAAGCCAAGAACTAGAAGCCCAAAGTTCATAAGCTAAAAGCAATAACCCGAAGCCTAAAGCTTAAATCCTAAAGTCCAAAGGCCCAAGCTCGAAGTTTGAAGCTCAAAGCCAAAACATCGTAGGCCCAAGTCCAAAGCTCAAAGTCCAAAGCCCAAAGCTCAAAGATCAAAGCCCAAAGCCTAAAGCCCAAATCCAAGACTTGTAGCTCGAAGTCTATGAACATTAAAGCCCAATGGCCTTAGCTTGAAGTCTAATGTTTAAATTTAAAACCCATGCCAGAAGCCCATGCCAAAAGGCTGAAGCTCGAAGGCTCAAACTGGAAGCATGAAGCATGACCAAGATAGCTAACAACCAAATGACCTAAGGTTAAAGTGAAAGCCCAAAGACCTAAGCCAAAAGTCTGTAGCCCAAAGGCCATGAACACTAAAGCTCAAAGGCCTTAGCCTAAAGTCCAATGTTTAAATTTGAAGCCCAGCCAGAAGCCCATGCTAAAAGGCCAAAGTTCAAAGGCTCAAACTGAAAGCATGAAGCAACAACCGGATGACCCACAACCGGAAGGCATAAGGTCAAAGCTGAAGCCCTAAAGGCCTAAGGCCGAAGCCCAAGCACAATTAGTGAAGTCTGAAGCTCAAACCCTAAAGCCAAAGCCTAGACAACGAAAGTAAAAGGCTGAAGCCTCAAGCTTGAGATCGAAAGGCCAAAGCTTGAAAACCGAACCCCAAACCACTAAAGACCAAGCCTAAAGGCCGAAGCCTGATGGCCTAAGCATGAGGCCAAGCCCGATGGACAAATGGCCAAGCCCAAAGCCTAAAGCCGAAGCCAAAGTGCAACAAAAAGTGTCAATGCCAAAACCCTGAAGGCCATGCCTGAAAGCCTGCAAACTTGAGTCCCAAGCCTCAAAGCTCGCGGCAAAAAGCCAACTTTGACGCTGAATCTTAATCCCAAAGATCGAAATTGCAAAACCAAAGCTTGAAGGTCCATGCCCAAAGCCTAGAACCAGAAGCCCAAAGTTCAAAAGCTAAAACCAAAACCCCAAAGCCTAAAGCTTAAATCCCAAACCTTGAAGGCCCAAGCTTGAAATCCGAAGCTTGAAGCCAAAACATTGAAGGCCTAGGCTCGAAGCTCAAAGCTCGAAGCTCAAAGACCACGACCCACGGCCCACGACCCACAACCCAAAGCCGAAAGCCTTACGCCTAAATCCTAAGACCCAAATCCAAAACTTGCAGCTCAAAGCATAAAGTCCGAAGATCAAAGGCCCAATTCTGAAGCCTAAAGGCTTGAAGCCCGATAGCTGAAGATCAATAACCGAAGGCCTAAGCATGAATCTTGAAGCCGAAGATCAATAACCGAAGGCCTAAGCATGAATCTTGAAGCCGAAGGTTCGAAGTCCCAAGCCCGAAGTCAGAACCCCAAGTACTAAAAGACTAACCCTGGAGCTCGAAGCTCAATTCTCGAAGCTTCAAACTCAAAGGCCAAAGTCCCAAGCCTAAAATACAAAGCATGAATCTTAAAGCAAAAAGCCCAATCCTGAAGCATGAAGCCCAAAGCGCAAAAGCCTATGCCCGAAGCTCGAATCCTGATGGCCTAAGGTTGATGCTTCAAGCCTCTATGTGCAAGCATGAACCTCGAAGCCCGAAGACCGTATCCTGAAACCTGAATCTCGAAGGCCGAAGGTTGATGGCTGAAGCCAAAAGCCCAAAGCCCAAGCCCAAAGCCACAAGGCCTAAAGTCGAAACCCGAAGGCCGAAGTCCGAACTCTTAAGCTTGAATCCTGAAGTCCGAAGTTTGAAGGTCCAATGCCCGAAGCTCAAATTCTAAAGCTTCAAACTCTAAGGCCAAAGGCCAAACCTAAAATACAAAGCAAGAAGTCTAATGCCCAAATGCGTAAGCTTGAAATTTGAAACCCAAAGTGCAAAAGCCCATGCCTAAAGTCCGAAAAAGCTTGAACTCTTTAAGTGCAAGTTTAAAGACTGAAGCCCAAAGACCCCGAAGCCCGATGGTCAAAGCTAGAAGCTCAAAAGTCTTATGCCTAAAGTCAAAAGTCAGAAGGCCCAAGCCATAGTCCTAAACGTGAAGCTTGAAACCTAAGCTTAATGCCGAGATTAGATGGCCCAAGGCCAACCTGAAAGCCAAAGCCCAAAGGCTGAAGCCTGAAGCTTTAAGGCTGATGGCCAAAGCTAGAAGCCTAAAAGGCCTAAACTTGAAGGCTCAAAGTCTGAAGCTCGAATTCTCAACCCCGAATCCCGAAGCCCGAAGACCAAACTAGGATAACCAATCTTGAACTTTACTACCTTAAATCCCAAACCCTAAACCATACACCCTAAAAACCCAGACCACCTTCATCCATAGGATAACCAATTTCCTCCCATTTAGCCCAATGAAAACATCTCTTGTTATCCTTATTGGATCAAAAGAATTTAGAGAAAAGACTATCTAAAGAATTCAAAACAGCTTTAGTAGGAGTAATCACTTGAAAGTATAGAAGGGGATGGCAGCAAGAACATATTTAATCAAAACTAACTTCGCCCTTTTAGAGAGAAGTTTATTTTCCCAGCCACCAATATAATTTCGAACCTTGTGACTGATGGGGTCAAAAAAAGCTATTTTTGATATTACCTATATAGATTGGGCAGCCAAGATAAATAAAAGGCCAATTCTCCTGAGAAAAATCAATGATATTTTGCTAATTCTTGACCAGATCAGTAGAAGCAAACTTGGAACAAATAAAACCGCTTTTATTCACATTGATTTTCTCACCAAAATACCTTTGATAAAGGCTAAGGAAATTTTCTTACTGTCATTAGTAAAAATAATACAATCATCTACATAGGCTAAATGGGAAACATTCATATTATAGTGAGAATAATAATTATTACTAGGGTAAATAGCATCTGGGTCCTCTAGTTTGGTCGTATGTGCAAATAGGTCCCTCGAATATTTAAATGTAGCAAACTGGTTCTCTAATTTGATGAAATATGCATATAGGTCCTTGGCCGTAACAGACGTTAGAAATTATTTTCTCTCTCCTCCCTCTCTCTCCTCGCCCAGCTGGGCCTACTGATCGGGAGGAGAGAGGAGATTGCTTGGGTAGGAGAGAGAGATGCGGAAGACGGTGGAAGAGGAGA